>VZRV01006407.1:34750-601139 GCA_013398115.1 Falcunculus frontatus | reverse complement strand
CCCCCCCCAACCTCCCCGCCAGGAGGTTTAAGCAGAAGCAAAAAAGGGACACTTCCTGTGTCTCCACTGGCTTAAATATGGAAATTTCGAGAAGCGTGACTGGTCAAGAGATCTGTCCATCAGACTCAGGGTCAACCCACGACACCGAGTCAGTGATGATACCATTGAAACATTTTGCTTGTCTTACAGAGGCCACAACACTGGACATTCCCCTTAATGTTTGAGAAGGAGAAGGGAAGGATAATGCTTGTAGTGGACAAAGCAACAGAGCCCTTCATGCTTACCTGCTATCAAAAACTTTAGCAGTTGCCTATATCAGTTGAAATTTATCAAGAAAATTTTTGTGTCTACCTTCTTTATATCAGACCAATTTGAATTCTTGCAACTCTTCACATTAGAAAAGACAGCACATAAACCCCCAAACACTTCAACGCATTGTTTAACCACTTTAGTGCATTAAAATTAAGCACACAGCTGCTTCCTGGTCTTTCTGCCTAGCACTAACTACTTTCCCAGCTACTTCAGCAAGATAGGTCATCCCTTTTAGCTAACATAGCACTTCAAATTAATTAAATTAAATAAAATGAAGAAGATTCATCTGTGTGACTCTTTTTTTTTACTCTGAAATGTTCTCCATCTCTGAAACTTTAGCAGGCAGTTCTGCAGCACCAGCAGCTTGCTCATGTAGTGTTGTTTATGCTCATCAATTCCCACAGCTCATTAGACTTCAAGTTAAGCAGAGAAGGATATGATTTTTACCAGTTTCAATTTCTAAGAGTTGCTTTTTGTCTCCTTGTTTTTAGTTGGATTGCTTGTTCTCCTGATGAAGAGCTGATTTAACAAGCACAGTAGATGTCAGATAATATGGGAGAACTGATTCACAGCAGTGAATATGTTGTTCAGATGTACCCTGGAAAACAGTTGCTTGCCCCAAAGGTTGCAAAGTTAGAAAACTATTTCCCTTACCTTAATGCTAAGGGCTTTGAGTGCCAAATCAAGGTGATAGCCCTGCAGTAATTTCTGAAAGAGTGGCATACATTGGGTAATGAGTCACCATTTAGCAAAGACATTTGGCTAAATAAACTGTGGCATCCTCTAAATCCCGGGAACTTCCTTAGATAGAAGAAAAGAACCAAGTTACAAAACAGCCCAGAGGACCAGACTCTCCTGTTTTCTTTTTAAAGGTTGTTGTGTCTTGAAACTTCAGCATGCACAACTGATTAAACAAAATAGTACTTTTCACTATATTACATGTCCACTGGTGTGACACTTTAAAACCTCCTTTCATGTGACAGTGAAGATGAAACAGGCACAAGGATGCACATACACACCCGTCACTCAAACAAATGTCATATGGTAATTGAAGATATTTTTCTGGCCTTTTCTAACAAATTAAATGTTTGTATTTGAAGAGCTTTGTCTTTTCCAGATGAGCCATTTCCTGTTTGTTTATTCTGCGGTAATAGTGTCAGTTATTAATACAAAGAAGAGGATTATCAATAATGTCAAATCTAGCTTTTCTTAAGATAACCAAGTTTTCTAGTCTGCTGCTGTCAAATCCCAAGCTGAAACAGAATATTTTGTTTTTAAATGTCAACAGATGATAGTGGCAGGGTCACCTCATTTCCCAAAGTTCATACGGAAAGTCCAAAGTCTTACAGGAACTCTCCACAAAATTTTAAGGCAAGTGAACTGTTGGGACTTGGCTTTTAACATCCATAAGTGGTGTCCCATTTGATTACTTTGTAATGAATTTCCATAAAGAATAATATCCCATGCTTTGCAGAGCTCATGGGAAAATACTAGAGACATTTTTTCTGAGTATTATCTACCTATCTCCATTCTGAAATAACTCTCATTTATTTTGTTCTTTTCTTCATCCTTTCTTGCTCTGCCCAAAAATACTTTCTCTCTCCTTAAAATCTCTATTTCTCTATGTTTGTATCTTTGACCTCTTACAATAATGTATATACTACCTTGGAAAGACCCTGCTAATCCTGGACATACCTCCCACTTTTAATGTTTCCCTCTCCAAATCTATGATTTCATCTGACTATACAGTGCTCTATATCTAGTTTGAAAAACCTGATTGGTTAAAAAAGAAAAAATAATATGATTTTGGTTTACAGCTGACAATAAATTGCAAGTGTTTGGTTTAGGTTGTTTTTTAACCTTCATCACTGAACAATGTTCTTTGTGAGTTGACAGGCTGTTCATTCTTTACTGAAGATGGTTTCATAGTTTGCTTTCCAATTGCCACAGAAATCCAACCAAACATCAGAATTCCCTGGGAGGTTTGCAACAGTATGGACCTGAAAGAATTTCCTATTTGTAGGTCTTCCAGATTTTTATTTCTGTACCAGAGTATGTGAAAGTCCTTTAAAGTTTGGATTTCCTAATTCTAAGGCACACGATATGAATAGTTCAAATCCCAATGCTTAGGGACAGCCCTAAGCACTCTCTGGCCATTTACCTCTCTGGGGCTGCAGATCAGGAAAGAGCTGGGGATTGAGTTCACCAGTTTTGTCAGGCTGACATACATGGCAAAGAAGCCAGGGGAATTTTCAAAAGTAAGTTTTTGTCACTGTCAAAAAACCAAACCAAACAAACAAAACCCCTGGAAAACAACCAAAACAAAAACCCAAAATCATCAGCGCACTCTCAAAATTATTTTGGTTTGTGGGGATCTTTTTGCAACCAACGTTGTTCAGTACAAACTCTTTTCCATATGAAAACCCTATTAAGTCAAATAAACAACAAACAAGGGCTATAGATTCAGTTCCATCATCAAAACAGATTTCTTTTGATAAATTTAGTACAGCAGGACATTTCTTTTTTAAACTTCACCTAGTATTCCATTCTGTTGAGCATTTGATCTCACAAAATGCTCAGCCTTGTGATGAAAACATAGATTATAACACTCAGAAAACACATGGATCAAACAAACACTGGTGCTCCAGAACAGCTTTATAAATGAAATGAAGTGTGCTGAAAATTTGGGCTGTTGACAGATATTGATAGGTGTTAGAGATCTGGGAGCTCATCTGAGATTTATCTAGACTATGCAAACAACCACATCTAAACCAGCAGAAATGATGTGTTGAAACTTCCATTAATTTTCAAAATGTCAGAGGAGCTGAAGCTTAAATGCTTTTCCATTCTGCTGGCACCATTAAGGTAATAGGTCCTTCTCTATTTAGCAAAAAAAATACAAACATACAAATAAACAAGTTAAAACTCAGTAGACTTTTTCAAACCCCAATAAAATTTGTCTATATAATGACTGTTGCTTCCCCATTCCACACTCTTAGGTTAGTTACTTTCTGTAAAACTCAAGGTTTACCTTGAGATTTACAAAATTGAGCTATTTTAAGTCAATAAGTTCCTGAACTTCAGAATTTTCACAAAGTCAAGAAATCGTTGAAGGTAACAAGAAAAATGGATGTAAACTGGACTTTGTACAGCTCTACTGAAAGGAGAATTTCATTATAGTCTTTCCAATCAAACTGAAAAAAAAATTCATATAGTAGTGTTTAAACATTGGTTATACTGTACGAAAATTCTTTCTGTGGAAATCAGTTTTCTGTCACATATAAATTAAACTTGTCATTTTCTTGTAATTTGCCCTGCAACACCTCAGTACTTCCTTGGCAAATAAAACTGACCTGGTGAACTCTAAAATTCCTTATCAGGAGAGAAAATCTTACTGTGGTACAGGAGGACCAGTGTTCCCTTTCCCAATCAAAATCAGAGAAGGAAAGTTACTTGCACTGTGTGTCTTCTGAGAGACTAAAAGAAATCAAGAAATGCATTAAGGTGATCTTAAGGAAAATAAAAGAATATTTTGAGCTTATCAAGCCTAAGGCTCAGTAACAGTGTCTGTGTATATCACATCTGCTAAACTTAAACAGTTGCCATGCACTTTTTAAATTTTTGTCAAGCAGAGGACAAATTAGTATATGAAAACAGGTGGAGATATCACATATTTTTTGTTTAGTTTATTATAAACAGATTTGCTACCATTTTTCACTCCATTTTCATTTCAGGGAAAATTAATATTTATTAATATTGGAAATTAGTCTGACCAATAATAGATTTAGGTGTTGGAATAATTTTTTTCTTAACAGCATCAACACAAGAAAAGTGAAGCGTATTGTAAATATACAGGGTGGCAGCTCCCTTGCTTTAACTTGCCTTACTCCTCAGTGAGCTTGCACAATGTACATCAGTGACAGAGCTAAGGGTTGTATAATAAACTGGCTTACACAGAATGCCAGCTAAAGCATTATGGAACATGTGAGGTGGGCAAGCATAAAAATGTAACAGAAACTTTCCATCAAAAATGACCATGAAAATAAATAGAAAATTATGGATATGTGGAAAGAACTATTTACATTTCATATAACTGTAAATAGGTTCTGTTCATTCAGTGATAATTCCTAGGGAAAGATACTGCTGAATTTGAAACTGCAACTTGTTAGAATTTTAAGATTTCGGTTATACTAATAATAAATTCTTGGTTATAATTCTACATCACTTTTACTATTCAGTGTTTGAGAAAATGCAATTCAGTGCCTTGTTGAAATAGCTGGAGAAAAATGTTGTGCCTTTCTTTTCTTTCCTTTTTTTTTTTCTTTTTCAGTATTTTTAAAACTTTGCTTTCTTGATTGCTATGTTTTCAATAGAGACAACGAATTTTATTTCATTATTTCTGCAGTCAATTACTGGCACCTCATTGTTTTGATTTAAATGAGAAATTCCTTCAGCTAAGCTGAGCCAAAGCCAGAGCTAAACATCATTTTCTGATTTCACAGAGGGCAGGAGAGGGGAATTCTGTGATTCACAGAGTAGCATTGACACTTATGTACCTTTTGCTTCTGAGGGCCGAGTTCTCTTAAGAAGGTGTCAGTCTGAAGGTGTCTGCCTGGCTTGCTCCTTCTGTGTGTCGTGCTGTGAAGTGACCACTTCACTTCTGTCCCCTTGCATGTCACTGCTGGAGTGTTTGTGCAGCCCTGTCCCCATCCCTCAGGAGGAGGTGGCTGCACAGCCGTGGGAGCAATCACAGCCTGGCCGGGCTGCTCAGTGTTGGAGCCAAATTTGCTGTCACCAAAACAGAGGAGTTATTACAAATCCAATCTCTAAAGCTTCTCGAGAGTCTCCCAATGGTTTATGACAGGCAACTGCTTCTGAGCTCCTGTCAGGGGATGTGCTATAAATAACTTGACAGCTAAATGGTGCCTGAAGAAGAGAAGAAATGGGTTAGGAGGGTTTTAAAGAATTGGAATTACCTTAGAGATCCAAGAAAGATTCTGAATTTTGAGAATTCTATGTAGATTGTTTTAAGATTCCAAAGAATAAAAATGATGGAGAGAAGACCCTTCTGCAATTCCAAAAAGTGAGGTATTATTGTAACGACAATCTCGAAAAAGGAAACAAGTAGATATGGAATATCTTGAATTTAGATTATGCTGTAAGATAAGTTACAAAAAGAAAAGAGAAAATAAGCAAAAAAATCTAGGAAATGTTCTTGTAAGAATATTACTAAAAACTACATTTATTTAATAAATGCATTAATATTGTTATACATATTATAATGGTCTTGTTTTTATTCAGTTTCAGCCAACATTACCAGATCCTCAGATGTCAATGGATATTGAAAATTCCAGACGTAACTAAGAGAACTATGGGCATTGCTGTTCAAAAAGGGTCAGAACCTATTAGTCTGTGTCCTGTTTCACATCAAATATTGATGCTTCAAATGTTTTGTCTCTTACAAATTTTTGGCTTGATTTATTTAGAAATCAATAATATATATAACAATTCTGTGAGGAAATTAAATTCTGGTCATGCTATTTATTAAAATTGTAGTGACTACAAGGTCAGAAAGTTTATAGACTTATTTTCCTTGAGAATTTCTAATTCCTCTTGAGCTGGTGATGTAGGGAACAAAAGTGAATTTGGAATAGCAGGAGGATTTTAAGTAGCAATATAGCATATCTTTAACAATTGTTATTCCAGGAATATGGTGACTTCAGCTTCAGGAACGCTGGAATGTTGCCAGAATTTCACCAGCTATTCCATTTAGGCTATGAAATGGGGCAATGAAAACTTCACATGATAAAGCACAGGATACATTTTCTGCCAAAGAAAGCCGGAAGGAATTCCTGAATCACCTGCTGCAGACTTTTCTACTACACAGACCAATATGTTTCCACTTAACTGTCCCTGACACTGACACTTTTAGAAAAGTATCCAGGCTTGAAAAGACCTGAAAAGGTGCTGAATCCACTACTTCTCTTTGTAGATATTCCAAAATTTAATAGCTATTATTGTGAAAAGTGCACTCCCTGACTTGGAATGTGTGTGTCTCAACAATTGGAAGTGTTGGTTCTTGTAGTGCTGCTCTTTCCTAAACAAACACTGATTCATGTCAGCATAAAGGCAGCACGAAGAAATGAATGAGCATATCCTAAGGGAAAGATGATTATTATTCATCAGTACTCAGAGCTACTGATTAATATTTCATGGATATCACTCAGACTACAGAAGTGAAGAAAGTCATAACTTATATCAGATATATTGGTAAAAAAACCCAGGCCAATTATTATTATTATTATTATTATTATTATTATTATTATTATTATTATTTTAAGCATAACGTCTTTCTCATGCTACTTAGGACTGCTCAGAGAGATATATAATTTCCTTGATTTTATAGCCACAATCGGATAAAAATATGACTGTCACATTTTTACAGGCAGAAGAGAGTGAATCAAAGCAATCCATGAAGATGTATAATAATTTTAAAAAATAACAGAAAGATTTTGCAGCAGATTTCCACCTCTAACTGTGATCCAGACAAATTAAAATGTGAAATAAACTTAGTATGAAAATGAGATGACTTTCATGCAATGAATTTAGTAGCATTCTATTTCTTAGTGTCAACATTTATACAAGTTTTCTCAAATTAACTCTTGCAAAATTTCTTCTGAAAATTGATTTGAAAAATAAACTCATGGGCATTTTTTTTTGACACATAGTGGAGTGTTTGTTCTATTTCTCAAGTATTTGATAAAAAAATAAAACTAGAAAATAGGTGAGATGGTGCCTTTTTAATTAGGCATTGTCTTTCAGAAAACTGAATACCCTCAACTTTTAAAAGTGAGATAAGGCTGAAGAAGGCCAAGAGTACAGACCATCGTACAAGACAGCCTTAGAATTTGTTTTTAATTTATGCTCATCTGCCTAATAAGCACTTCTTTCCCAAGATGCTACATTTCAAGAAAAAGAAACAGTTATATCAAGATTAGATGGCTGGATTTGTTATTTTCAAAAGACTGCATCCATTTATCTGTAGTTTTAGCCACAATATATTGAGAGCAGGGCAGAGTTCGCTTAAAAAAAGTTAACCAGGCTTAAACAAGTCCTTTGTTACCTTTCTCTAAACAGAAATATTCAGGAGTTAACTGGATTGATTCTGTCCTTTGAAAGCATCTTAGTGCTGACCAAAAAGCTAAAAGATTTTAAAATTTGATTACTTCAATTTTGATATGTCACTGTAAGCCTTGACAGAGTTGCACTTCTTATATCTCAGATTCCTAATTGTCTCCATAGTCCTGGAACCTTTGTTTATCTTCACTGAAAATTGTTTTTATACGTATATATATATATATGTAATACACACCAGATTCTCTTTTTGTAAGTCTCATGATCAACTGCTACAGAGCTCTGTTGCACCATGGCAGCTCTAAATCTGGAAGGGAGTCTGATCCCTCCAGACTGACCAGAAATTCTTAATATGAAGAAGTAAAAAGAAATAGATTTGCTAGTATAGATGCACAGACAATACATTTTTTCACTGTCCAAAGAGAAAACTTTGAATCTCAGACATGTGTGGGAGTTTCCCAATTTTTAGAAAAAAATTTCACAAAAAGTGACCTTTCAGGAGCACAAATGCACATCATTCAATCAAAAGTCAGAAGTTTTTGGCTTGGGGTTTCTTGTTGGCTTTGTTTGTTTGCTCGTTTTCAAAAATATATTCAAAATATTTCCAGTTTTATAATTAAATTTTGCTTTGATTGTCTAAGAAACTACAACTATTTGAGTTGCAATAAGAAGCAAACATCTGGGACTAAAGAATGGCTAGGTTTTAAACTGCTTAAAATTTGAACTAGTACTGGCAGGAAATGTATTTTAATATTAGCCTAATTCTATCAAAGACATATCACCGACAAATCTGAGCAGGAACACTTGGACGCAGCCATCCAAGCTTTGGGAGCAATAGCATCCCAAAGCAGCTGAATTTGGGGCCCCACCTTAGCCACCGATTTCCAAAGAACATTCCAATGCAAAACTTGTCTTGCTTCTCTTCTGGTTCTTTATTTGTTTTATTTGAGTTGGGTTACTAAAGCTTTGATTTCAGGAGCACTAAAGACAATAGTGTACAACCTGTTTTAGAAACAAACCACATATCTTTAGAGATTTGCCTGCAAGAGATTTTGTTCTTGATTAATTGAAGAAATCTACAAATGAATCTTTTAGTCCAGGCCCTGAGCAAATCTTCAAAGCCTTAAGGACACTGTACCTTAATTACCATTTAGAATACTTTTTTTTTTTTTTTAAAGTGCACAAATTCTGCAAAAATGTTTAAAGATTTTTTTTCACAGAGAGACTCTGAGGAACTGGAGCCAAATTCTTAAGGTGTATGAACAGAAGCAGCAGAACAGACAAATACCCAGTTGTGCTCAATTTTTTATTACATGGTCAAAGTAAGTCCTGAATAAAAATTAACACTAAAAGACAGAAAGCTAAATAAACAAAAAAATTAAGCAATATTACAGATGTAGGTTTTCATACTCACATAAAATATTTGTGACAATAAATGGAGCTTTCAGAGAAGCTATTTTTCTGCAGAAAATTGTCATATTTTGTGGAAGACAAAGGTTGACATCCAAAGAATATGCAAAATATTACAGTATTTTAAAGCGGAAGATTGTCATTGATAAAAAATCAAAATTATAGCAAAACCAGATGTAATGGATGAAATTTCCTTTGCCTTCAATTATTTACTTTTTTCTTTTGTTTAAAAAAAAAAATATGCCAAATTCTTGTAGATAATCACAGAATAGTTTAGGTTGGAAGGGGCCTAAAAGACCATCTTGTTCCAACCCCACTGCCATGGACAGGAACACCTTCCACTAGACCAGGTTACTCAAAGCCCCATCCAACCTTCAGCACTTCCAAGGACGGAGCATCCACAACTTCTCCAGGCATTCTGTCCCAGTGGCTCACCACCTAAGTAATACTAGAAAGAGAAATTATTTCCAAATGAAATAATGTTTTGAGATTCGGGGTTGGGGTTGGGTTTTTTTGGTTTATTTTGGTTTTAGGCTTGGTTGACGGTTTGTTTGTTTGTAGGCTGTTTTTTCTTTATTATTCTAAGGTAGAAGTATACAATGTATTAGATTAGGAGTTGAGAAGCAACTATCAGCTTAAGGAAATTGTAAGAAGAACATTTCTAGACAACCAAAAACCAACATCAAAAGAATTATTTTCTGGTTTATACATGAAAGACAGAACAGGAAGAACAGAAGGAAATTAGACAACTCGCTTTCTTGCTCCTTCTGTGAAGAACAGCATATTTTATTTTATATAAAGAAAAACCTAGAAAAAATTAGCTCTAGGATAAGCTTTCATGAGTTATTAAATATGTTAGTTCATTCTAGACAATTTACAAATTCACAGCCTCCCTTCTTCCCATAAGTGTTCTTTCCTTGACTCTCAAGTTCCTGCTATTCTGCTAAATTTACAGCTGAAACTCCAGGCAATGCAGAAGTCTCCAAGGCAGCTGTAGTTGTTTCCATAATTCACAACACAAGAACCACCCGAGGTCAGAAGTTGCTTTGATCTTCTTGATTCCAAGGAAACAATGTCACCTGAGCAGAGGGAAGAAGTGACAGCGACAGTACAGAGAACTGTCAGGGGACTGCTCAGTTTCAACTACAAGTGTTTTTAATGGACTATTTGTGGTATTTTTTAATGTGGATTTCAAACATAATTTCATTTTATGAACGTTAAAAATGTCCCTGAAACTATAAGTGTGTTTCTTTGATATTTTAAATGGGTTTTAGGGAAAAAAACCCAAATGTTCCCTGTGAGGTAGGAGGTAAGGAGGGAGAAACAACTCACCAACTGTAATTTTGGGAGAATTTTGTATCCCTGGAAATGTGACGTACAAAAATTATTATTACTCCAGTTTTCTCCCATCACACTGGCATCTACAGAACAATCCTGACAGCAACGAAGGGGGAATCACTCCTCTGTAAGGATGGGGAAGGTAATCTTCTTCCCATACTTTCTTATCCATTCAAATGGTGAAAGCAGCATGGACTTAGAAAAGAGTTAGCCATCTCAGGATCCCTATCCCTAAACATATTTACTTTAAGCCTGCAGGTAGCCTGAAAGTCTAATTCAGAGGGATGCCAAACTCTTCCCCTGTTGTGTGGGATACCTTTTTTTCATATCCTGAGACAAAGAGTATTCTGTCTTTTCTGGATAGGCCTGTAGTGGGAAAATGGTTTCTTGATGCATCATGGGTTAACTAACAGAATCTTCAATTTTTCTGCTGCAAGCCTTTGCAAAGCTCACTGCCCCTAATTGATTTATTGATTTATTCATAATGAGAAAACAGTGCACATAAAGCAGATGCTAAACATAACGAGCCATAACTTTAAATCCAAATGGGATCAGTAGCATGGCTAACAGAAAATTATTGCTGTAATTTATTAAGATTTTAAAGGTGCCATGGTGGTAAGAATTGGTTCTTTCGTTAATAAACTCTGCAGTGCATGAAAATAAGAGGGGCATCTCCTTTCCCTAAAGTATTCTGTGATGGTAGAATAAAGGAGGGGTTGGGCTTTTATTTTTTGGTATTTTTGTAAAGGGATGAGAGTGACGAAACCCATGCAGGGCTTACTATAATTTCAAAGGAAACCACTAAGCCTTTTGACAATACACACTGTGGCACAACAGAAATTCAGTGCAGTGGGACTGCCCTATCGAGCATATCCTATTTCAGGATCTCTCTTGGCTGTACTTAACAGCACATGAAACTGGATTTCTTTAGTAGTCACAGCAGCCTATTCTGTACCATAAAAAACGTTCTGTCAAGCATGGTATTTTCTATTCAAGGAGATTATATTTTTTCCTTCTGTGTATTAAAGAAGCAAACAAAAAAAGCCGGTTTTATTAGAGAGCGGTCTAATGTCCCAAGAGTGAAGTTCAGAAGGACTTGGATGCAGACATTCATTTGACCTTAATAAAGGAACTAGATAGAGAACAGAACACAGCTGATTTCCACTTAATAATAGGAGTCAAAGCTTTGGGCTTTCTTTTGGCTCATTTTTAATTCTACTGACTCTTAATCTAAATAAATAAATAAATTAGACTGATTCCTTTTCCTCCTCAGTCAGTGCACAAAAGAGAATAAAAGCAGGCTACACCGCAGCAAAACTCAGCTAAAAAAGTACCACATATAGAGATATGGAAAACCCACGGACTGCTGGCAGATGGAAGCATTGAACTGAGCTGGGGCTGGCAGCCTGGGCACAGGCTGTAAAAGCTGAAATGCTCCCACAGTGCTGAACCAAGGTTAGAGAGGGCAAAAAAAGAATAGTTTCCTCTTCACTCTCAAGTAAGCTGCTCACTTTCATTCTTTCTTTCTGTCCATCTTATTTTCTCTATATTTATTTATTTAATTTATCTCCCCACAAAGTAAAGTCAGTGCTCTACTTCTCCCCCCATCTTCTACAGGAAATTCTAATGACAGACACAGAACCAGAGATTCTGGTTCTTTCTCCTCACTTCATGCATTCATTGACTGCTGTGGAAATACAGCTGTGCCTTTGAAACTCAGAGCTAGTGTAATTTTAAGGCAAAATTTAAACAGATCTGGGTTTTCACTGGGTGTAATCCATTTCTTGATTCTTTCAGAAAAAGATACAGAAAAGAGCATTCTTACAATGCTTGGAATTCAATGTCAAATTCATTTAATTTTAACTGTATGTTAAAATGTTTAAGTGTATGTATGAACCTTATGATTTGGAATATCTGTAGCACTTGTCTTATAGTAAGTCCTTGGTAAGTGTTTAGACTTTTGGCAGCGTTTGACCTGTTTTTTAAAACCATATGCATAGACAACATTATGAACAGTAGGCATATTCAGCAAAGAAAGAAAGAAAGAAGAAAATGAAAGCAGAAGAAAGAACAAAAGGGAGAGAAAGTGACAAGGGGAAAAAAAAGTATTCTAAATAAAGGGAGTTACAGTGATTGTAGTCTACATATTATGTAATAGAGACCTGCATGGATTAAAGGTGTTCTAAAATTTATATGTAGAGATGTTTGCACCAATAAGAGAAAAAATTATTGAAAAATAAGAAAGAAAGGTTTTCATCTCTCTTTAAAAGCACAGTTCCCATTTTCTTAGCCTAGAAGTTTTTTTGACTCTAGATGCAAGAGGTATGTCTGTCCACAGTTATGAAATGAACTGTGAAGTGCATTTTCAAAATAAAATTTTCAAACTGGCATTTAGCCATCAGCTGGCTGTGGCTACCATCTCTCTTTAAATGCTGCTTTAGCAGAGACACTGAGATCTTGAGAAGTTTTGGTAGAGTCTTCATATACCACTGTGTATTTAGGGAAAACTTGTTCAAGCATTGATGAAAGGTAAGAAAAAAAGTACTTTAAATGGTATATTTACACAGCACTGTGAACTTTTTACTGTATCGTATATTTCTGTATGTATCACATACTTCCATAATAATAAAAAAAAAATCCTAATTTGCTTCACCCCCCCCCCGCCCAAACTCAGAGTTGCAGCAGGGATGTTTCAGCTCTAAGAGTGTCATATATCAAAGAAAAAAAAAGCTATAATTCGCATGGATTTTGGAAAACATGTAGCCCCAGATACATAGGCTGTTAAGTGGAAGAGGTAAAACACGGTAATAAATGCTTAATTCTGAAGACAGCTCAACATGCCCAGAAATTTTGAGGGTTGGGATTACAAACAACAGGCAATGCTGGTTTCAGTTTAGGTGCCACCCTCCCACCACCCAAGGCTGTTTAAACTTCACTAGAACATATAAATTTTGTTTTTAACAGATATGATATTCTATAGCTTCAACCAGTGTTGTCTGAACAGCATGAGTACATGAGAGTTTGAATCATCTGAGATTTAGGAATAGAAACCATTCTCTACCATATAAATGTAAAAAATTAGACATGATCTGAGGACAAGATTAGAAAGAGCGCTTTGAAAAGCTAGAAATGAACTCAAATTTCCTCAAAATAAGTTCAGCACCTTAATTGCAATAGCATCAGAAGTCTGGGAGCATTGCCTTCTAATTAGAGCAGTAAGACCTACAAAAACTGGACCCTTTTTCTTTTCTTTCAGTAGAAGAGTACTACGCAAAAAGTCTAAAGATACTTTCAGATACTCTGACCACTCAGGTTTTATCTTGTCAAAGGAGGATGCCATTGAAAGATCTCAGGGAACATTATATAGGAAGAAATGTAATTATAAGAATGGGAACACATCATATGTTCATGGAGTAATGAGACAGACTGACTTTAATGCTATTATCTGTTATTTGCAACTGACTCAAGGCTTTATACTACCTCAGCTGACTGACATAATTGGGATCCTGTGTTCTCTATATGAAAATACATTTCTTCACATCACTGAAGCTGCAAGAAGCGGGGGAGTAACATATAACACCTTTGGGCTCAAAGGAAGAAACAACAGGCTGGGATTTGAGTTGGTACTTTTTAAGTTGGTTGCTTCCTCCAACACTGCATTAATTTGAATAGAAAACACAGATGAATTGAGATCATTAAATTCTCTTTTACTGATAACATTCCACCAAGTACTTCTAGAATATGATAATCTGAGGAGAAGGCAGATTTTCTACCATTATTGCAAAAGAGAGACACTCATTTTTTCCGTACATAAGGGAAGATAATATAGTTGTAAGACAATATGACTTTTAAGTAATTAAAATATTTATAATAGACTCAAATGTCAGAAACTATGTTTTTATATTTTAATTGTACTGTATCAAGCTTTTGCCTAATCAAATTTGTCGTTTTATTTATACCTTTGCCTTTTTTTTCCAGTGCTAATACAATATATGCCACAATATCTTGACAACTAATTTAGTACCTGAAAAAATTCCTCCACAATCTTAAGCCAATATCTAACACAGAAAGAGGTAAATACCCATCCGTCCATCTCCCCCTCACCCTTAATTTTATCAAAATAAAATGGGACACCAGTAGTGTGATAGACACTAAGGTATCCATCACAAGAGGAGAGAGAGGTATGCACATTTTTCAGCTCTTACACTGGCCTGCCTATACCCAGAAACACAAAATTTTATTATCTTTATCTGATCATGCATAAAATACATTTTGTATAAGACCTGAAATTACCCAAAGCTATTAAAATTTGTGAGAAAAATATGAGTGTCAATTACTGAATCCTTGTAGCAAAGAATTTCACAGCTCATGATTAGATGCTGCAAACTTTTCCTTGCTTCCTAGTTATAAAAAAATGTGCCTATTATTATTTACTGGTCTAGTTGCATTGATAGAAATTTTTTTTCTTAGCTCAGAAAACACAACCACCAACTCAAGAGGCCACATCCACCTGCAAACTGCATGCTGACTGACTCTAGATGACATATTTGCTAAGGTAGGTGTCCCTGAGCTTTCTCAGCGTTACCAATCATAAAAATTCTGTTTGTGCTTAAGGTAAAATAAACACAACCATTTCAAAGTTAATCACACGTAAAAAAAAAGGAACATACTTTGCTTTTGTTCATAGAGACTTTTTGTTAATTTAAGTTTCAGTTCTGACTTCTTTCAGAATATTCAATTTTAATGGAAGTGCAATGCCATCAAATATGAGAAAAGCCATGACTTATCAAATTATGAAAATTTAAAAATTCCAGCCAGGACACAAATGGGCTGTAGATAGCAGAACATAAGTATTATGTTAATAATACTCAAACTTAATCTGGCTACTACCCTAAAAGGCAACAAAAAAAAGGTTTCTATAAATACGTTGGCAACAAAAGGAGGGCTAAGGAGACTCTCCATCCTTTATTGGAAGGGGTAGGGAGGAAATAGTGACAAAGAATGAGGAAAAGGATGAGATACTTAATGTCTTCTTTTCCACCCTCTGCTCAGTTCCTTCTACACAACAGCTTTTATTGTCCTGTCTTTTAGTGTAAGTCCTGCTTTTAGTGTGAAACAGGAAAATTTGAGGAAAATTATCTGCGGAGGGGGCCGTGGCTGGGACATACCAGGTCATATTTAGAGCTAACTTAGAATCACAGAATCATGGAATGGGTTGGGTTGGAAGGGACCTTAAAGATCAGCTAGTTCCAACCCCCCTGCCATGGGCAGGGATATTTTCCATCAGACCAGGTTGCTCAAAGCCTTGAGTACTGGCTTTGCCCACTCCCAAGGAGGGAGCATCACCAGCTTCCTCTGGGCAATCTGTGCCATTGTCTCACCACCCTAAAATTCTTCCTAATATCTAATATAATCCTACTCTCAGTTTAAAGCCATTCCCCCTTGTCCAGTCACTTCATATCCTTGTAAAATTTCCCCTTCTAGATTCCCTGTAGGCCTGCTTTGGATATTGGAAGGCTGCTCTAAGGTGTTATGGAGCCTTCTCTTTTCCAGGCTGAACCACCCCAGCTCTCTCAACCTGTCGGTATAGGAGATATGCTCCAGCCCTTGGATCATATTTGTCACCCTCCCCTGGACTCTTTTTAGCAGGTCCCTGTTTTTCTTAAGCTGGGGGCCTCAGAGGTGGACCCAGCACTCGAGGTGAGGTCTCACAAAAGCAGAGTTGAGAGGTAGAGCCACCTTCCTTGACCTCTTGTCCACACTTCTGTTGACACAGCCTGGGATCTGGTTGGTTCTCTGGCCTGTAAGCAGACTTTGTCAGATTATGCTGAGCTTCTCGTCAACCAACATCTGCCAGTCCTTCTCCTCAGGGCTGGTCTCAATCCACTAAAATTGGTTTAAGTAATTTTTTTTTTTTTAAGTGTGATAACCTTTCCATATTACATATTTTCTTCCAAGTTGGAGGTCACAATATCAGTTTCTCAGCTGATATTTCTTAGCTGATGCAGAGCTCTTGCTTACCCAATGATATGAATTAGTTTATGCTTTTCAGCAGATACAGTTACTAATTGCAGGTTTGAAACACAGGGTATCAACAAACCATCTAAGGGTAATTGAGGGCAAATTCAGTCAGCCTCCACAAAATAAAGTATGAAATAATTCTTAGATTAACATGGAAGTAGTTTCTTCTTTTCCTAAACAATAATTATGTTGACAATATTGCCCGCTTGGAAGATGCAGCAAAATGTATCAGCAAACAGATGTCATCAGAAAGGGCACTTCAGTGCACTCTATAATTATGCCTTTGGACAAACCATGCTAATGGGTACCTGCTGTTACTGTAGATTTTCTACTTGATATGATGGACATTATCATGAGAAAAATACCTCTGGACAGGGGACTGCATGCTACATCTTCCTTTCCATCTGGGATGTTTTCCAGGACTTCTGACTATGGCAGGCAGCCTGAAGTGCTGTTCCAAACAACTAGAGAGACACTGCCATGGTCTTTAGACCCAATTGCTTGGATCTCGGGCACATGGGATAAACTATGAAGAACAAATTAAAAAGATTACTTAAGTAATAATAATAATTAAAAATAAATAAAAAAGGTCTTGAAACTGCTAGCTTGTCATATTTCTATATTAGTGAATAAATAAATCCAGGACTGGTGAATGAATAATTCTCAGATCATCAGTAACTTGAGAGTACTTGGAAGGTAGCACTCCTCAACAAAACAAAAAGTCATAGTACTGATAGAATCTTTATAATTCATGAGGAAAGGCCACTAAAAGGTGCTAGGAAATGCAACCAAGGGTTGAAGAAAAGATTTCCTTGAGTAACACAGTCTCAAAGCAAAAGACCTCGACTGTTTTTCTCAGTATTTACAAATTATGACTTAAAAAATTTGCAAGAGAAAAAGTTATTAAGATCTATCTTTAACAGCCAAGTCTGCTCCAGATCAATCAAACGCCACCCGAAGTTATTCTTGATTTACATCATCCCATGAAATGCCTTGTTTTATAGGAATTTCAGCCATTAATTGCATTCCCCTTTGGGTTCATGAACAATGTATCTCGGAGCTTTTACCAAGGGACTCTAAGAAACGGTAGGATTTCATACACTATATATTTCCCAAAGGAACATACTTTCTCCAAAGATGAATTGATTTACTGGCTTTTGTATGGCAGCATGAATTAATTGATTCCAGCTAAAAAAAAATTTAATTCCAGTCTTTGGTGACTATAGACAATTTGTAAGGAACATGGAAATTATTCCTGCAATGGTTATTAATTCTAACCGCATTTCAAATGGCATCTGATGCCGTAAAGAATCTGTAGACTCAGTGCAAGCTACCGCAGAAAGCTGAGCTCAGCACAGCCTATCAGCATTCCAACAAACTCTCAGTAATTTTTTTTTCATGCATATATTTTCCTAAATGCCTTATAAGATCACACCTTAGAAACTGTCAAAAATGACACCTTAGTGACTGTCCTCTCCCAATAAGAAGATAGCACTAGGGGGATTTACTCAATATTGCAGGTAATTTTACTTATTTTTTTAAATGCAGTTGTAGAAAGCAAATGTGTTTATTATAAATCAAAGGAGGCCTTTGTCAAAGTGCTCTCACAGAGTTTAAAGCAAGTTATTTTGGTTACAAACAATTTGATGAATATATTACAACTACAGCGTCTAAATATAGGTGCTGAAATTATGTGGGTTTTCTTTTTAACTGCATTACTGAGGATAAAGGGAGAATTCCCATTCACATATGGAAGTGGATTAACCTTACACCCTGTGTCTGTCCACTGAGATTCCTATGTCGACAGGAGGACTGCTAAATTGAAGTAATTTTATGAGTCACTTCACAGTTGAATACTTAAAGTACAAATAAGTATAAAGTTGCTAAACAATTAATTTCTGCTATGAGACACAGGGCAGTTTAGTGGTATTACAGGATACTCAGTCACTCTGTGGCAAGAAAAGAAAATTATATAAGCTACTTTTATAAAATGCCATATCTAGCGGACTACAATTAATTTAATACTACCCAACTTCATAAAACATAGACAGGTTATTTCCAAAGACTGGAACAAGTGCTAAGAAAGAATTTTATTTGGTTGTATTTTAACAATATTGCCAGAAAACATAGATTATTCATAAATAATTAAAAGCAGTATCATAGAAATGCACAAAATATGCATAAACAAAAATTACTCTTAGCTATTGAAAGTCTCCATTATGCTCATCATGAGAGTAAATGTTCAAAAGTGAAGTTAGGCATAATATTCTCTCTCAGTTTATTGCATAGTCTAACTGGAGGGTGTTTTACACACCATCATTTATTCTCAATAAATGTACTTGCATTCAATTTTCAGAAAATGAATGCAAATTTTTTTTTAGTTTTTAGCTGTAGCCTTCCCATTTCCTTAAATCATATTAGAAATTCATATTAAAAAGGTTACATCTTAGCTGAACTAACCATTTTTCTGCTAATGATTGTTTGAACTGTTTTTCTGTAACTTGTGGAAACTATTGTACATTATTGAAACACTATAAGGACACAGAGACAATATTATATTTCAACAACAAATAGTAAATGAACATTATATTTTGTAGTATTAAAAGCAGAATCTTGCAAACATCGTGTACCTAGAACAACTGTTGTGTAGAACATTGGTATAATACTATAATCACATGACACAATGTGAACACTTTCTTACAAGAAAAATAACTTACATGTATGCCCAAGCACAGTCTCACCTCATGAAGTATTCCATTATCCATGGATCCAATAATGGATCATTTTCCCCATATCAAAGGCTGATAAGTTGTGCAGTACTTTTTCTTCCAATGAATAATTCACCAAGGTACATCTTTTCACATCTGTGCGCGAGATATCTCTACCTACATATTTCATCTCTGCATGGCTCTTCCTACCTCTGTGTCATAATATTCTTCTGGTTATTCTCCATGGCTCAGCCCTGCTGACTTCTTTCTGCATCCTAGGAATTTTTTTACTCCCCATCTACTCCAGAGCTAATCAGCTTTAAGTGAATAAACTGATACATAGCCTTTGAGAAAGCTGTCCTTCCTTTACCAGTCTCTGCCTGGATACTGTAGGCAATTCTCAGCCCTCCTGTTGTTGTTCGAGCAACTGTCTTCCCAGCTTCTGATTTATCTGAATAATTCTAATAACTCTCAAATTTTTTTCGACCCTTATGGTGAGGAGTATTTCAGTATGGTTCTCCTGAAGCTTTAGTGATTCTATGCCCAGCTTTTTAAAGACCATTCAGAAATGCAATCACAGAATCACAAAATCACAGAATATTCTGAGTTGCAATCACTGAGGGTAAAAACCTCCAATGATGTTCTTATCTCTGGATCAAAACCTAGTTCTTGATTGAATCTGAACAACTGTATTGAAATAAAAATAAGAGAAAGAAAATTTTCTTTAAAATGTGAAATCTGTAGTTAATCCAAGCTAAATATGCAGTTAGCAATGTGGTAAGAAAATGTTAAGAGGGATGTTTGTCCTTCTGTACATGAATAAAAGTTTGACCTCGATGCTAGAGAAGAAGGTATATCCACACCTGTAATAGTAAAAAAAAGGATATGAAGTTTCACTTTTTAATTAAGAATTCCAGATTTTCACCATTTCAGATAAAATAAACTTCCAACATTCTATGTTTTTGCAAAGGGTCCGTGGTGCACATATGAAAATGAGAGCTCTGAATGATGATTTTAGTGCCCAGAGTCATTCAACCTGAGATCCTAATTAAATTTTGAAGATGTCTCACTCCACAGGTTTAAATTCTCAGCAATTCTTAATATAAGTACAAAACTAAAATTTGGTGCCATGATGAATCTCTTTGTAGGTTTCAGATACAGTTTCTTCCTATTTTGTGGTCTTCGTATTTCTTCCTTTTGAACTTTGGCATTTTCCTGTTTGTATCCAATCACACCACATTTGCATATAGCCTAATCTGCATTGGTGAATACATTTCTTAATACATTGATTAAAACATTTCTTAAGTTTTTTATAAGAATACCAAGGACTTTGCAAAAAATGGTCTTTGTGCAATGAAAGACCACAAGAAGAATATCTCTGACAAACACAGGGGGCCAAATGCAGTCAAATCCATCACTTGATGGAGACTAAGCACTAAAGACTAAGCACTATCTCCTCATCACGTTATTGCAGAATAAATTTTACAGATTTCTTTCAATTTAGCCCGTTGTTAGGACTAGAAAGGATCAGGCATGTAGAATCAGTGTCTCCATTTTTCTTTCATGTGGCAGAAAGATCTTAGCTTATGATCATGAGCAGCCACATTGTAAACCATTCAAGCTCATAAGTTCTGAATGTTGTAACTCCTTTTACCATGCTTTGGTTTATACATCTCTTCTGCAAATTTCTAGCTTCAAGTAATGAAAAAGATCTGTAATTTGTTATAATTTCAGTACTTGTATTTAATTGATATTCCCAAACCATAATAACATATGACTGATGCATTGGAATGAGGCACTACAATAGCAGGTTTTCTTCTGGAAACACTCATTGCCAGCAAATATCAATGTCTTGCTAACTACAGGAATAATGTAAATAGAGTCTGCCTGGCACAACTGTTATGTATAAAATTAGCATAGTTTAAAATTCTCATACAAAGACAGAAGCAGACTTCTGTGTATTTATTCTGCTGTACTTCTTGAGGGAGCATGTTTCCCTCAAGGCTGAGCAACAACTAACACGTGATGGCCCGGTTGCATTTTACTCATCTTTTGGCTTTACAAACAACTGTTTGGTGTGCAAAAGAAATCAGAACCTTCAACACTTAAGACCAGCAGGAGCATGTGCAGGTCTCTCTACTGTCAGTCATAACTGCAGTTTTAGTAGATGAGCTTTTCAGATGGAAAAATTTAGAAGATGAGGAAGAAAACACATATGCAAAATCCGTCCTCTACAAAGTGGATATATGCAAAGTCCCTTTCTCTCAAAAGGTGAAGAAAGCAGAAGATATCAGCTACAGCTTTTTCCAGCTGATAGATGCCATGAATAGCATAGCTGTTGACAAGGAAATGTTTAAACACCAGCAAACCCTACAAGAAAGTCCTCTTAGTTTTTTCTTGCTCATTACTGGGTGTTCTCAGTGCTGAAGAAGTTACAAACAAGGACTCTTCTTCACAGAAAAAGACTTTTCAAATTCTTTGTTCAGAAAATGATCTGGCCACCTTTCTTTCATTAGGAAAGGCTCTTGATTTTCTTCACATTAAATATGGGTTTACTTTATATGCCACAGATCTCTTAGAACCTCTACAAAGTACTGTCAGCATCTGCTGTAAGAAACCAGTGGTGTAAGAAAACTTCCTCTCTGGTGTGATGGCTACAAGAGATCTTCTGAATGTACTGATTCCCAGCTAAGAGTCTGAGAAGAGAATGAAAAGAAACACTGCCTCCATGCTTAGTTACTGTCTGTACAGTGCCCAGGAATTTCAGTTCTCATTGAATCTTTAGCTATTTGAAGCACACACGATTAGTTTGAAAGATTTGAATGGATCATGGACATAGACAACTGTTATTCTCATAACCAGTGGATTTATTTTCAGGGAATTTCCCACATACCCATGAGGCATGGTCACGTCTCAAGGAAATATAGTAGAAGGCACATGAAGTTTAGAACTTATACTCTTAGTCAAATAAAATTTCATTACAGACTAGGCTCATATTCTGGAACCTTATACCAATGAAGACAAAATGGCTGAACATATAAAAAACCCAAAACATATGAAGCATCATATTTACTAGGCTATACTCTTCCATTAATCCCTGATTAGGAATTCCTTGACTGAGACTGCATCCCTATTGTTCTGCTTTGTACTGATAATGTTTGTGTCTTTTGCAGCCTTGCCTAAACCATCCTTGTGTCTGTTTGTATTTTGGGACTCCAAAGAGCCCATAGCAATGAGTTTCTAAGGCAGAAACAAAGAAAAGCACTGATTTTTAATTTTTATTTTAAACCATATTACATTACTGAGTAACTTCAATTTCTTACAATACAAAAGTGAATATTGTTTTTACCTTCTTCATATTATTCACTGTAAGGATTTCTATCATATCTCCCCTATTTTATGTATTTTTTGGGAAGAGGAAACCCAGTCTGCTTTTTTTTGGATCCCCTCTATTCTTTTTCATGTTTCTAAGTTCCACTGTGCCTTCCTAGGAAAATACACCCAGGATTTTATTCTCTAGGTGTTTATGTGCTAGGGGGTGGATCTTGTCAAGCTGTTCTAAGAATTCCCATAATTTCAAATTTCTTTCAGTGTCCACTCTCAACCATGGCAAAAAAAAAAAAATCTCCATTCTTTTTCTTTTACCATTCTCTTTATAGTTTTCTTTTTTTAAAAAAAATTATTTTATTTTTAGTTTGGTTTTTTTTTTCCCAGTACAAAGAGCTTCATAGAAACCAGCACAGAGGCCTTCAAAAGTGCAACCAGAGATGAATTGAGTCTGAAACCACATAGTTTATTACTTTCTTGCTGAAACAGAGAAAATTCTCTCTAAAAACTGAAAAGAATTTTAAGCTGTACGTGTTTATGATAAAGCAAACTATTAAGGACATACTTGATAAAACATTCTAGAAAGTGGTGTTTTCAATCCATGACAAACCTAGTTAGATTTCTTTCACTTTGCATACTTATCATTATTTTTAAAATTATTTATGAAAAGCAAAATATTTCTATTTTGAAACAAATTTTTGTTAGATTTACAGCAAAATATTGCTATCTCAAATTTTAAAAAGATATAATAGGTTAAATTTAATATTTCTTTTCACTTAATCTAACAGAGTGACGCTATTGTTAATTTTTGTTATTCCTTTGTAATACATTAAAAATGAAAATAAAAACAGAAATGGTTTACAGTATTGCCTTCTAGGTGGCAGACTGGTTATAATTCATTTTAACATGGAGCTTGTATAGATTTTTCAAGAAATGAGTTAATGGTGTGGAAGTGCACTGAACATAATAGGTAGAGAGGGTAGACAATAAATCACTAAGTTTATCTTTAAAAATTAGTTATGTTGCCTCAGAAACCATTGTAAATATGGTTTCCCTATTCTTCTAGACAGTTTGTAATATATCAGTATGGAACAGTTTATGTATTATTCAGATGGCAAACAGGGAGACAAGAAAATTATGCCATTCTATTTTTTACATATATGGGACTATGAAAACACGCAAAATAGCACATGATTTTATTAGTTGTATTGGGTTTTTTTATTATAACATCACAAAGCGCAAGAGAACTAAAAAGGCTACATCCCTATCACCAGGAGCTCATCATTAAGTACACAGCACTATCTTATATTTCATTTCCTCAGATAAGTCAAACCACTCCAGAAACCATGTTGTAACAGATTATTATTTCATACTCAGAAGGAGTTCCCAAGCCTTTTCATGATACAAAATCATAAACAATGGAAACAGTGATGCAATTCTCCAAGCAGTCTGGCTATACTATTTCCTTCTTTGTTTATTTGCAGTTTCAATGTTCACTCCTCTGCAGAACTATTCAGCCTTTGTCCACTTAAAAAATGTGATACCAAGTCAGCCTTTAAGATCCCACACAGTTTTGTCTTCAGTTGCGGCTTCTATAAGGAATGCAATGCAAAAGCAGCCCAAAAAACCAAGCTGGTTTTATACATACTGCACACAGGCAACGTGCATGAAAGTACAGCTAGACATGTATGGAATCAATTAGCAGAATCAGTTTCTATTTTCCTTGTGGATCATTCCCAGTATGCCATATAGGAGACTGCTTTTCTACCAGAACTGGTTTTGTGTTTCATTTTGTAGGGTTTTTTTTTCTCTCCAGAATCAGCTTATTGTCTTCTCTATTGTCTCCCAGTTCCTAAATTGTGTTGCCATGGATCTCCAAAAGGAGAACTGTCCCAAATTAACTTTTATAGAGATAATCTGTTTTATCAAATTAACTTTTATAGAGATAATCTGTTTTATCCTGGAATAGGAATCACTCCTCAAAGATAGCTATCACAGGATAGATGAAATCTTCCTGCTCCATAAAAAGGTATGTGGGAACCTCAATATAAGTTGGAGTCTAAGATTCCCGTAAATCCACTTCCTCAGATGGACTGAGCAGACAGGCTACCACTGTTTGTTACAATGAAAGGGAGTTTCTTGCATGTGAGGACTTATGCCTAAAAGTGAGCTCATCACTCGTGAGAAGTCTACCTTGAATGAAACCGTCTCCTACTATTTATCTGTTATTTCAGGTCTTGCTTTGTCTTTAATATTTGCGATATTCTACAAGATACCTTACAAATACTTCTCTAATATATGTAGGACATCTTGTCTTCATCAAAGACAGCTCTTTTTACAAGTTAATGACTACTTTTAAAAGTGAAAACAAGGATTCTTTGGAGGGAAAAGTGTTGTCTTTTCCAGCTCGTGAATAAAGCACCAGGAGATATCAATCAGTCAGTCCCTAGATGAAGAATATTTTGCTTCCCTAAAGTGAAAAATTTCCTTTTGGGAACATTAACAAATTTTACCATAAATTTGCACAGTACTTTAGCAGTGAAAAGCTAAGTATGAAAATTAAAATGGCAGAGGCTGCTCAGGAATTTTACTTCAAATAGAAAGCATCAGCATTTGCAATGAATAGAAGAAAAGGCGGTCTCTGAATGTATTCTGTTTCTATTCCCTCTGACACTGGATGAATCAGTATTAGAGTAAAAACTGAGATTGAGAGAAAGCTGGTAGAGTTAGAACCTCTTAATACACCACTTTATCAACAGCTTTATTCTAAAACAAATTATTATTATTAGTTGCATTCACCACCACAAGAAAACAGCTTTTCTACCAAGTAGTTTCTCTGTGGTCATATTTGTACATGCATTTACAATTTACGTTCATTTTTTAATGGGAAATATATAAAGTTGGTTTTCAAGACCTAAACTCTTCTGGACAAAACAAAGCTCTTTACAGTATTCAGCTCTTACTCATTTATTTTGTTGGGTAGATTGGAAAATTTTCCTCTGTGACCTCTGATGAGTCCGTGTGCTCTCAAGTCATATGCTCTAGACTCCTCTCCAGAAGGGGCAGAATCAAAAAATTCACAGAAAAGCTAGAGGGACAAATTTTGAAAAAATCCAATTAAATTTAAATTAAATAATGAAAGAATATTTAATTAGAATTTTTTTCTACCATAAATTGTGAATCTTTTATATTTATAGTTGTGTAATCTCCACACAAAAAATACAGATGAAATCCTGTTCCCATTTTACCACCTACCACTTCCCATCCTTCAAAACTGCAGAACTCCTTCTAACTTTCCCAAGGCCCACAGCATGTCTCACAGAAGTACTGCTGGTTTTTTTCAAACCACCACCACGGGCTTAAAGAAGCACAAGATAAATATGTGTTGGAAGCATATGTTTATTCTTATGTGATCCTTAATTATAATTCATTTTTCATAATCATAAACGCTAACTATGTATTTTTATATACTTTTAAAAGGTCCATTTTATTTGCTCTAAGCAGAAAAGTCACTGCTGCTGTTATCATCTCTCATTATTTTATTATGTTACACTAATAAAACTAAATTGCTCGAGGAATTTTTGCATAAATCCTTTTTTAATGCAATAATTACACAGGTCAAAATAATTACCTAAATAATTGGTTAGATAACTCTGTAGATTTTAAAAGGATTTCAAATTGTGAAGCAAGATCTCTAAATGGTTAATTGTTTTTATAAGTGTATTTATATTTCACCATTAAGTGAATTTATTATAGCCAAATAAATTAATTGGCATTTTTTAAAGAATATGTGTTCTTGGCTTGGAAATGAATAAAAACTATTACTGTTGGATGGCTTTTGAAGTTGTTTTTGGGGAAAAAAGTCTTTCAAGCTCTGATTCATCCTTACAAATTTTAAACTTTGTCCTACCACACCAGTCTGTTATGGTCAGAGCAATCATTGGATAATTCTTTGGCACACAAGTTCTGGAGCTGGGGCTCTGCTCGATTCTACATTGCTACCAGCTATATTGTTCCACCGCAAATCATTGGTGCTAATAGTAAAGACCAAAGTGTTCTTAGTTA
This sequence comes from Falcunculus frontatus, assembly GCA_013398115.1. Lineage (NCBI taxonomy): Eukaryota > Metazoa > Chordata > Aves > Passeriformes > Falcunculus > Falcunculus frontatus. The sequence goes on along the minus strand of VZRV01006407.1, from coordinate 574,824 downwards.
GTATACAAATTAATATGTTTTCTGCTGTGATTTATCTTGAAAAATAAACCAACAATTTGCTAGTTTGAAACTCAGGGGAACGCCTATTCAGTTAATACTATGCTGTCTCCAGAGCCAAAACATCCAGATCTTGGATTTCTGAAAGATGTATTAGTATAGATGGCCTGAGAGGCAAGTAAACAATATGGATGGAATCGTCTCCATATCAGTAAAGAAAAACATTTAGTGACAAGAATAATGTTTCACTTAAATAAAATAAAAATTTAAGATTGTTTAAATTGTTTTATCCTGTGTGTTTCATCAAGCGATTCCATTAACTCACTTGTATAGCCATAAACCCAGAAAATTTATCCTAAACAATCATGAAATCTAATAATTAAGAAAGTGTTCTCAGTTATCTTTCCTTCTTCCCCTCCATCTTTGCTTTCTCATTTAATAAAGCTTTAAGCTGCATGATCTTTCTTCCCATATAATTTTCTAATTAAAGACCAGTAAGGGAGCAGAGCAAATAATTCAGCTGTCTTATTTTTAGAGAATTATGATGGAAGCTTGTACTTCTGTTAGGGATGTGGCCTCTGTAGATAAAGACACAAATCAATTTCTAAGGCTGTCAACACTTTTCTTGAGTGCTAAAATCATTTTTAGAGTACTGTTAAATTATGAAATACTCATTTAAAAAGTAAATATGCTTCCTGTGTTTTAGGTAATGATTGTAACTGTCTATTTCACATAGACTAGTGTGAATAAATCTGACTATAAACAATTGCTAGGGAGTGAAGTTCCCGTAGAGACCTTTATTTTTCATGACTAATTAAGCAGTTTATCTAGTACTATTATTTGCAATGTGGGGACGCAGTGTCAGCACCAAAGTCAAATTACAAATCAAATTTTGTGACTTGTTTCTTCTTTCATCATAGAGGGAATGATTGTTCAACTTGGGAGAAAACAAGAAGGGGCGATGAAGGACTAGGTTTTTAAAATAAGTGTAGTTTGTAGATATGGGAGGCATGATAACAAGGCAGAGCTAGAACTTACCTGCTCAGAGGAGGTCCTGGCTCTCTTCATACCTGGAATTCAGCAAAAACTATTGGAAGCTAATTTTAGACACATCTAACACAGAAGATGTCTAGCTAAATTCCTTCGGAGATTCCAGTGGCTGCCAGGTATCTTCACTTTCCTGAAGATTTGGCTGCTTACAGAGGGTCCAGCTGTGAGGGTGTAGCTTGTGGTCCTGAGAAGGCGGCTCTGCAGGAGCCTCTGCCAGCACAGACCTGCCTTCCCAAGGAGATCCTCAGCCTGCCCTTGCCCTGTGATGGATCTCACTGGCTCAGACCCTGACATAGATCTGCAGCCAAGTGGTTATTATGTAAAGACAGAGAAAAATGTTTTGTCGTAAGAAATGATTTTTTCTGAAACAAAGGCACAGTTTTTCAGAAAGGTGTTACAGAAAAGCAAGTAAGTGAATAGCATATGCACTTAATCAAAGCCCAGGGACAGTTCAGAGCAGCAGTTTAGGCACTGAACTCGTAATTCTGAGCCACAAAGCAGCACAGCTATCTGCCTTCTTACTTCAATGTCTCTCTTCGCTTGAGCTCACTCTAGTGTTAATTAATGATCAACATGGAATGAGGTAAGTGATTATGTGAACCTTCTGGTAAAGGAAAAAGAAGATGGAACACTTGTGTGTTTTCCTAAAATCTCTGGATAAGGTAAAGGAGAGAAAGAATGGAATGCCCAAGGATTTCCTCACAAAAAACAAACAAACAAACCAAACCAAAACAAAACAAAAGAAAACAAACAACAAAACAACAAAAATATTCTTCCTCATATCAAATCTAAATCCGCACAATTTCCGTTTAATTTAAATTAATTTAAAATATCTGTCAGAGTTGTTGCAGCCATCTTAGAAAGAACACAGTTTGGAACACAAGTGGTCATGACACTGAAAAGTACTGAAAAAAATGGTATTAACTTTTCTGTAGAAGGAAACAAGCAGACCTTACAGAATATTTATCAGAAAAAGAAATCTATCAGAATTTCAATATAAGTCCCAAAAAGCAGCACAACCTCTCTCAGCAGTCTTCTGAGGCTATGCTTTTTCAGTTCCTTAAGATTTCATGCTTTTTGATACAGGTGTTTATTTATTCCTTTGGAGTTTTCAGTCAGCCCAGCTCTAGTTTAAAAATGCAGTTTGAATGACTTTGGTATTTATTTTTTATTCTCCTAAATACAAATAGGCAAATTCTTTACCCCTTATTTTTGCATTATGGTAAAAATGTTAATATATTATTGAAAACATAGGTGAGAAATTAATGCAAGCTTCCATCAGTATTTAGAACCTAAATAGCTGTAGAGCTTCTTCCTTTTCTATTCCTGACTCTATTATGGCACATATCTATAAGAATACAGGGGCTCAAGACTTCCTTAAATTGGAAACTTAAAATTCACTATATTGAAATGCCATTTTATTGGAATGGACAAAAAGTTTCCTCTGTAGCAATGAAACCTCACTACCAATTTCTGGCCTTTCTATATGTCCATTCTATGTAAAGCAATTGATCAATATCACAGCCACCTTTAGGGACTCCATTTGTACAATTAAATTCATTAATATTTTTTTCTGTTGGCTGTTCTGATACTGACTAAATCTGATAGGCTAATATAACCTGGTAGGCTTTTTTACTGCGTATTTTTTTTCCCCTTTGACTTTAGATGATAGAAACTTTCCCAGAAATGACAGAAGAAACAAATAACTCCTGAAAATACTGGATGCAGACACTGCTTACACAGAGCTTGCTTATGAGGAAGTCCATAAAGTGGATGCTTAGGTAATGAGGTATAAACATAACAAAGAATTAAAAAAAAATTAACGAGCTCTGATTTCATTATTGTTAAGATGTAGAAGTGCCAGAGTACGACAGATAGATTTGCTGGCATAATTTGCTGAAAGCAATAGGAAGAATACAGAGAACATCGTTTGTTCTTAAAAAATTGAATAATTGAACAGTTCCAAAGCCATAATGAAAGTGATTTATAAAGCTCCTAAGCTATTGTTATATAACAACTGAGAAGGTTAAAATCAAGTAGCATGATTCATGTAATTGCTAATATTACAGCTGAGTAATTTAAGAACATGTGAGAGAGAAAGGAAAAATAACCATACATTATACATTGTTCTCTTCCTTGTACACATACACATTTCCTTTGCCTCAGTTCCTACACAGATCCTATTTGTAAAAACTATACATAGAGAGCTTACACTTATTCATAAAATTATCATTTTGTGATTCATTTAACCATTCAATATCTTGGCCACACTGTGGCTATGAGGGGTAATTTTAATGAAAGATGAGTTAGGCATTCTGCACTGAACCATGTTTCACCCGTGCAAAGGTCAGTTCCTTGAGGCAGCAGTGCAGGGACATAAATCATCCTTCCTCTTGAATAGTGGCCTTATTCTCATATGACAGACTGCAGTTCTCTGGACTCTAGGACTTAAAGGCTGGCAGAAAGTCAAAAGACAGAATTCAGCTGCCGTAATCCCAGTGCTTCATGTATTAATATATTTCCCAGAAGGCTGCAAGATGAAAAACAAGGGGGAAAAAAATCCACACAATAAGGGTTCTTATCACCAAAATTGAAGTGATACAAACACGCCAGCTTTTCTCTATGAAAGGGCAAAATCAGAGCCATACAACTTACTAATTAAAAAAAGTGTTGCTATTGTCATGAGGATATAAGAACCAAAGAGAGATTTGTAAAAAGCAGTAAATTTTTATTAATTTTGTCTCTGAATATTTTTCCCCAAATTTTCTTCTTCATAGTAGAATCCTCTAGATTCTTTTCATAAGCTTTTCTTGGGTACATTTATATGCATAGGATAATGTATTTTCAAATGAAGTCTGACATATCTGAATAATCAGAAAGACAAAGTGCCTCTGCCAGGAAGTAGTGCATATCTGCTTTGCTGTACCAAAAAGTGCATCATCACTGAAATGGGCAGTAGCAAAAACAGGTTTTACACTCTCTTAAATGCAGTAATTACAATCAATAACCATAGTTTTCTCAATGGGAATGTGGAAAAAATTCTCCTTTTCCTCTCCTTACAATTTCTGTGGCATTATAATGCACATCTTCAGCTTGCCTTCCATAGAAGAATTTTTTAATATGATCAAAAACCTGATAATCACCAACAATTTCCTCCTACTGGAAAATTCAGGAGAGGATTTTAACTGGTACCTAGTGCAGAAAGAACCTCTAATGTATACTTACAGGTTCTGTTACTCCCCAGGCTCAAATTCCCAAATTCCCTGAAAGGGTTTTACGGCACTAGAATCTGTGCTTCTTTGTAACTAGTCTTTATGAATGTTATTAAAAATAAAAAGTAGCTCTTATCTATGAAAAAAAATTAATTAGCCCTGAACAAATTTAATTTTAAATTATAAGGTCAAGATTTTTTTCTTTGGCAGAGAAAAAAATGTAGAAATATAGTTGCCTGTGACAAAGACATTGCAACTGTTTGTGAAGGATCCTCATGAAAAAATACTTGGTAAGAGCACCAATGAAATCAAACTTATGTGACTAGAACACTCATTGTAAACCTCAAACATAACCAATCTTAAATTATAAAACATGAATCACGCCGCTCACTTTGGCTTGTTTTCTTCCTGCATGAATGAAAAACTTAAACACTGTGTTTCGGACTGAATATAACATTTGACTTGAAAAAAAAAACCAACCTAGAAATATTTAGTCAAGAGTGCCCAGAAAAGACTCACTATTTAGCCCTTAAGTAAAAGCAAAGAATGAACTAGCATCTAACACAATCTTTTGCTTTTCCTGTAGTAAACTGCCTTATCTCAACCTATAAGTTTTTTTTCCATCTTGTTTTCTCTCTCCAGAGAGAAACTCCCCAATTTCTGTCCAGCAGAGGAGGGGGAATGATAGAGCAGCTTGGTGGGCACATGGCATCCAGCCAAGGCCAGCCCAGCACACAAGGACAGATCCATGGCTCAGCTGTGCCAGTGAAGCCTTTAGTTACGTATTAGAAAGCTGCACCCTTACAGATGCTGAAAAGAAAAAGGACCTTGCTATTGAGGGTGATGCCTTAGGTTTTAACTTTTATATTTTTAAATCCTGTACTGCTTAGAGTGTAACTCTGAAGTTCCTTGTAGCCTGTAATTCCCACTCTCTCATACTAGGTAGACATAACAAAGCCTCTCCGGGCTTTGCCTTCAAGGACAACCAGGCTGTTTTTAGGCCCAAAATGTGTAAACTAAAGATTCTAAGGGGGGCAAGCTGAGGGGCGTTACATCGCTAAAACTGGGGCTTTAATTGGAGAATTAACCCTGATATGCAAATGGTCCAAACCTATAAAAGTGTGAAGAACTCGTGACCTGTCGTCCATCTTGGGGTCCAATTTTTTGGAAGCAGCCTCTGGCTCCCCCAGGGTGTACCTTGAAGGCCCTTCAAATAAATACCTATCTTTATTCCCTTCCTCTTGTCTAGTCTCTGTTTCTAGGTGGCTGGAGGAGGCAGCAAGGGAAGGCCTCCTATTGTGTAGGGGCCACAAAATTTGACTGTGTTTAGAATTGTGTAACAACATGCAAAAACTACCCAAAAACAATAGCATAGGCCAGACTGTCTTTAGACATACAGAAATCCGCAAAAAAATCTATTAGTTGGGCAATTGTGTTCTGTCAAAACTGGACATACACTGTTATCACATAGGGGTGTAATACTGACCTTGTAATTTAAAAAGGGAAATATTCCTGCATTGTTTGGATCTAGCCCAGCCATCTACTGCTTGTGATTGTTGTGGTATCCTGCTCATGGTGTATGGTTGCAACCTTGACACAAGAAGGCAAAAAGAGCAGCTGTACAAGTATGACGAGCCAAATTCCACTGACGCTGAGAAAGAGGAGGGTTGAACCAAAAGCACATTTATTCAGTGAGAGCATCTTATGCCTGCATGTCAGAGTGATTACATTTCTTGGCTAACTTCTGAAACCTAATGAATATTTTAAGCACTATATACATTTTTATATTGGAGGATACCAACTCTGTGGAAGGATTACTTGCCAACTCCTCTAGGGATATCCAGTAAATATTTCTTCAGTCTTCAGACACTTTTATTGAGCATTCAAAGTCTATTGAATAAAGATCATTACATTCTATTCATCTTTATAATTTGTGATATAGTTGCTCATTTATTTGTCTTTTGAGAGAAATGACCCGAAACAGAAGGATAGCAAATAACTAATTTTGCAACGTGCTGATTTTTCCTATGTTGCTTTTATAGCTATCATGCCAGTTTTGTTTAGACTGAAATTTGAAAAATTCTGCTTAACTCTTCACCTGTATTTTAAAATTCTGTTTTTATGCTAAATAAAGTGCTTCAAAATGCTTTAAAGACAAGAGTTTACACAAATTCAAACTCTGGATCACATCATTGGTGATCTGGTCCAGAAGGTAAACCGTACAAAAAGATTATGGTGCTCTATATCTAGGCCCCAGAACTCTTTTTGCTTCTTCGTTAGGTCCTTTTTCTCCCTAAATATTTTTATTTTAATATGTTAAATATTAATGAGAAAAAAAATTTCAGGATTTCAGTAACATTTAGTTTTATGTGGAGTTCTTGCTTGGGACGCATGTCTGAATAATTAATAAGTCGGGAAAGAGAGGCAAAACTAGTGATTTTATAGTGTCTAAACTGAAAACGTTAATCTCTGAGTTAAACAAGGAAAAGAAATATTAATAACCACACACCCAATAAACAGATTACTGATGTTACAGTTACCAGAGACATAGCCAAAAGAAATTATGCACATATAACTTCTCCGCAGTTACTTTGTTCAGCTCATAGGAACAGCTTCATATAAAATATTTGTTACTGGTTGTGTACAAGAGGAGAAGAAATAATGAAGTTTTTCCCACGTATTACAAGAAAAGAAAAAACCTAAATGTACTAAATCAGTTGTCTGCAGATTTATGTTTTGACTGTTTTTCACTCAAAGCAGGAATCTTTTGTCTCAGATTTTCCTGACCAAACAATTAGTCTGTAACATTTTCGTTAACCGTAATGAAAATTGTATTATACCTGTGCTTCACCCAGGAAAGTTCACTGCAATATTATCCACATGACTTAAGTACTTGTATTGCCCAGGGATGTACTATAATGTAATATGGATAACAATAAAAGCAAAATTATACATTATTATCTCATTTGTCTTTTTATTTCCAAGGAGAAAGTATATTAGATAAAAAACCCTAAACCCTAAAGCTGTGTGAAACATGTTGGAAGTCATCAGCACAAGAAGAGAAAACTCCTGGCGTAAGGAAGGCTCTAGAAGGATTATACTGTGTCTCTGGTGAATTATGCATGACCAGAACGTAGGAAACAAAAGTAGTCTTCCCTATTAAGTTTGCTGCCACAGCTAAGAGTCATTTAAAATACATAAACAAGAGCTGTGTTACAGCTAATGATATGGTCGCTCATAAGCAGAAAAAAAAGGTATATTTCAGATATCCTCTATTATACTGCTTTACATCAATGATCTTACAGGCCATGGAAGAGAGACAGGAGCATTTCTAATGTTAATGATTTTATGGATAATCATATTTTGGTTCCCAAGATTCTTGACCTCACAAAAATATCTTTCGAATAAAAACAATCTTTATATTAGTTCAGGCCTTAATGGAGCAACAGTAATTTACAAAGAATCTTGCAAAACTTTATTATTCCAAGTTACCTGCCTTTGGAGAACCTTATTTTAAGATCTTGTTTCATGTCAAGTTTCATAATGTGTTAAAAAAAAAAAAAAATAGTTCCTTTAGGACTGGACTAATCTTGAAAAGTGTAATACTAGTTATTTTTACTTACTCTGCTACTTAGGATTATTTCTCATCTTATGAAACAAACAATCTATTTTTCTATCTTTCCAGATAATTTCTGTAAGTAATTTTCACTGTAGGTTGCTTGCAGAAAATATTCAGTAATTATATTTTGAAAATTATTCTGTTTCAGTTGAAGTAACAGATAACAGTTTCCACAGTGCAGAGAAGTGTTTTTTACATACCATGACTGGAATAACACAACGTACATTCCATTTGTGAAAACTACTATAAGAACTTGAAAATAATATTTTGTGAACTGTGTATCAAGTTAGCATACACATTATTATCTCAATTTTTCCCCCATTAATGAATTAAAATAGTTAGGTAGATGAACTTCAAAAGATATATTTTAGCCATCAGAATAAGCACTTTGTTAAATTCCTCTTTGGGAATACATGGAGGATTATGTGGTGCTCAACCCTGGTAGTTGAACTGTAACTAAGGAATGCAAACTGGGAAATTTGGAAAAAATATTCACAACATTATCTTGTGCAACTTACTGAATATAAATATAGAAAAATCAATAAAATCTCAAGTATATTAAGCCATATGGGATTCTCTTTGTATATAAATGTAAATTTTAAAATCTTTTATCTATATTATTAATATCGACAGTAAACCATAAGTCATTTCAATATCCTGCAAGTGTGAATATTTTTTTCCAAATTCTTAAGTTGTTCGATCCAATGCTACCATCTTCAGTGCAGCTGAGAACAGAGTTTAATCCAGGTGCTATCAAGGTAATGAAGAACAATCTTTTCAATAGTCTGGAGAAATATAAATGACAGATGAACTGTAGATTAATTACTTAATATGTTATCCAAGATATTCAATCTTTTACTTGTGTTTTAGAAGAAATGGTGAAAAAGAAACATCAACAACATATAAATTTTTTTAAAAAACCCTAAGACAATGCCTCATAGTACTTATTCGTTTGCTTTTGACTTTGGGGAGACTTTGAACAGAAGATAAAGACATAGAAGTATGGCATGTTGAAAGCTAAAATGAAATGGAAAGATGCATGAATCTGATGCAGTCGTAGAAAATAGAGATATGAAATGCAAAATGGTTCTCCAAATTTAAATTCCATGACTCACAATACTGTAGTCAAAATAAGTTTTACTTGTTGTTTGTTGAGGTGTGACAAGCAAGCAAAGGGAGAGATATTCAAACAAAATTAAGCTACAGTTCTTTGAAATGGCACAAGCTCTTTGCCTCAGGTCTGGGCACCCAGCTCAGCTGAGAAGGATTGCAAGAAAACTGTGTCCAAGCAAGGAGTGGGTGGAACGCTTGGGAGGATCCAGTGTACAAACTAGCACTTGTTTCTCCTCCTCCTCCTCCCTGAGTCCAAAGGTGCTGCTGGCTCGTCAAATCCTGCCTTGCCCTTAGTCATCCAGCAGAACTTCCAGCCCCTGGCATCCCTTTGATAAATGGGAAGCAGGTGGTGTCTCAAGGATGGCTATTAATCTCCTCACAAGATGAAAGTAAATGGGGGAGCTGAGCAATGCTTTGTAATTACTGATTCACGCACACCCTTCCAGAGGATAAAAGAAGTATCAGCTCTTCCTACTTTGATGATGGATTAGTTTGAATTGATACATTATCACTCAGAAATTAATAAACCTGTTGTAGGAGAGTTTCATCAAACCTGTTTGTTCAAACCTGCTTGTTTAGAAACACTGGGAACTATGAGTCGAACTACTTTCTGCTAGTCTCTACTTGTCGATTGATAGACTAGATAGCAAAACACCAGTTTTGGGATCCTGGCCGTACTAACTCTAGTGCCTTTTATTTATTTATTTATTTGCTGTCTTTCTTTCTTCTGCCTGATTTTCATTTCAGGAAGTTATAGCATTCTAAAGACAATAGGAACCACTTTAAGCTGCCTATGTTCTTAAAGCAGTCTAATTATGGGTTTGTACTTTTAAGCATATGCTAAGAGCATTACAATAAAAATTGTAAGATCCTACCTGTAGTTGCTGCAGCCCACCATTTATGGATATTGAAAGAATGAGAGGAATAAAGAGATTCAACAATCTACAAGCTAACAGAAAATAAATTCTTTTTTCCTAACTGCATAGTTATATAGCCTATTTTTTACCACATACTAAATATTACAATCTCTTTCTAAGAGGTTCAAGTGGACCCTGAGAAGACAGATTGACAAATCAAATTTGGGAAGAGATACCTCGTGGAAGGTTTTGTCACTTTCAGGATTTTTATTTTTGATGATGGGTATAAACCCAAAGCTTTCCAAATTTGGAAGAAAAAAAACCTACACAGCTGCGATCACTTATAACTGGATAATAAACCAGTGATTTAAGCATTAGGAAGCTGAATTTCTTCTTCCTATATCCCTATAAAACTACAGTAAAAAATTATGTAACTGGAGGATGTTATAGTAGCACGTACTAAATTATGGTGGGCTACAAGGTCTAGTAGTTCCCTATTTGCAGTGATCACTTTTTCCTCAGGTATACACATGACATGAAAGGAGAAGGGAGGGAAAGTGTAGGTATTCAAGCTCAATTGCTTTGGTGTAGCAAAAATGGTGTCAGGTTCCAAATAATGTAGGGATGCTCAATTTTAAAATCCATATAGATACCGAAATGAAAGGTTTTGGACCTTTATTCCTATATTCATAATGAAATTAGAAGCAACTGGTATCTTAATTGCTAGGGTTTAGAGTAGAGGAATACCTTGACAAAGGTACTTTTCACAGCCTAATCTACTCTCTTCTGCCATTTATAAAAGGCTTAGTGCACAAACTGGTTCCAGATTTGGTACCTGGTGTGTCTCATATGCAGACATTACTGCAGAGCTGACCTGTACATCTGTCTGGCAGATATTTCATGGGCAACAATCTCATCCTTACTATATAAATATAGAGAAGCAGCAGTAATAATATCAATGAGGGAAGCCTATCATGGCGATCTTTAAAAACCCTGATTTAATGAAAGTACAACTACTACAAGACCCTTTAGCATATTTTACACCTCTTGTCCATTCCTTATTGGAAGAGATTTTCTGCTTTCTTAACATATCCTTCCTTCATTCTGTGCTCCTAAATTTATCTCCCCAAGAAGTCTTTCTAAAGGCTTGTTCAGTGAGCAGTATGTGCGACTCTATCACATACTAAGTTATTTTTCTTTAGAAACATGTTCATTTACTCTTTATTCCTTTATGACTCTTTCTTTCATTTTGTTATACTCAAAGCAAACTACAGACATTAAATATTTTAAGCATTGTTACAGCAAGGCAAGCACCCACATTCAAGATCAATAATGTTACAAGGTGACAGTAAATGTAAAACACTCAAAGCCTTATAAATATTTTAAATTTGTTTCTGAAGACTTGCAAATGTTTGATGCAAATTCTGGAAGTAGTGAAAGGCTATCAAAAAGAGAACTGGGGCTGTCATCATTAAGTAAGAAGATTGTTTGCAGTCTTTGTGAAAGTGCTGAAATAGTTCTGAGTGTTTCAGATATGAATTTTTTTGTGTTCTCCTTCCTTTGGAACTTCAGGCTCTTGATAAAGCAAAAAGGAACCGAACAGCTTGTGCTTAGAGAAAACAAAGGAGTAAGGGAAAGCAGTGGTAGCACGGAAGGAAAACTTGAGAGATGGTAACATAGAATGAAGAGTTCTGTTCTTATTAAAGGCTGACCAAAGGTGTCTTACAACAAATGAAATAGCTCCTATGCTAAAGAAAAACATGCTGAGATTAGACAAGAGAAGGGAAAAAACCCTTTCTAAGCAGGAGAAATTCAGCAAGGGTATTTCCAGGAAGAGACATCAGCACTGGGGATGCTTACAAAGACAAAATGTTGAAGGGAAAAGCACAGAGAAAACTGTGTGAAACCCTAGTGCTCCAGACAGTAAAGCAATTGCAAAGAAATCCTCAAGAAGTAGGGCAAGACAAGCTCTTTCCCAGGGGTCAGCATGAAAGTACAGACCAGACTCCTAGCTGCTTTGTAAAAATGGAGAGGCTTTCCTGATTGACCCACATCATCTTAGATCCAGTATCCTTCATTGCTTTTATAACACTCTTCATTCTTATAGAATGAAATATAGGACAAGCGTGAACATCTTATAGCAGGTATAGAGTCACTGATTTTATTGTCTTTACTTGCTTTGCTTGCTGTGCCTAGAGGTTTCATGTTAATTTTGCAAACCTCAAGAAATTATTCCCCTAAAATTGTAGCTCTAGATATGCCCCGAGGCATGATTCTGTGTTATTTCTTTTCAGTCAAGTACTTTATTTTTGAGAATTTCACAGTTGATATTGGTTTGGTACAGAAGGTACTGAAGAATTTTGTAACCATAGGAACTGAATTAAAGACAAAACATCTGTCTTGACAAAAAACATGGGTCTTTTTCATTCCGGAAATACAGAAAGAAAAATTTTCGTATCTACTCATCTCTGATTTTTTCTTCCAATGAACTGAAAACAGGGCAAGGGGAGGGCAGAAGCATGGAGAAAAATACTCTTTAAGTTAGTTTCAACCTATCTAAAAAAAAAAGAAGTAGTACCAGAAATCAATCCTGATTTACTATGATTTGTAAACTCAATATTAAAAAACATGCTTAGGACTTACATGTGATCTGATTCTTTATTGTTTTTGTCATCCATACAAAGTCACCCTCCCAAAACTGTTGATTTTTATTTTTTCTCTAGAATACATGTTAAAGAATTCTTTGGTTTGGTTTGATTTATATTTTTTTAACTAATATTTGAAGAAATGGTAATATTTTGCTCCAACCTCAATACTCTACTGTCTATGTGCTGGTACAACACAGACAAAGGAGCACCTTCCTCTTGAAATCTTATTTTCATTACTAAGCTGACCTTTAAACATACCATTTTGTTCGGCAAATATCATTATATAAAATTAGCCATTGCTTTCTTGTTTTGTGCAAGCAAATCCGGATTATTTGCCTCTCCATAAAGCTGCAGCACAGTTTAATAATTGATGCTTCTCTGCTTATCAGCTGTAGAAACCAAAATGGTATGTTCTGCTATAAATCATACTCACTGCTGCATTTCGTTTTATTGCATGGCAGTAGAACACCAACATAATTGCTGCAATCTGTTATTTACAGATATGTCGCAAGACACAGGTGGCAACTACTTTTCATGTTGTAAGAGTAAAAGTCACTTCTCTCACACCCTAACACACCTGAAGTAATGTTGAAGAAATTATGCTGATTCTGGGATAGAATTCTTTTTTTCTCACTAACGGTAACTTTTGATTCTGTTATAGTGACTTATATAGCTTTTTTCTTATAAATTCTCAATGGGACCTTGCTCAACCTATACCAGTGCTGCAATGAAGGAATGATACAATAAAACCATACGAGAAATTATTTTGTAAAAAGTATGTAATTCCGTATTTTTCTCATTTGCTGATATTCTACATAGCCAATTTTCCTTGTTTAGAAGAGAAATTATCAGTAATGTCTTTTTTGTTAGTAGTAGGAGTGTTGTAGGAAAATACAAGCACATGCAGGAAATCAATGGCAGACTTTTATTTCCAGTTTTATTAATAGTGAAATGCAATCATAATTATTAATTCCTACTATACCACTCAGTCCTATCTGTTTGAATTGCATAGTGACCAGTACCATTTGCCATAGGTCTGTAGTTAATTATAGGTAGGAGTGGTTTCAGACTGAACTGGCATTTCATTGAAGGCATTTCATCTATTTCTCACTTGGATTCAAACTGTTTAACTCATATGAAAGTGTACTTATTTTATGGAAGTATAAATGTTGGAAATTGTTCTAAAGAATTCTGAAGGTAAAAATATCTAGATCTGGTGAAAGACCAAAGACATCACTGTATGAATCATTCACAACATAACCATAATATGCGATACTTTATTTGATTTTTTTAAAATACTGACTGTTTTAAACAAATGGATGGAATTATGTCATCAGCCATCTTCATCATTTTTATGACTCATATGAATTTATTACACTAGGAGTTTGATTCAACCTAGTACTCCATCAGAATTTTCCTGTAATAAAATAATTTTTCTAAAAAGAATGAGGCAAAAGTTTTAAATTTTTAAATGGTTCACTCCTCGTAGGAACATTATTGTCTGGTAAAAGCACTGCTTATGGTAAAATTGAGGCCGAAAATACAAAGTGAATATCAAATACACATTTCCTGAGATCTGTTAAATAGCAGAACAATCTCACTAGGGAAGTGCCATGAGTTGTTTCACTTGGCAAATTTTAAGTGGCTCAGAAAAACCACTGTAATATTTTATTTCATTAAAAGAAAGCAGTAAGTATTTTACACTGTTATTTTCATCTCCAGTTTCTCTTTTTGTACTGTTCTACTTTATTAAATTCATTTACTGTGGTTGATCTATATAAAGAAGTGCGTGGGTTCCATTTACAAAGTACTTCTGTAACAGAAACCTGCATAGCAGGACTCAAATACATTTTAAAAAAGACGTAAAAAATAGCTTTCATCCTCTTTCCCTTCCTTAAAGAAGAATTTCCATGGAGAGAAATTGAAACAGAATTAATCAAACCAGAAGAACCTCCTTCGCACAAGAAAGCCGAGAGCATGTTGGCTTTGTGACGCAGCGAGAACACAAAAAGTGTTCTCTGCTCCTGCTGAGCCTCCTGATGCTGCCTCTCCTGGTGCCAAACCGGCTGCTATCACCTCGTTGTCTGCTGTTGGTGCTGTTCCACGTTTTTGTATGAAGGGCCAAGGGTACACATTGTCCTGTGCCAAGAGAGGAATAAAGCAGTTTGGGAAAGCAAACCCTGTAACTACTGGTGCAGAAGACCAATAAACCCTGCCAATTACTCATTGGCACCAAGGGCTGAGAAGAGGAATAATGACCAAAAAAAAAAAAAAAGCGTAAGGGCATAAGTTTGGAACAAGTTTCAAACTTGATGAGAGCCATGGGAAAATGTCAAATGTATCACACCAGAGATTTTGAGCGGGATTACAGATAGAACTTTGGTATCAAGAGCAAATAAGTATTTAGTTGCAATTGCCATTGTTTAAACAACTTATAAAGGTTAAAGGAAAAAAGATTATGAAGCGGAATCTATTCAGTGGTAACATTTTTAAAATCCTTTGTACGTTTAGAGCCAATGCAAGGTATGATGCTTTGCTCAAGCATTCAATAATTTATTCAATAACTCAACACCTATTAAATGACATCACTGCAAATTGCAGTTTCAAACAAAACCTTCTCGGTTCTGGAGGCATCTACTATAGATGTCCAGAAAATGGGCCAGTTATTTGCAATAAAAGCCAGGTTATCATCTGGGCTTGCAAAAAGTAGAGCCCAATTAGTGAAATCTGGTGTACTATTGGGATGTAGACACCAAACTATGACAACACGACATTCATTTCATGTAGGTCACAAAACATATATTTGAGTTAAACTTATTAACTTCTTATGTAGTATTTGTTATATTGCATTGTTTGATCTCTGAAGTGTCTTGTTCCTTAAGCTTCTTTTCATTGGCACTTCATTGCAAGTATGAATGAATAAAAGTACAATGCATTTTTAATATTTTTTGATATATACAAGAAATTGAATCATAACCAGCTATGATATTTGGCCAAAACACTTTGCCTGCAGATCTATATTAGGTATAACTCCAACCATTAGTGTTAAACAGCCATTTCAAGTTGGAATGCAGCTTTTGCTACAGCAGGAAGTCAGGAATTAGTCAAGAGTTTGGAGCCTTTACTATGTTACTAACTACTGACAATTCTGGTACAGACTCTAAAGGAAAAAAAATATTAGTCAGATCAGTGGAACCTGCTGAATTAGCCAGAGGAACAAGTTTTAAATATCTACTCTGTAAAGAAAAGCAGAGTGAAATTTTCTAAAAAATCTTATAATGTCTCATCCAAAAATCTGCAATTCCAGGTATGTTTTGGCCTTTAGCCATTCATTGACAAGCCAAAGAAAAGAATGTCATATTCTCAGTCAGAGGTAGTCAGATGCTGTAACAGGAAGGTGGCAGCTCGAGTTCTCTTATCTGGGAACAGACATGGCTCCATCTCTTTCAGTTTATAGGATGGGGCAGGTTTTCAACTGACCGTGATCACTGGTAGTGATGGTAAAAATTGCAGCCTCTGCAGCAAATACTGGTCAAAGCTTGTTTCACCCTGTTAACTATAACCCTATGGCAAATGTACTGACTTGTGACAGAGGAAACAAAGACATCACTATTGCAAGTTCCATGGACACAATATGTCGATTGGCTCCCCAGTCTGTTTCACAGAAGCCAATATCTCCCCTATAGGAAATTGATGTTTCCAGTGATGCAAATATCAGATTTTCTTAGGTATGGAAATTAATTTGACCCTATAATTTCTAGAATATTTCCTAAGTGAGCTGTCAGAAACTGGTATTGGCATTTCACGTTTACTTTTTTTTACCATTTGCTTTAGATTTTTGATCCCTTTAGGTATGTGCCGTATGTATATTCTATCATGGCAACACTTTGTGACGGAGAAAACTGCTGTCATAGTTCAGACAATTCTGAATGTGCTCTGACAACACTGGGACAGGTTTGCGCTGGCAAAGCAGAAGCAGAGAAGAAAATGCAGTAACAGTTGCAAATTTTTATTAAAAAACCCATATCTCCAGTAATGCACTTTTATGGCAACCTCAGTTAATTAAATTTTACTGATGAAAATCAATTCATAAATAACATTACTAGCAAATTCAGATAGCAATACATTTTCTTCAAAATAAACGACAACTCTGCTCTACATTAACCTTACCAAAAATGACAGTCCTTAGTTAGATTCAGGTCTGTCAAGTTCTTCTCTTTACTGCCACCAAGGCAATTGAAAATAAATATTAGCCAATTTGACTAACACGACGGTGAAAAAATTCTGGAAGTTAATGATTCAATGCTAATTTTCTTAAAAATGCTATCACTGGTGAAATAGTTTAATTAGGAATTTTCTTCTTAAATTTTCCCTGCACAAAGCAATCTTCTTATGTTCATTGAAAAAAAAAATAGAGAATAAGGTAAGGGAGATGTACGATGTTGCTTACAATGGCCATTTGTTTTTCTGAAGCTTAATATGAATGTATAAAATAGCAGTCTGTGATCTTGTAAAATCTGTTTTCTCAATAGCACTCTGTCCTGTTTTGTGAAGTGAAAAGAAACGATTTTTATAGAGAGCAGAGACAGTAAGTTCCAAAGAGGGTGGAAAATGCCCTAAGTCAACAAACTGAGCAAAGAACACTTCCCAAAAACTAATTATCCTTTCACCATTTCATCAGTTCGTGAAGGAAAAAAGAACACTCAAAGAGAGTTCTGGAATATTTTTTAAGTTAAGATTTGACTCATTATTATTAGCATTATTGAATATTTATTCAAATAGGATTTTTTCAGGAGTAACTTGTCAAGTTTCTCCTTCATTCTAATATTAAACAGTTCCAGAGGTACAACTTCTTTATTACAAAATTTGCGTAGCTTAAAGTCTCAACAGTTTTTGAGATTTAAAATTTCAAAATAGTGTTTTAAATAAGTTTAAAATTTGTTTTGGCCAGTGACAATAAACACTTGCCACAGTGGTAATTAAGAATTTTTCAAAATTAAATATTAATTCATTGCAATATAGCCAGATTTTGAAAATAATTGTGGTTCACGTCCATGAAAGAACTGTAAGGTTTTTATGTCTATTTTAATAGCTCATAGTAGTACCAACCAAAACCTAAGTAAAAGTGGTCTCCCTTAAAGCATTTACTACAGTCAAAAATATTGATATAAAGCCAGAGTAAAGAGTGAATATGGACTTAGATCTAAACATGCAAGGAAAACTTACTTTCACAGAGGAATATCAAAAGTCTATCAAACTTCATCTTTGGTTTAGAGTTTTATCGAGATGAAACATGTCATACCTTTTGTGCATCTGAACCGAATGACAGAAACTCTGCCTTTCTGATCCTCCACTATGCTTATTGTACATTCACATTTTAAATATTCATTACATGCTTGGTGGAGCGTATCTGCTTCTCTTTATGCTTTTGGCAAGTCGAGGCCAAGGTCCACACCTTGGAAATGCTGCCAGCAGAAGAGCAGTGTAAATCTGAGACTTGATGAGACTCAGGTTCACTTGTGGATCTGTTTGCACACCCACATGAACGGATGATGGTATCAGCCATCAGAATGCAGGCTTGAGAGAGAAGCACTCATCAGCTCAACACTCACTTCTAAAACACAGACTGTATTGAAGAGACCTAGTGATAGATGGAGCCCTGTCAAAGTGTCACTACCCTACTAAAAATCTGAGATATTTTTATTTGTTTGATGTTCATGATGATTATGATGCCAGACTCAGTAGTGTGTGAAATATAATATCCTGGTTTTTTACCTCCTTATTTGGTTTTTCACAAAATCAGATGGAAGCCACCACATTTCTTTAACTCAACACAAAATAAAACACACAACAAGACAAGGGGCAGCTAAAGACCCAGTTCATGAGAGCAAACGTTACACAGTGAAGCGCCAGCTGCTGAGCTGGGCACAACCAGACTATTCAGATGTTAGGTTCTGCTCTCTTGTGTATAAATGAAGTATATAAACATGGTCTTCACATCTCAAAGTTTTGTTTGAGCACAAGGAGTTTGTTGGTAGAATTGCAGGACAGATTTCAAACTCAAACAGAAATAATGTCTATGAAAGACAAAATATGGTCTCCATAAGTTGCTACCTTTTTCTTTCCTTTTCAGCTTTTTCCTAATAACTTGCCGTGCTGAAAATTGAGTTATTTAATTGGTTTGGGTTGTTTTTTACAGAAATATATGTACAGATCTGTAATTTTGTTTGAATTTCAATTCAAATTAAATCCTTTAGATTAAGCAAACACTGATAATCCAATCTTAAAGCTATTTTATAGGTAAAGCAAAACCTGATATTAATTCAAAGTTCTGCTATCATGCCTTCATTGTTAAGGATATTTATTTTTAATGTAACAGAAACATTAAAAACATTTTGTAACATATAACTTAATAACATATATTCGGTGATACTGTGGACAGTGCTAGAATCCTAGGCATTCCTTGAACTATGTCTTTGAATTATGCATAATCTTCATGATCTCCAGCCTAAAATCACGCTGTCTGGGATCTATTTAAACTCAAGTGTCTCATTTTGTTTTCCATAATCCACCAAACCATTCTGTCTCCAGCAACCGGAATAGTACCCACCAACTTCTTGAAGAGCGGATTCAGGTTCTCTTTCATATTTCAAATTATTATGCACATTTTAATATTTTAACACTATTTGTGCTGGTGACTCTAGATAGGAAAAGGGAATATCTGCACAGAGCATTAGCAGTTGCTTTAGCTGTGATGCCACTGTTCCCATAAAAGCATGATTGTAACCTCATCATTCATGCAGAGTATCTTTCTCCATAGATTGTCAGAGTCAGGAACTGAAATAATGTTGTTCACATTCAGTATGACAGTTCTTGCAATAGAATTATACAGCAAAATCAGTTTTGCAAATACAGTTTCCTGCAAGTTTGCATATATTGTCTATATCCAATTGTGCTTCCATGCTGATCTTATGGATTGCTTGTCAGGATCCACGAAAATGCATTTAACCTCCAGCTGCACCTGTTCTAACCTGCTCTTGTATTACAGCCATTTTCTCACTACTAGCAAAACAACTGGAAACATCTACTCTCTCAGGCAGTAGACTGTCATCATCAGAAGTTATGTTTTTGAATAGTTATGTAAAAGACCTATTTAGAATCAGAACAATATTTTTTTATTCATCACAGACCTGGTTTTTGCTTCTTAGGTTTTTGTGATTCCATCAGCTTTAATATTTCATGTTATGTGAGGAGTTGATGACAATAAGATGGGAACCAGGGTTGTGACCTACAATTTTCTCTTGTGAGTTTTCTGGAAATTTGTTACAATTGGTATGGAGGTCAACACCAGCATATTGATTAAAAACTTTTGTGAAAAAGAATGACAAGGGTGTGCACAGACTTGTATCCTAAGTTCAGGAGAATATATGTTGAATCTCTCCAGAGGGAGCATTTATTTGTTATCCAGTAGCTGACATTTTTTTCTTTATTTTTTTTTTTCCAAAGAACTGAAGTTATACCATCAACAGAATATGAGTACAGAGTGACTAAAGTTTAATAGATATACTTTAGTAACTAAATAGATTTAATAGATTTAATAGATTTTTTAGTAAAATCTGTAATCAGGAGCAGTCAGATACAAAACTTTTCTACAAACCTTCTATACCCATGTTCTTCAACCCCGTAATAGGTGATAATACTTGAACCATAGTATTATTGGTTTACAAACCATATAGCAAATTGTTGTCTTGCTGTAATGGGTGTTCTGTACTGCCTGCCTGTTGGCTATTGAAGTTGATTTAAAGATGTTGATTTTGATCTTGGAATGAGAACATACTTAAAATGAGCAGAATAGCACATGACCATACTCACATTAGTAAGACCACACGCTCACAAATGAAAAGCACTCTTCTTTAAATGAGAAAACTACAGGAAAGCTGTTTTTCATGAAGACAAGGTGACAAACTTTTTTCCCTTTACCTACAGCTGACAGTTTCAATCTCTAGCTTTTTCAAGACCTACGAATCGAGAAGAGTATACAGAGGCCCAAAATATGTTCAGCTCCAAGAAGAGTTCACAGCTACAGTAGCGTAAGATTTTATTTCCTATTTTCTAAAGGATTCTGGTTTTATTTCTGTGATAAATTCTGCCTTTAAAATACATGTGCTAGCTCTGGATGTATTACTCTAACCTTGCTTGTGTAGCTTAAAAACAGTATTTACTCAAAAAAAGCTTTTTATTTTCAAAATACAAGCTGAATCCATTGAACCTGATTGCTGTCTAAGGAAAACAGTCCTGAAGAATTTAATATGGGCTGAAAAATAGTTCTCCAGTCACTCTTGATTTTTTTTCCAATTTCAACACAAGCTTTCCCTGAGTCAGAAAAAAATTCGAGTAACTATAATCTCTAATAAACACAAACGTGTGCACACTCACATAAAAATAATAATTACTCTCAGCCTTCACTTTCTAATACTTCCTGAAATCCAATAGCTGTTTATTGAGTGCAGATACTTCAAACTCAAATTGTCAGGTTCTCATTGAAGAGATGCCGCTAAGGGTTAGCGGTCATTTGCAAATTGCAAGAAAGCACAAAGTGTGCAGTCCAAAAACCTGAGACGCTTGTTCATGCTGTTTTACAGTGGCTCTTTAAAACCATTTTTTCTTTCAAAAGCAAAATATATTTTCCCTGGTATCTAGACTTTTATCAACTGTAGACTTCACAGAGAAGAGAAAAGCTTTGGCTAATTGCAATGGAACTACTTCAGAAGTACTTCTGAATGGGAAATGGCTTCCATTCAGAATCAGCTTCTGACATGTTATTTAGATATATATTACTAAGAATAAGAGAAATAATATTCCTACGTCCAAAGGAGTAGCACTTCTGCAGCATTTATAGAATGGAAGATAATATTTTTAACATTATTGTGCTTTTCCTTACAACACTCCTCCTGTTTTGGTTTCTGGAAGGTAAATATCTACAATTATTCTTTTTTTTGTGAATGACAGATTCCATCAATGGAAAGCAGTATTGGGTTTGCACGGCAAGGTTTTGGCAGCCAGGGGGTGCATGAGTGGCTCCTATGAGGAGCTGAAAGAAGCTCTCCCTATGTCTGGCAGAGCCAATGCCAGCCGGCTCCAAGCCTGACCTGCTGCTGCGCCCATCAGCGATGGTGGGACCTGCACTAGAGCAGCCTGTCCCTGGAGGACTGCACCCTTGGAAGGGACCCAAGCTGGAGAAGTCCATGGAGAGCTGTGTCTCACGGGAGGAACTGAGCGCTGAAGCAAGGGAAGGAGTCATCCCTCTGAGGAGGAAAGAGTGGCAGAACCCATGTGTGAGGAACTGATTGCAATACCCATTCATTGTGCCCCTGCGCCACCTGAAGGGACGGGAGACAGAATTACCACAAAGTTAAGCCGGGAAAGGAGGGAAGGGTGGCGGGAAGGTGTTTCTAATATTTTGCTTTACTTCTCATTATTCTGCTCTAAGTTGATTGGTAATAAATTACATTAATTTCCCTAATTTGAGTCAGTTTTGCCTGTGATGGTAATTACTGAATAATCTCCCCCTGTCCTTAGTTCATGAGCCTTTTGTTATATTTTCTCTCCCCTGTGCAGCTGAGAAGGGGAGGGACAGAGTGGCTTTCATGGGCACCTGGAATCCAACCAACGTCAAACCGTCAGAAGACCACACTCTAAATATCTAGAATTCCCATTCCAATAGTGCACAGGAAACTTAGGGGTGATTTTGACTACAACCTGTAACCTTAAAACTAAACTATGCTGGTCACGTACACAACCAGAAGTGCTGCTGCATGAGGATCTTTAAGGCTTTCAAGGAGGAACTAAACTCGCTTAAGCACTTTTATGTCTGACTAAAGAGGCATCTTTTTTTCTAAAGATTACATGACTCTTAATTTAATTCCTCTTTGTTCCAAGTATCCAATGCATCTAGTTTTTTGTATATAGAGAACTTTTATTATAACTAAGAACTTAGTTAACAATCATGATTTATCCATGATTAGTTTACAGAGAGGACGGTAAAATCCAGCAGCTCTTTTAATGCAAAATAATGTCCATTATGTTTTAGTTGCCACAAAGTCACCATGCTATTTTGGACCAAGAGAACCAACCACGAAGAAAGACAATGACAAGAATTTACTCTTACTCATGTCTCAAAGTATTTTCATTGACTTCATTTGAATGTCAGACCTTATTCTAAGCCATATTTGCACATTGCCTATGAACAAAGGCTTACTGAAATGGGTAAAGATTGAACATCTAAATCCAAATGCCTAAGAAAGATAAAGGGAAAGAACCAAAAGATCTTTGTCTATTTAAACTAGCATTACACTATATAAAATATAATTAAAACACACCAAAATGAAATAGGCAATCAATGAACCTTGAACTGATATTTAAATCAGGTAAAAAATTACTGAGAGGATAATTGCTGTGAAAATGGAAATTTATTTCATATTCTGGAACATCCGACTCAGAAAAAAACTTTTCTTAAGGGTCCTACTCCTAAAAATAATATATCTCTTTCTTTCCAGAGTGAGAAACATCATCTTTCTGTGTAGTAATTTTGAGATTAATTCTGAGAAAAATATTTACGTTCCCAAACTTTATAGGTTCCAACCGAAATAGGCAGATAGCACACATTCTAGAATGAGCGTGAGACAGAATTGAAGTTTGTGTGGAGGAAAATCCATACTGAGGTAAATGAGAACCATGAGATATTTGGAGTTCTGTGACCCAATTGTCCCAGTTAAAAGTCCTTGCTGTAGCTATCATGGAGCTGGGAAGGAGGCTTTCATTCTAAGGTACTCACCACCAATAACCTTATCGTGCATTGCTACATCCTGTGTAACAAATGCATTTCTCCTTTGTCTCACATCACTACCAGCACAGAGACCAATCTAACCCTCAAATTCACCCCATTCATTGGAGTGACCTAGTTTTCATTGCACTCTGAACCCTTCCATTTTAGGTGACATTCCTTTCCCATGAGGTAAAATTACTTAGCCATAACCATGGAACAAGCATTAACCTTTTTGGCAGGTTAAGGTTCTCGCAGGACAAGATGCACTGGTAATATTTTGAGCTGAACTATGTGTATGTACCATTCTGTAATCACTAACTGTGATTTGCCAGATGCTTAAAAATGTTATGGCCCACACAATAAATAATGCAGTTAAAAAAAGAAAGTGAACCAGTGAAGAGAATTGCATTTTTGTCTACCCAAGGTAACAGAATCATCTTTCATTTGAGGTTTTCAGAATGCTTTAAATGTATTTATTAAATAACGAATTACACACCTTCTCTCAGTGCAAATAGCTGAGATTCGGCAACTTGGGGCATGATCCTCAAATCCTAAGCTAGCAATTAACTTCTTCTGGAACACTCCGCCACACGTGAAATTAACTAATTAACAAAAAACTAACTTAACTACTTTCAGTGATTTGTCTGTTAAAAGTAACAGATCCATCTCTCCTCATTCTTCTTACACATTTAATCCCTGAGTGGCAAATAAGATACAGAAGACAATCTCATCTATGACACAAAGATCCAATTAGTTTAACTCATGCAATAGATCCTGGTTTTTTTTCCAAATGCACTTGAGCCAGTTGCAATCCAGTTCTTAAAAGGGGTACTTCTAATACAGCAAATTTTGAGTAAAAAATACTCATGTGATGAAAGGTTTCCAGGAACACACGGTAAATGCTGCTCAAGATCAGTCAGCAAGTTGATAAGGTCAAATCTAACAGACCTGCACACCATTTCCTCTCTCTCAGTTATTAATGAAAAAATTAATTTAGAAGGTTCATGCTTCTCAAAATGTTATCACCTGAAAAAATTTAGTCACATCCTTAATAAAATAAAGTAATGGTCATGTGTCAATTTATTTTAATTAACAAGAAAAGCTCCTTGAATGTTATTTGTTGATAAATCACTACATAAGCAAGCAGAAAAGAAGTACATATTGACACAGAGGAAAAATTCCAGTCTTGTAAAGAGCTTAGTGCTGTAAGAATTCATTAACTTTAAAAAATCACAGAGGTTCAATAATAAAAACTGCCTGTACTTTTTATAGTTGTAAGGCTCCATAAAATACAAGTTATATTAAACAAAATGAAAAGGTGTTTTAAAAATCTTGTCAGGAGGATTGACTTTTATGAGCATGTAGTTTGGCTAGTGAAATTATTTGAGTGACCTGAAGATTTTACTTCTCTTTTCATACAAATTGAATAAAAATATATTGTCCCTAACAAAAAGACACACATGTGGATTCTCTCCCAACCTCTTTTTCAGGTATACAAAGTCTATGGAGAAAGAATGCAGTTGAAAGAATGAAGTTAAAAATTGAAGTTAACTATTTTAACAGTTTACTATTCTGTTCAGCCTATAATTCTTATACTAACTTTGACATCTCTGAGAAGCAATAGATGCAGCTTTTATTTGGTTTATTTTTATTCTTATTGTTTTGGTTTTTTCCAATTCCGTGATGGTAAAGATGTATAGGGAGGTAAAGGAAGGGGTTTTTTTGTTTGTTTCTCCTTGAAAATGAGAAAGCAGAATGAAAAAATATATGTTTTTTTGTTTGTTTGTTTATTTGTTTTTGCTTTGTAGGGGTTTTTGGGTTCTGGGTTTTTTTAATAAAAAGGGAAAGGATTGCTGGACTTGCCATTTGTATGTTTAAATCATCTGATGTATAATTTGACTCTTTAGTGATGGTTCACTACTAACTTAGTTTAGCCTCACTAGAATTAAAGCCATGTCAATTAATTTTGTTTCTTGACATTTGACATGCTAAAAGGATATTTCAGAAAAGTTTTCCATAGTTTAAATTTATTATTTCTTGTGAGAAGATCTAAATTTGAATTGATAGAACCATTTGAAAAAAATACAGAAATACTTCTAGTCTATAAAATAGCAGCAAAAAATATTGCTACCTGAATTAACTTTATTTGCATAACTTCCCAAGGGGAGTCAATATGATCTACAGTATTCTACAGCAACCAAAGCTTGTATATGTATCTTAAAATCTTATATTTCAATGTAACTGGAGAAAATTTTTGCACAGTATATTTAAGAGAGAAAATCAAAACTGCACATATTTATTTCCATGACATGCAAATGTCTAAGTTTTATATATTGCTTAGACAATGCAATAAGAAACGTGCTTTTACCTAGCCTTTGGTCCATGCCCCAGCTGCTTAGCACTTTTAGGTGTTAAAGGAACAAAAGCTGCCTTGAGAGGATATCTGAAAAATTTCACTTCAGATGAAGAATTTAGGGGTGAGAAAAAGCTTATGTAATTGCTTCCAACATATGCTATTTGGTGCTTATCGACAGAAAATCTGAGTTAGAGCTGTGAGGAATCTTAAACAATAAAATTAAAGGATAACAAATACTAGAGGAAAAAGGTTTTAACAGAAGAAATTTTCCTCTCTGTACCAAAATGTTCCAGGAAGTGAAACGTTAGCTCTTAAAATGCAAGTACCCTAAATCCAACATTTTCTTATACACGGAATGTCAAGTATGTGAAGGGAATGAGAAGCTATCACAAAAAGGTTACAGTCTCCATCACACACCAGACCCCCAGTACTACAGAAAACACACTCAGGTATAGTTTTGACCCAGACCAAAAGGCATCTCCTTAGTGGACAGCACAGAAAGACTTCTTTTGTGCTCTTCTTACCTTGAAATAAGCTACTTACCAGGATTTTTTTTTTTTTCTATGCCAGTTGCTGTGCTGATATGACTACAGTGCTTTTGATGTGATACCTGGTTTCTTTGAAGCTAAATTGGCACTCCATGCACAGTGCTGCAATTTGCAGTATTGGGGAACCAATAAAGTGGCTTAAAAGTAAGCCACTTTTCCTCTTCAGGTCTTCCAAGTGTAAACTTGTCTCAGCTAATAACTGAGTCTGCTATTTGTTAAAGTAAGCTCTGAGTAGACGTAGATTTTTTTTTTTTTTGCCTACCAAGGCTTTAGCTTTATCCTCTGAAATGTGTCTTGTGTTTCCTTCAGACAGAGAAAAACCTACCTTCATTTGTTTCTGTTGTTATGGTGATGGTGATGCATGCATAATGCATTCAAGGCTGGTTGAACTCCTGCAAAAGACAACTAGGACTCTTCTCACTGTATCTGTAACATGGCCAACATTGTTACTCTTCCAATTTGGTAAACTGTGACACAAAAAGAAAAATTGCTCATCTATGGTGATGATGAGAGACCTTTCCAGTTTCTGTTGAAATATTGGGATAACACCTCCAGCTAGGGTAAGTCAGAGTAGTTCCTTTACGATCAATGCAATTGATACATAATGTTCAAGGATTTGGTTCCCACCTGAAAACTTTTATTTCAGCAAGGGCGAGTACAATAAGAATATTTTTTCTGTTATATCAGTGTTCAAACCTTGTAAAGATACCAAACTAAAGAGTAATTTTTTCCATCTGTCCCTAAATCTTGATTTTTTTTCTTTGTTTGCATGGGAATTCTATCACTGCTGCATTTCCAAGCAAAGGCATGCAGCTTTATGGTAGCAGAAGGCTTAATTTCAGTAAGACAGACAAGATGCTGAAATGCAAGCAGAGACCTTATAAACATTGAAATGTAATTTTGAAAAAGGTAGTTAGGTTAAAGTCCAACTCTTGCAAACAGCAACCTGATAAATTGGCTGTGATTCTCTTTAAGGCACTGCTAAGGAAATAGAGAATAGTTAAGAGCCATCTCATCTCCTGTGCACCACTATATTAGGGAGGTCCTCTGTTAGGGAAGAGTATGATACACTCCCTCTTATGAAAAGCTAGGAAAGAATCAAACAGCTTAAAAAGATCAGAAGAGATAGGAAGTGTGGGCATAACTTTTGTGGATTTTTGTTGGTTTTTTAATAATTTGTTCCACATTATTGTGTCTGCTGGTCTAGCAAATGATAGTGAGGTAATTCGAGGGAAGAAAAAAAGATATAATAATTCTATTTTGCAATATAGAAAGAACTCTGATTTGGAATTGCAATATCATGCCTACTGTGGCAGAACATATCCATGGTGTTCCTGAAGACCCAGTCTAGGCTAAAGGATGGTACAAATTCCATGCCTTATCTGAAAAATTAATTATCTTCTGAAGAAAGCTAGGTTTCCTAAAGAAATGTATTGATGTACTCGGTAGTCTTTCCAGCAGGGAGAAGGAGCAAACATCATTTGCTTCTAGTATTTGAAATAATGAATCAATTACATATCATGAATTTGATAAAAATGGAGGAAAGCGCATCAGATATTTTCAATTCCTTTTCATTTGGCATGCTCAGAGAATCAATAAATAGGATACAGAACTGATAAATTATTTAAAGTAGAATAAAGGAAGCAATAAGCACTGCTTTTATTCACCTGTGATTTCAATAAGATGATTTTCATTTCTGACTAAGCTGCACTTTTACCCATATTAAATTATTATTCTTCCTCTTTTGTTGCTGTCATTTTCTAATATAGTTACGTGTGTTAAAAATGAAAACAAATTAATAGAAAATATGTTTTATTAACAGAATTATTGCTATATAGTATTGCTCCCAGATGCACAAAGGGCATCTAGTCATGTGTTTTGTAGCCTTTGTCAGGCTGAAATGGTAACAAACTGACAGCATCCAGGCAGGGGAGTTG
Source organism: Falcunculus frontatus (assembly GCA_013398115.1). Lineage (NCBI taxonomy): Eukaryota > Metazoa > Chordata > Aves > Passeriformes > Falcunculus > Falcunculus frontatus. The sequence continues at coordinate 546,662 of VZRV01006407.1, read as the reverse complement.
AGCTACCACACTGGGGGACATGTGCTGCTAGAAGAGATGCCAAGTCATGGACAATCATGAGTCACGATTTCCTTGTGTAATGACAGCAGTGTCACCACTAGACAGAATTCAGTTATTAATGCACTACAACTTTCAAACTGCCAAACTATGGGTTGAGGATCTTCCAATATTTATGATACTGCAGAAGAAAAATCCTGCAGAAACAGTGATAATAATAGAGAGATTTACACTGGTGTGATTAGGATCATGGTGTGGGTTGGAAGAGACCCGTAAAACCTAGTTCCACCGCCCTGGGCAGGGAGCCCACCCTCAGTGTGCATTGGTGTAGAGGCACTTCAGCTGGGATATCGACCTCTTCATCTCGTGGGAGGAGCCCTCTCTTAATTCCTTTGGGACAATTTACAGGTACTTCCCTGTTGATTCCTGCTTCCTCTCACTCAGAAGAGGATGTTTCCTCTTCCCTCACCAAAACTGGTTTAAAGTCCTGCTAATAAACCCAGCCAGGTTTCTACCTAGAACAATCTTATCGCACTTGGTCAGGCGTGGCCCATCTGATGTCAACATGCCTGGTCTATCTAAGGTGTGTCCCAGGTCACAGAATCCGAGTGTGGCACCATCCACACAGCCAATCATTTACTCCTCCTGTTCATCTCCTCTTTCCCGGGCCCCGGTTTCCAGCTGGGAGGATGTAAGAGAACACCGCCTTTGCCCCTGACAGAACTCTAGCTGTGACTACACATATTTCTGTGTAGCATAACTGCAGAGCTAATCATAAATACCACCTTTAATGTCAGTGAAGGCATATTTGCCCTAGATTTTATGTGGCTACAAGTTACGCTATTGCTCTGCTGTCACCTGCATATTTTCTGAAATTTTGCAAAATTGGACTGTCTGAAGCAGAAGCGGTTCTATGTAAGTTTTGTTCTCATAATGGCAGGTGATTTCGGCTCATTCTTGTAAGAATGCCATGTACTACATAGATTTGTTCCCCTTTGAGAAATTCTATTTTCACGTGAGACAAGAATTCAACTTAGCACACCTTTATCTAGATGTACTCAATGAAAAACTCTTAAAGATCCACAAGGGGGTTCTTTAGAGATTCTGACATGATGGGGAAGAAACATTTTTTTCTGTAAAATGTTTAATAAAACCTAGTTTTGATCTATCAAGGTTTCATTTTAAGAATTTTAAAATTCTAGTAATAATAACATTAAACCCTTCCCGAGAAAAATCTCCATGAATACAGTGTGTTTTCCTCTTGGAATCAATTCTTTCAAGTTTTCATTTCAAAACAACTTTTGTTTCTAAATTAAATCTTACCATAATATAACTCTAAAGGTAAAGTCTAGACATATCTAACCAGTGCATAAAAAAAATTATGAAAGAAATTTTTAAAATTGCTTCACCAGAAAATATAGATCCTATGAATTTGTGGTTTTCCCATTCAAGTCTATGGAAATTTTGAATTATAATTCTAAGTGTCCTTCAGTTTTGACTTTAATAATGTCCTACATATGTAAATATTCCTACATGGAATATTTTATTCTTTTGTTCACACATTTGCTCGTAGGTAAGGTATTCTGATTTCTTCTTCTTTCTGCAGGGCTACTGGCAAACTGTGTATTAAAGCATAAGGAAAGGAATTTCTAAAGATGTCTCTTACTAAATATTTGCAGCATAATACTGATTCTGGGATATCAGAGAACAAGTGGTTGTTTATGACCATGATAAGGTGTCTAAGGTAACTATTGTCTGTAACTTTTATTTTTCTTCTAAATTGTATATATACAAATATTCAAAGAATAATACAAGTATTAATCATGTCAATGGAAGTTTAGGCTCCTAAATGTTTCAGAGGTTTGTAAATACTTTGTTACAGAATTAAAAACATGAATTTGTTTTGTTCACCTCCAACCAGGAACATATCATTGGACTCAGTGCATTTAAGATAGTTGTTCCCTAGTTACCCAGGTCCCACCAGCTTGACAGTCCCTCTGCACCGCCTGCAATTTACATTAATTTTAAAAGCACTCAGGATATTTTCCTACTATTGCAAGGCAAGGAACGGTAAAGAGTGACGGCATTTGAAAAAATAGAATTCGGTAAAGTTGAAGGACTTTTTTTCAGCTGCTACTATAACATTTTAAATAGTGATGATTCCTTGGCTCTGGAAGGAATCCTACCACCTGTAACTGTAAGTGAATAGAAACTGCATTTCTCTGTTGAATTCTCTTGCAGATTTACATGGAATCTTCTGCATAATTTTGCAAGGCAAACCTACATGACAATATTTACATCATTAGACAAGGACCAGCAGAGTAGATTCAGAATGAAAGAAAAAAGCTAAATTTTTTCTCGCTTGTGGTGGATTTTTCTGTACAAAATCCCTGTTTAATATTTTGCCATATTTTCTTTATATTCACTCTCTCTCTGACCCGAATTGCTTTCATTCTACTGCTTTTCCTCTACTATGTGCTTCTGATTGCATATGGGAAAAATGCACTGTTTTTTTTTATCTTAGATTCTCCAGCTAACATGTACAGAGGGTGGCAGTGTTCCTTTTCAAACAGCAGAATTATTATTTAGATTTTAATGACAAATTTCGTAATTGCTGCTTTATTGTAGTGGAGTCCTATTGTACTGGCTGCTCTTACTGATAGAAATTATTGTTTGTAATACCACTATACTGAATTTAAGAAAAATGTGTGTTTCATAGCATAAAATCATTCTGTTTTAAAACAATTTTGAGTTGGAAAAAAGACATCTGCCTCGGGTATGCTGACAATCAGGATAAAGGGACTGGCCAATGTTTCTCAAAAAAGATAAAAGCATTTTTTACCTTCCTTAGCAAAGTGGAGTGTCCTATGATATACCGGAAAAATACAGAAAAAAACCTTACTGTTCTCCCTGTACGAGTGTTGACACCTGAAGACTTAGAATATTTTCAAGGTTCATTAGAGAAGATTCAGGTCTGTAAGGGTTTTTTTGAAATTCTACAGTGAGTTGCTTACCCTTGAATTTAGGAATATAGATGAAGTTTCTTAATATTTTGTTGAAAAGAGTGAGCACAAGCCAGGAAGCAAGTCTGCAGAAAAACAAAAATAGACACAACATAGCAGACTCCCAGGGTTAAGACTTAAAAATCACAATAGTGTTTCACTGAAATTGATGTTGACGTTTAGATAAAGACATTTAAAATATTCTGTTAGAAGCGTGTTGAGCCTGCATAGATCAGCATTCTCTAATGTTCATATGTAATAAAAACAGTGAGCAGAGCTGAGCAGGGTTGAACATTCTCTTTTTTTTGGAACAAAATCGTGTCCAACTACTTTTGGAGAAGCAGAGAGAAACCCACCCACCCCCAACCCCCAATATTACAGCTGTTTTATTCATTATTACTTGATTTAATATATGTGCAATGAGTTGAAACGCAACCTTCCACAGATGGTGGCTCAACCCACAGTACACAAATGCTGAAGGGCAAGCTCTGTCTTTAATTAAATTTGCCTAATATTAGCTGTATAGTTTTCGGTTCCCAAACAATAATTGTTTAGTCTGAAATTCTCTCCTGACACTTTCCATTTTGGAAATTCTCCTTCAGGCTAGTAGTATTTTGTTTGGGCAGAAAGAGGAGGAGGAGAAGGAAAATGAGAGATATTCACATTATGACACACTTCTGTACATCAAATAAAACAGACATGTCACGAACCATTAGGTAGATACAGACATAGAGCCGGTCGTGGGTATGACAGATAAAATAACTGCACAATGTTATTAATACAAACACCTGCTAATAAAATTACATGCAGAACTAGAAACCTCTTTAATCAGCATTTAATTCTTAGTCTTTTATTATTGATAGTTCTTCATCTTGGGAAGGGCATTAGTTCAAGGCTTTACATAGAAGTAATACAGATCAATGGATTAGGCCTTCAGGAGAGGGACTAATTATTTTAATTAGAATATTCTAATTAGAAAGGTTTGAACTGATGATTAAAGAATCTTGCATGCCTGGAATTTTAACGTGGTTATTGTTGAGTAAACATGGTAATATATGTAGAATGTATGGTGACTTGGTTAAAGAGCTAAGATGCTCTTTTTTGGAATGCCTGAAAGAGTCACAGGAAAGACTTTGGGAAAGATGGCCTGAATTCTGCATGCCAGATGTTGAGATTATACACTTTCACATAGAAAATGCAAGAATTTTATCCACTATTTTGTGTGCTACAATTTATTAATAGTACCATTTAATAGAAAAAAAAAGACATTCTATATTAAAAGTAACAATCTAAAATCAAATTATCTTAGTCAAATATTCAATGAAGCATGTGGGTGATCTAATTTCACTCTATATTGAGGGAAATTATATTTGCAGAGTACTCTCAGAAGTGAGATGCCAATAAACTTTATCTAGTCTTAGAGAAAAGATTAAATGGGAAGAGAGGGGAAGTGAAGATGTAATATAATTGAATATTTATCATTAAACATCTAAATTAATCTGAAAATGGCATAATAGTGCTCCGGTTTCTCATATTTTACTCATTGACACCAGCAATCTAAACTAAATAATTGGAAAAGAGATTGTGTGAAAATTTAAATAAATAAAACACTACTTCTTGACACCAGGGTAAACACTGATAAATTCACTTATGTTCTTTTCCCCTCCAGGTTCTATATATTTAATGGTTAGAGACACTAAAAAGAGAGTGTCAATTCAATGAATATCCTGAACTTTACAGGTCTGAATATTTGACCTCGTACTGCTTCCTCTGCTCCCCTCACTGCAGTCTGGCATTTTACCCATCTTTGACAGTACCTAGGCAATCACAAAGCCATGCTAAGTGTGCACAGAGAATTTGAATTGCATGTTCTAAAGCAACTTTCTTTTAAGACATCTCTTAGGACAATAATAAGAATGATAAGAAAACATTTAGAAAATAGTTTTCTGATCACTAAGTATTTTTATGGTATAAAGGGTTGCTTTATTTTTCTTGGGCTGCATCACTTTATTTTATACTCTGAACAGAATTTTTGCTGAAAAATATTTGATAGGATATACTTAAATAACTAATGATGGTTAGGCTACTCACCTAAAATATAAGAGACCATGGTTCAAATATATGGGATTTGCAGATCTCCTTATTCCAGTGGTTATTTTAAGCCCTAAGCATCTCTCTTCACATACTGCCATGTTTTGAAATAGAGCACGCAAATTTCTTTACGTATAACATCTATAGATATATAGGGCATACTTTCTTTGTCAGCATTTGTATCACTGAGATTTTCAAACCACAAAAACTGGACGCACCATCCTCTTGGCACGTGACTTTGAGATATTTATATGCATTAATTAGATCCACCCTCAGTCTTCTCTAGACTAAAGAGGCCCAGCTCTTGCAGTCTCTCCTCATAAGAGAGATATTTTAGTCCCTTTAGTCACCTCCGTGGCCCTCCGCTGGATTTTGTTTTTATTTAGCTAGAACAAGGTACAAAAGAGCTGGCAGAATCAGGGCCTCCACTTAGTAAATGTGCCAAAATGCCTGTGCACCTGAGAGAGTAGTTTTAGACATACAGGCTTGTGTCAATACAGACCAGAAGATTTCAGTCAGTAGAAGAAATAAGTTTGATTTCTACAATATAATTTAGGGTGAGATCAGGGGCATTCTATTAGAAACAAAAAGAAAATAGTATATTATTTTGCACAACAACAACCAAAAAACCCCACAAATGAGCAGGGGAAAAAACATCCACAGAAAGTCCCTAAACAAAACCAGAATCATCATCATAGGCATACATTCATTCCTAAATTGGCATTTGGTGTCACAAGGAGAATTTATCTAGAGACAGAAGAATTCTATAGGCATAAAAATACTGGAAAATTAAGTCCCCTAGGAGACACAGTATCTCATCAGGAAACAAGAATACACACAAAATTTTGCATGTCATTATCTTGTACCACTGAGGACAGCTACCAATTTAACAAGACAATACTAATGCAACCGCAGCACAAATGTACATCTTATGTTTTCAAAGCTTAAAACTGAAGACAATTCTATATCTACATCTTAAGTGTACTTTAAAATATATTCCCATAAGAACGTGTCTTATCTCTGCATAGAGCTTAATCAAAAATTGTGTACCAGTTAAGACCACTGAAATTTCAAGTTTAATCTCACATAAAATATGCACCCAGATTCTCCTTTACTTTGGGGAGAAAATCCTATTCATGAACTGAGATCTGAAGTATTTATTCCATTTATTCTCAGCTTTCACTCAGCCAGTATGTCAGCTGCAGTTAAAGGATATAAAATCTTTCCGAGTGTGTTCATGTACTGGAGGAAAAATTAGTGAAATTATACATAAAATGCAAAATGATTGGGCCCTATTTCGGAGGGAGGGCTGGCTGAAAAAGGAGAGGGACACAATGGGGAGGAGAAAGAAAGAATAAGCTCAGCATATTTTACATGGTTTTCATTGTGATAACAGTAAGTTTAATTTCTTATCCCAGATATTTTAACTACTAGGTAATTACCTCAGAATTTTATGGATTTTGATCTGCAGTTTCTCCCCATACACTTAATAATTTTCATAGAATGGTAGTTTTTATTCAAGCCAGGCATCCACTGAGAATTGACTTAATAAGAAGATATTTTGGCCTCCATTTTTTTGTTTCTATCCAAATGAATGTGGCAAATAAAATCTAAATTCAATCAAAAAAAAAAAAAAAAAAGCAATTTCATAACACAAAGTCATAAACTGGAAGAAAAACTTGAATCATTTTTATGTCCTTAAAGTATCAGTCTGTCAGCTAGTATCTATCAGATAGTTGTCTCAGTATTGCTTGCATTTTTAAATATAATACAAACATCACTTTAAAAAAAAAATATTTGCATAGCAAGCAGGAGAGGAATGAAACCAAGAATAGAACAAATTATAGCACTTTATATTAATAGAGCAATTATTTATTGCTCATTAAAAAGCTATTAGTAAAATATTGTAATTTATGATAAGCAATAAACAGCATGCTGCTAAGCAGTTGGCAATAGTAATTAGAAAGCAATAATATCTATTAGTTGGAAAGTTAATTTATCTAAAAATTGTTTTCTTCAAATGTTTAGCAGTATTCTTGTTTGTTTTTAGAGCAATGACAGTTAAAATATTTTTATTAATCTACACTTTATGAAAATTACAGCATTTGCATGTACTCTGCTTTGCTCGTAACTCATGTCATGGCTCTCCTGTGTCTGTCACTTATATACACATGCTGTTTTAAACGCCTAAACAAGTGAGCACTATTGATTATTATCCCACATCCATCTAATCTCAGATGTGGGCCTCCAGTTAGTAATGCTGCAAAAGTGTTTTCCCTACTAGAAAATAAATCTTAATAAGTGAATTGTGTTAATGAATCATTTATACTTATGAACCTTTTGAGAAGAGCAAAAGTTCCCAAATTTTGATTTACATGTAAATATTCAACATTGAGCTTTGCAGTATTTTCCATGGGGACTGAGGAGATGACCTTTGTTTTTTCTTTTTTTCTTTCTTTTTCTTTATCTTTTTTATTTCTTTTTTCTTTTTTTTTTCCCCCATAGAATCAAAATTTTACTGCATAGTTTTCTTAGAACCTCCACATCCATATGCATTATAATGTACAGGTTAAGGAACATTATCATAGAAATGTGTTCTGAAGGTTTAAATGTGTTAAAGTGAATTGATTTAAAATCAGTGCAGCTGGTTAAATTATAACTTCATTTCATCAATTCTTTTTATTAAGAGTAGATTTAAACATACAGACTAGCCAAGAAGAGGACCTGCATAGAATTTTTAAAATAAAATATAAATACTGAAAAACCTTGTTAAGGTAAGTATTAAGATTTATCACCTAGAATTATGCTTCCATCTTGCTTCTAACTGCAGTATCTTTGACTTGGCTAATTATCTTAGTTCTAAACTCATATATAATCATTAGCAAGATCATGAAGCCAGGCGATTCCTGCATAAGTTCTTTAAGAAGGAAATTGTTAGTGATGGTTTTGACTTTTCTATAGCTGTTTGGCAGTTCAAGTGTGTGTAGGATGTAGCAGATTTTTAGGTTGTTTTCTTTCCTGCCCAAGAGAGTTGAACCTGCATCTCCTGCCTCCCCTGAGAGGACCATTACAAACAACCTATATGCACCTCTCTTGTTGGAGCTGTTCGCTTGCTAAAAAGGAAACCAAGATTAATTGGGCCCAGGGGAAGCACTAGACTGGAGCTTGGCTTTTCATGGAGAGCTATAAAACTTAACTGTAAAAATCTCATTTGATTATCCTAAATTCTAGAGCCTCAATTATGTGTTTGCATTAAATTGTTATTAGGTAAAACACATAAAACCTGGAGGAGGACAAGAGCCCTCAAAGCAGAGTCTCAAATTAGTTATGAAGCTCAGCTCCCATGAGCATATTCTGAGTCCCAGGAAACCTGAAATCCTGACTGTCCAGTAGCACCATTTAAACAGGAAGGATGCAAAACCAGACTCATCTCACATCACTTAATTCACTGGGATGAAGTGTCTCATGAGAAGGACAAGCTTTGGTCTAAGCCATCTCAGACAAAAAAAGGAAGATAAACACATATTTTATCCTTTCTGGAAAAATTTTAGGACAATTTGCTTCAAAATCAAAGTATTGGATTAGTCATTTTCTACTACTACTTTATCTTCTCTTTAAGTTGCTTTAGAATCAAATGGAAATACTCTGGATGATATAATGTAAGTGATTTAGGAGGGTTTGACCTAACCTTCTTGGTGTTTTCTTGAAAGTCAAAAACATCCCGCTTTTCAGACCAAAGAGAATAATTATTGACTTTCTTGTTATCGGTATTAAATAACATATATTTATTCTTCGTCTCATATTTAGAAGACAGTTTTCCTAAGAAGCAACATCTATAACAGGTGTTGTATTATGACACAAAATGGCTTCTTGAGGACACCAGATACAGAGCTCCTGATTCACAGAAATCTGCACAAATGTTTCTATGGATTTTGAAATATCTTTTCACACGAGTGTGTATTTTCAAACAATGCTTCATTCAAATTCAGAACTTCATCTTACATTTTTACATTTAAGTAGGACATAACTCAATCTACTCTGTGATAAGTAGATAATATTTACTAACTTTGCAAAGCTGACATTTCAAGGCTCTAAATCTCATCTGAATGGTTTATTGGGAGACAGAGAAAAAGATGTACTTTAGTATGTTCAGATTGTGATTTGTTTGCCATCATGTTCATAACAATGAAATTTGTCTTCTGCTTATAAATTTTGAAATAATCAGAAATAAAAATAAAATAATTCAAATAAATCTCTGTGTCTTTTAAAAATGGAGATACATAATCAGCCTCCCTTCCAGGTTCTAACTGTGCAACATGATACAATTTGGAAAGAAAGATCTGATCACTGATTCTTGGCTTCTGCTCTTGCTATTGCTGGCTGCTGCAGAAAGGAGTGTTTTCAGCAGACAAAAATTGACAGAAATACATCAGCTCTGTTGGCAAGCAAGCTCAAACTTGGCCTTTACCAATTGGTGCATTGAGCTGATAGCTGGCCAAAAATCCATTACAACAAAATAAAAACCTAGTGATCTTAAAAAGATGAAAAAAGTCCATCAGACATGCCCCCCATCACACACACGTATATACAAGAGAGAAAGAGGGGCAAACTCGGAACTGGATGTCAGACAGAAAGGGAATAAAAGCAGTATGAAAATCAGTAATATTCTTTCTCTCATCTTTGCAGTCTCCGTTGTTGCTTCCACTCCAGTCAGAAACAGCTTTCCTCAGTTATTACCGAGCTCACTTGATCCCCTCAAAGGACCTTGTTTTCTACACGACCTCAGGCATTAAGATTTTTTTGGTTTTCCCTGGAATGCTATATGAAGCTGCTGGGAGCTGCACAAGATATATTAATCACAGCTGTTTCTTATAGCCTGTGGAATGAAAAACTTTTTTGTTTGTTTATTTGGTTTTTTGAGACAAACCATTCACTCTGAAGCTTCAGGAAAAAAAATAAGAAAGATTTGGCAGATCATGCTCAGCAGCAGCAGTATTATTACACAACTATTTCAGAAGTACTAATTATTTCATTATGTAGGAAAATGGTTTCTTGACTTCTCTTACTAGCTCTTGCCAGAGATGCCCAAAATTTGGAATTCAGCAAAAAGCCTAATTTGCTCGTCTTCATGGTACCCAAAATTTTATTTAAATAATTTTATCTGCATTTTTGGGCTGTTTTAAAGTTAGACTAATTGATGCTTTTTTTGTTGAAAAAATGTTTGAGATTCTTAGACATGTATTTTTAAAACTTTAAGGAAATCAGTATATATTCAACAGATGTGAAGACCAAACCTCCAAAGTCATTCAAATGCTGATCTCAAGTCAGTCTGAATGTGCTTCAACTCGCCTATTTTATAATCATCTAGTATGCTACTATGTATTATCTATTAATACACTATTATGCAGGTGTGCCAAGCACTGCTAATGGACCCCAAAGTCAATTAGCAAGGAAAATAGGCAATAGAAAGTCCGTCACAAGTGCACTGGTTATTCAGCACTTGGGTTAACTTAGGAGGATGAATTTTCATTTATTATCAAAACAGCACTCCCAAATGTTCCAAAATGTTAAAAGATCTCAAAGGCTATACTCTTAATATTTTGTTAGAAGAAGGGGATATTAAAGAACTGAAAAGAGTTCAAATCTAGTGAATCAGACTTTGCATGGATTAGGCTGCAATTCTAGAAAAGGTGAGGAGAATTAATCCGACTTTAGAAGTTTATGCCTTGTCATATTCACTGTAAACATCTCACATAGGAAAGGACTAAGTTAAACAAACAGACTTCAATTATTGGTAACTGATCTTGAGCATGTGTAATAATTGGATTTATTTGGCTTCACACTTTAAAAACATTGAGTTTAGCACCAAGAAAAATAGTAAAATGGTGATAAGAAACAAGCCTAAAACATTTTAAAGAAAGAGAAAATTACTTTTTTTCTCATCTCACATCATCATACTTTAATTGAGTTTCAGTAAAGATGTTGAAATTAAATGGTAAACAGCATCCAACATGAAACAACATCCCGATTTTATCAGAAACCGTAAAGTAAAAGGTTTTTGTCTTTGTATTTGGAGAGAAAATAGTGGATACTGAAATTAAGCCTCAAGATTTAATTGCTTTCGAAATAGTTTTTAATCATGGTTCTGAAAATACAGCAGGACTAGTCATCATAAAGTAGTTGTTTGTATATGTCATGCCAAATATTTGGCTAATTCAATTATTTGTTGTCTTATACTCTCTGAATGGTTTAAGAGGGAGTCAGCAGCACTTAATTTCTGCACTTTGTGCCTTTGTGAATTCTGCACTGCTGACAAGAGTTATTGAATATGCTTTGACTATTGGAGACAGACACACTTAAATCACCAACCATACCAGAGAAAGATAAGGTATCTACTAGAGAGGCACTAGAAAGATTTGGGGGTTTTCAAAACACTGTTTTCTTCAGGTGAAAAAAAAAAAAATTAGAACAATAATTAAGGAAATTAAAATCACTTATAAACTCAGTAGGAAAATCAGCCTCTCTAACACCGAAAAACTACAATCCTCTGACTTATCCACATGTACCTCGAAAACAGCTGATGTAGGTCATGATATTTAGCTTTTCAGAGGAAAAAAAAAGCCCAAAACCTTTCACAGTATAAAAATATGTTAAATATATGTAAGTTAGCTGTATAAATGACAGCTGTTTGCTTTGGCTCCCTTTATAATTAATGACGTGAAATGGGTAGTTCCAGAGGATAGCTCATTCCAAGTATTTAGCTTATTTTTGAACAATACACTTTTAAACCCGCAAATATTCAAGACATTAATTATGCTCTGCAGCACACATGAACAGGAAAGTTGAATTCCTACCCTGACATTTCAAAATTGGCTAGTACAATTTATTTTACAGAAAGTAACAAAATATAATCATATTTTTGAATGTTATTAATTTGCCCCAAAGCCTATGATGGTTCAGAAGTAGTATAAATAAGAAATAGAAACTATGATCTGAGAAAGATAACCACCAAATAGACACACAGTAAGATGTTAATCTGATCTGTATAATTCAGTGAGTAAGAAGACTGTACTAGCAAGTTTTTGTGTCTTAGATTGTCACAATGCTGCCCTCTTCCTCTGTCCTCCTTCCGTTTCATGATGTTGTTGACTTATGCTATTTACGTCCCTTAAAAGTGCAAGAAATAGAAGAGATGAGGTGTGAAACCACATCATCAAGCACCAGCGTTGTGAGAAGGTGATGTACCTTTGCCATATATGGATGCAATTAGAGAAATATTTTGGTTCAGGTAATCTAGTAATTAGTGCATCCAAAGAATTTGCAAAGATAAAGTTTAGGGAAGAAACAATCATACACCACATAAGACTATAGAAGAGCACATGCAAGGTGATGTAGGTTTTGCTTTATATACTTGAAAGGTAAGATAAAAGCACCTTGGATCTCTTAGAAAAATTTCACCCTCAGAGAACATTAAAAAAAACTGCAAATGAAACCCTGCCTTGGGCACCATCGTGTTTAATTTTTATAGGAATGAATGTATTTCCACTTTCCTGTTATTAAGCCACGTTGTGATTTCTTGGCATTTCTATTGCATGGATGTTTGGAGACTTAGACTGAAAAACTGCTGTACATGCAAAGACCAGTGTCTGTCAGATGCCTACAGTGCACCCCTCATAACAACAGCAAACCTGTGCTGACCTCTGGTGAGACCCAAACTCTCCTGCTTCAGTGCTGAAAGACTGTTCTGAGCTCAAACACACACTCAGGATTGAAGGTTACCCCAGGGGTAGCTCTGCCAGTCAGTGGGCAGGAGAGAGGGAGGCCTAAACTTTACCAGAGAGAGACAAATTTGATAGCACACAGATTGATTGTAGCAATAACTCTATTGATCAACTCCAGCCGCTGAAACCTCTGAGCAGCTTGAGGAACATTGGTACTTGTGATTCAAGGAAAAATGAAAATACCCAAAAGGTCAACTAGAAATGGAGATTGCCTGTCAGTCAGTAATTTCCAGCAGCATGAGAGATGTGAAGGTGACATTAGGATGGGGACACTATAATGCTCAGAAGCTCCCCAGCCATTAGCATCTTTCATTACAGAAGCTGCAGACATTTTTACAGTTTCAGTTGTGTGAATGGAATAGACACCAGTGAAAATATTCACCTAGCAAATCAACTGCTCAGTCCCCAGCACATGAGAATCAAGCACATTAAGTAAATAGCTCCAAGTACTCAGAAAAAATGTTTAAACTTAATTTAATGTACATTCTGTAAGAACCAGAAGAAAGATATGTAAGGAAAATGATGGTCCACTTATACATCTAAATATGATATAAAGCTTTGGAATGCCCTATTTATTCTAGTCTATATTACTGATAGATCTTGGGAAGATTTGCATTATTATCATGTTAAATCTTTAATAGTTATGGTTATCTGCAGGTTACTGAAAAAGTAGGAAAATGTTTTTTTCTTCTTATATAGCATGTCTTTATCAGAGCCTCATGGTACATCAAATATATCAGCTTCATTTATTGCAAATAAATAAAACAAACCTGAAATAGATTGCACCCAAATGCTTGCCTTGTGGATGTCAGGTCCTTATCACCACCCATTTTATTCTTACAAATATATCCCTTATTGGCCATGCCACCTGCTGACTAGATTTCTAAATATATGGGGTGGGTTATTGTCAGAAATAGGTGAAGAGATTCTCTGGCTTCTATCAATGTTGCACTGAAGATCCAGTTATCAAGTTTGGCTGAAGTCAAAAGAGGTTTCTGGGATGATGCCTGAGAAATATGAGAGAACTTCTTGTTTATTGAGAGAATTAGCAAGGATCATGTTCTAAATTAGAGGATGTTGGCTCTCACAGACTTTCTGCAGATTGTCTTGGAAAGCTAAACATAACAAAACAGACTAATAAATGAAAGTTGTGACACATTCATATTTTAGATCCTAAGGTCATTTAGGTCAGGTTTTAGAAATTTAAAAAAAAGTCATAATCACAAAACCTCTCACGGTAAAATTTGCTAAGAGAAACAATGATTCTGAAAAGGACTCACAGATAGTGATAAATAAACTCTCAGTGCTGTGCTGAGTCCAAAATAAAAAATTGTATCCTTGAATAAGCAAAAAGAACACTGAGTATGATTAAGGGGAACATATAATCTCTCATTTGACATGTGTTGACTAGTACTGTAGAAATGTTGTTAATAAATCAGAGTGAATGCTGGTAATGTGAAGAGAACCTTACAATAAAAGAAGCTCAAGGAGCTACTGGAGCATCCTGAAAAAGCCATAAATTTGGAAATGAAAACTAAGAGAGGGCTTCATGATCTGGTAGCTATCAACCAGGTTACCTTTGTTCTATTTAATGTAGTCTGATTAGTATAGACTAGATCAAAATGCCCCTTGTTTAAAGTGCAATTAGCTATTGGAAAAATTGGCTGTTGTTATGGTGGATTTTTTTTAATTGTGTATTTTTTATTTGATATTGTTTTCTAAAAGAAACTCCAGTTCAACCAGGAATCCATTCAGATTCATCAAAAGATGAACCAAAAGTAAATAAAAGATAAAGTGCATTACTTTGCATAGGGCATATCTCCACTGATTAAAGAATTTAAAAATGAAACAAGTTCTAAAAGAATGACTTTCTTTATATCTCAGCAAAAGCTCTATATAATTACCTGTTTTCCTGAGATGCCCATATTCTCACAAACAGTGAACAATTATATCACAGAATGATAGAATATCCTGAGTTGGAAGGGACTCACAAGGATCAACAAAGTCCAGCTCCTGGCCCTGCAGAGGACATCCCCAAGAATCAAACCTTGCGTGTGTGTCTCCATCTCTACCTCCAGCAGCAATGACTGAAAAGGAAACAATCCTGGACTATAAAAACAGAAGAAAGCTCTGCACCTCAGTTCTCTACCTGCTATATCTATCTCAGAAAGCCCCTTTCGGTTTACATACTTTTGTGAATAAGAGCTTGCCAAAAAGCATGTTAGACAAACTAGAGAAAGATTTAATAGGAGAAGCAGTCAATGAAGGGTTGCAATGTCCCACGGCACAAATATAATATGAATCAAGTGGATTTCTCTTCTAGTACCTTTTACAGCTCTTTTTTAGAAGGTAGAAAAAAATGCTCTCAGAAAAGTAAGCTTTTATTTTACTCTTCTGCCTCCAGGCACTCTAGAACACATTCAGTTATCACAATTGTTTTCCATCCTTGTCTATCTACATCTCTACAGGACTGTAGGTCTATTCAGAACGAGATCAGGTCCTATGATCACCACAGATTTTCACTGCACAAGCGCACAACTTTAAAGTTATCCAAATCCCACATATTTTCAACTTTCTGACTTTTTTTATGATACTGACAAAGTTTTATTCCCTTAATAATGGATACGGTATTGATCCTGACTGGAAGACTGTTTCAGGTTTAAGAGCTGGTGATCCACATAAAATCCAACCTGAGCAAGGGCAGGTCTGTGCAGGGCTGCACATGCAGCGTGGCTTTCAGGCCTGTGAAATGCTGCACAAGTGATTTGGCTGCAGAATAACCTCAGTCAGCTCGTTGTAAGAGAGGATCCAGTAGGCAGCTCCCATCTGGTACCAGCCATGGCCTTACCTTTGTTTTAAAGGGCAACAAGAAGTTCTCATATGAAAATAATTTAGGAATAAATTCCTGGTAAGGTAATTGTATAATAGCTCAAGTAACCACAAGTGACATCTTTTCTCCATGGACAGCATGCACTTAGTGCAGCACACCATGGGAAAATCCATCCAGGATTTGCCTGATGCTGCACAAATTAGAGATGCTTCTTATTTGGAGGAATGCAACATTTGCTCACTACCTTTATTACTCTTCTAATTCTCTTTTTATTAAAGGAGTGATTTTATCAAAGCAGTGGTTGCCAGGCCTCTCTTATTGAAATCTGCAGACAACCTTGTACCATCTCTCACTTCTCCTCCCAGTGCCTCCCCTGCCCTGCTACAGTACAGACAAACAGCAGTGGAATGGGAATTGTGGGTTACAGGCCTCTCCTCAAAGTGAGAATTACCAAAAAGCAATCTTATGAGTGAAAGAAATGAAGGAGAAGAATCTTTGTGTTTCTTATTTTCATTTAAAGTTTTTGCTGTTGAGCAAATACATAGTGCATACGGCGCAGCTGATTCTGGGGTGAGTCAGGGAATTCTTTCATTTCACATTATTAAAATGGTCCATTTTCATGCCTCCCCCACCCAAAAAAAAAAAAAAATCTACTGCTAAGTTATCTAAAAAAGCCTCTCCTAAAATAGTGAGGATAACTAAACTCTAAAGGAACTACATGAATAATAATGTTTTGAGACACCTCTGAGACATGGATTACCTTCATGCTTCTTTCAGTAGCATAATAATGTCATAACAGAAAGAAATTTCAGTGTCTTCTGTGCTTTCTCATATCCAGTGTTGGGTGGTTTGTGGGAGAAGTGTGAAGGGATTATTCACCTAATACAGGAAGGACACTAATGAGCTCTACAATCTTTCAGGAATCTGTTTTTCCTGAATAATTTAGACTGCAGATTTAAAACAGCAGGCCCTAGCAGAAGAAATCCTTAAAATCACACATGTAAGTATATAACTCCTCCCACTGTAAAGTAATATAATTGTTTAATGGAACACACATTATCTCTTACATGCTATTATTTTGTGCTTGAGTTAAAGCTGAAGAAAAACAAGGAACCCGTTTTCTAAACAATGTATTTGCCAAATTCAGCATTCTGTATTAAGAAACAAATGAACAAATAACCCTCCTTGCCCTGCAACTTTCTTAGTCATCTAGAGTACTTTTCCACTTATTCATCTGCTGTATAGCACTACTTCCTCATCTCCAAAACACATTCAATTATAGAAATTGTAAGCCAAAATATATGCCATGTTCTTCCTGATGTCCAACAGAAACAATTTCATTGTGATTATTAGAGTTCATCTGCTTAATGGTCAGCCACTCATTAGCTTTTTCTGAATTATTCTTTTATTCATGAATTAGGTTTGTTTGTTTCTAAGTCAAATTCTTATAACATTTTTTTTTTGAAATAACAAAGAGGAAGATATTTTGTGCTTCACATCTATTTATTACACCAAAATCATGTCTCTAATTTCTATTAGGAATGTGTTAATGGATGTAAGTCCTTAATATTTGAATGATCTCCCAAAAAGGAAAAATGTCAGCTGTTCCTAGGTATTTTACTATTGGAAAACTACACTACCTTTTTCTCCATCAAGTGGAGCTTTT
This sequence comes from Falcunculus frontatus, assembly GCA_013398115.1. Lineage (NCBI taxonomy): Eukaryota > Metazoa > Chordata > Aves > Passeriformes > Falcunculus > Falcunculus frontatus. The sequence goes on along the minus strand of VZRV01006407.1, from coordinate 529,295 downwards.
GGGAAATAATTAAACTTTCTCCATCATATAAAATAGTACCTTTGGGTTTCAAATGTCAGTCTTGCAGAATTGAATGCATATCTAACTTTTTCTGTATCTAGTCATCCTACTGAGTGGGTTAGATAACTTCAAAGAGGTTAAAGTATCTTTTGAAGTCCAATGGTGAGCAATGGGAATAAAGGAATTCTTGGTTTCCGTGTACCTTTTTATTTATTTTTTTTTTTTAAATAGATGACTCTTGGAAAAGAAACTTAAAGCACGTAAGTTAAGCCCATCACTTTTGAGCAGTCAGGAATAAAAATATATTGATACATAACAGCACAAGCTTACAAAACAAAGAAACAGAAACACATCTGGTATTCACTAAGCCTCTTGGCACGTGCCAGTGAATTTGCAATCAGGCATGGAAACAGCCAAGCTTACGGAGCCTACATTTTTAGAACTATAGCAGTTGTCCTATAAATTATTCTGCATCTAGGTCTACATAAATAGCAAAGACAGATGCACAACGCTAGTGTCAGTTCTACAAAACATTATTCCAGTCAGGAAAATGCTGCAATAAATAGGTTAATCATTTTTAATGTCTTTGATATTCATCATAGCAACATTAATCAAGATGAATTAATTTGGAGTTAATGTGACTTCACTATGAATTGCCAATGGTATTTACTTGTAAATTCAGTTTTTGAGGACAGATTCAATCTCTTTCACTCTCAAAACCAACCTTGCTTTCTACAGTATTCCACATGAACTATGGACTTCCAGTCTAGTGTTGATACTGATGTTTGGTGGGTTTTTCCCCCTCATCATTTTTCGTTTTTATTGATATCCGCCAGAATAATGGTCCATCCAGTGTTGTCCTTTGAGTTTTCTTCCCAGCTAACAATTCTGGTAAAAGTTTTTTGTCTCAATTGACTAGTTCACTGCTGAAAAGCCACATGACTGATTTTGGCTGGAGAAAAATATTACTTTTTATTAATTGTCTCAAATTCTGTCAGATAAATAAAGCTCTTCACACATAAGATGGAAGTAACTAGAAAAACTCTTTCGTTTGAACTGATAGTTGTCTCTAAATATGAAATACATGTTCCTGAGTTTCATTAGTCATATTTGTAATGAAATTAAATCATTAGAACATGGGAATTAGCCATATAAAAAATAAAAGTTCTTTCAGAGCTAGAATATAAAGTAGAAAACACCTCAATGCCTTCTTAAGTACTGTCTATATTGACGAATGCAACTCCTGGTCTTGTACAGAAGAAAGAACAAAAATTACATCAAGAAACCAAAAATCAAAGCCCAAAAATCTTAAGTTCCAGTCCAATACCTCCATCAATTATACATTCTTTTTGGCTCTGGATCAATGCTCACTATATTTCCTTAACAAAATACTAGGTTTAACAAAACCTTCCAATACATTGTTTTAAAAATCGTTTATAATTAGAACATTTCAGAATCCTGCCACAGTGGGTTTTTTCCAGAGGTTTCCAAATCTCCCTCCCAATGATCATTTTAGCAGCAGACATCGGGTGTTACTGTATGTACATATGTATATGTGTGTGTGTGTGCAGCTGTGTGCATGTTTTTAGTTGTTTTCTTATCTCATTTACCAGTTCATAAGTTTGAGGAACAGTTTTGTTTTCTAATTGCAATACTGTAGCCCACAAATGTACCTGAAAAGGAGGCCTCAGGTCTTGTCCCAGGTTTTGCAATTTGGTCCACTGAAGCCAAAAGTTCAATTTCAAATTGCCCTTAAAGAAAAAAAATTAATTATGGTAAAATATTAAATACATTTTATCTAACAAAATTGTAGTAAAAACTTCAAAATGAGGCTAAAGGATTACTCACAGACTGTTTATGTTGTATACCTGTAAAAGAGATATTGATTTCTAGTGTTCTCATTTCCTTCCTCTAAAACCAGGTAAACATAAAGTAATGAAAATTAAAATTTGCATTAAATTCTAAACAAACAAACATGGAATTAAAGAAAATGTTGCTCTAATCAATCATCTCTCTTGGAGTAATTAAAATTCTTTTGATTTATGTCAAGTTGTTGCCTAGAGAGAATATCAAATCTTATTAATGGTAGAATTGAAAATAACAAAAAAGCTACAATAACACCTTGTAGAATTCACACTATTTTCTTGTCTCCTGAGTATATTATCCTCTTTCTTCATTTGTTTTCGTTAACTCACAAGTACCATAGAAGCAATAACTGAAATGGAAGCAGGGTAGGGATGTCTTAGGATGTACATCAAATCTGAAAATGCAAATACCATCACCTTTGGGCTGTAGCATTTTATTCAGTTCCACAATCACAGCTTTGCAGTTCTGACCGAGGAGAGAGGCCAAGACTGCAGCCACCAGGAAGCAAGAATATACTGAAGAAGCACACAGAGGCCCAGTGAGATTAGAAGAATGGGAAGCAAAAAGCAGAGGAGAATGCATTTTCCTAGAGTTATCTGCAATTGCATGCAGAGTATATCAATATGAATACATTGGATAAACAAACAGAAAACATTCTGGTTCTCAAGGAGAACTCTCAGAGTTCTCAAGGGTCTCTGTTCAGTGTTCAAGCNTGGATAAACAAACAGAAAACATTCACTGAGTTCTCAAAGATCTCTGTTCAGTGTTCAAGTATTTTCTGACTCACAGATGAGTATAACCAGAGATATCTCATTTGGCACAACCAGCTCAGGTGGTCTATCAAACAGCACATTCTAATGGCTACACCAGAGTTCTGCACATCTGTGAAGGTGCTACTGAGAGCAAAACAATGTTAAATACCCCAAGGAATAGTAACTGATTCTTGTCTAGGTATTTTAAGACGTTACAAAATGAATTCATAACCTAAGGGGAATCCTGCCATTATGTTTTTGTTTTCTTTTAAAGTCTAAAAGGAAAGGAAAAAACCCAAAAAAAAACCCCCAAACAACCATCACCTTTCCAGTAATCAAACAGTATTTTATTTCTATTTGTACAGTAGATGCAAGAACCATTGATTACTTATCAAAGAACAGGCTAATTTGTTGAGGACTATGAAGAAAATCATTACAGGGCTTGAAGTATTAGGAGAGTCCCCTTGAAAAGTACCATTTAAAAAAAAGCAATTCAGGTGAGGTTTTATAGATTTTCAGTTTATGTGGTAGTTTGAGCAATAGGCTTTGAAAAGTCACTGCTATCACATGGAATATGATTTAATTTTATAAAACTACAACTAATTCGTGTTGCTCATTTCATGTTGCCCTTACATCTGCCTTCTAGATTTTGAACTATTCTTTGTTATTTTTTGAACTTACGATGCCATACAAAGTCTTCATTATTAATCTACAGGGAATTACAGAACATAACTAACTGTTAAGAGACATCTAGAGAATAAACACTTCAAAATCGAGTGGTTAAAAATACGAATTGAATTGCCACTCATCACACAGATCAAAAACTAAGAAGAAATTTCACAGTTTTGTCATTTAACTTCTATTGAAACTGCTTTCAGCAAAGTTTTATCATACACATCTATACTCCACATATAAGTACAATCATATGCTTTTATTAAATATAAATTTTATTTCTTATCCAAGTTTCAAGACTGTTTCTTTAAAGAACCCCAAACAAACAAAAGAACAATAACAAAAGTCCCCGAAACCACCAACACCCCTCCACTAAAAAAAGAAACCAAACGAAGTAGAACTAAAATGAACATAAAACCCCACTGCTGATATTTTTCAACTGACATGTATGTATTTGTGTGTATTTCTTAAAAAAGAAATACATAGTTCTGGCTTAGCAGAAGAACATGTGGTGAGTAATTAGAAGGATGAATTTACACTGTGAAATGAGCAAAATAGATTGGTGTTTGCAATATCACATATTTAAAGCAGAGGCTGAATTTTGATCCCTTTGACAGACAAGACTCACTAAGTCCTTTGTTTAATAGTATCCAGCTTCACTTTCTTCCTGCCTCAGGAGAGAGAGAGAAAATAAATAAAAGGGAGGGGGGAGAAGAAGTAAGGAAAATACATGAAAATATTTATCTTTACTTGTTTAATTTATATTCTGCTCCAGTTATCGGCACAGCTACTTTCTGCTTCAGAATCTCTGTAACAAGAGGGAATTTTTCCCAAAAAAGAGGGCGACAGTCAGAAAACAGCAGCTCTACCCATTGATATATTTGAGTGAGTGGCCTGGCTTATGCTGTTCATGTTGAAATAAAGCATAGTTCAGTAATAATGCATGACAACCTGCTTGTTTCACAGACCTGTCATAGAACAGGAATATTTTCTTATCACAGAACCCAGGCTTCCTAAATCTCAGACCTCTGCTGTGATAAATGAACATATACTGTATCTGAGACACAGATTTGCTCTTACACTAGAAAAAAAACCCCAAAACCAAACACAAAAAACCCTAACAGTTTTAGGTCCCTCAGCTTGGGAATTTCTCATGGTGTGCTTCAGTTCCTCATTTATCAATGAACCAGCAGAACAATCTCAAACTATCAACATCTAAATCTCTCAAAAGTACCTAAGGCTGGAACAGGTATTTTGTAACCATGACTGAGCACTTCACTGCTAGACAACTCCGCAGTGAATTGGCTTAGGGTGTGTAAGCTGAGTAAATCATAGAACTGTTTTGATTTACAGTATGCGGACAACCACATAGACTGCTCATAAAGGCACCTTTGTTTATTTTCCTGACTTCATCTGAACTTCTTGGCTGCTCAAAGGCACAGTCTAAAGAACTAACCTCAATTTTCATCAAGACAATTAAAAAATAAATAAACAAATTATAAATCCCCTAAAACAACAACAAAATTACAAACGAACAAAAAATTCACCACTCACAAACAAGAAACACACCAACCTATGCAAAATGTCTTAAGCAGTAAACTGTTCATAGTAAAGGTGTCCAATTTTGATGTTGTAATTTTTGAGGACAGCATGAGTATGAAAGAGAAGGCAATTTTCTTCTTTTATCTGGGTTTCACGATGCAAAGCAAAAAAACCCCATAGATCTAAACATGATGTTACTTTAGATATACTGTCATTGCTAAATACTTTCTTGGCAAAGATCATTAGAGAATTTTATGCCCATAGAGAAAGTAAGATTTCCCAACAGAAATAATTAGAGTCTGATGTAGTCATTGTTTTGGTCTGCTAGTTTGTAGACTACATTTTGTACCTCAAAGTAAATAGCAGGTACAATTGGTTTCCAGTGGAATAAGAGCCGTCCCCTCAGGTACTGCATTTCTGATGATCCATGAAAAAGGTTTGTAATGAGCTGGCAATTGACATCGATTATCATTTAAAGGCAGTGAAAACATACAAAATGTGCTGCAAAGTTTTCACTGTTAGGTGACACTGCAAGAGTGAGGAGCAGAATTTGTGCTTCCCTGGAGGAGAGGTATGAATTTCAGACACCACACGTCCCTATTGCTTTCTGTCCAGAGGCAGTGGCGCTGTGGGAAAATTTGGGTAAGGAAGAGCTTTTTGTTCCTTCTCATTTAGAAGTATGGTGAAATCACTACCTTGTATTCGGTGGCTGAGACATCAGGTTACAAATTCACAGGTAGACAGCAGTATTTCTGTGCTGCATGTTGGCAGGATGCTGACAGCTGATTGCATTCTTCACTCTCAGTCATTCAGTCGTGTCTCTGTTAGAGGAGCCCACACCTCACTGTCACACACTTTTGCTGACCCTGGAGGCTGCTAACATTCTAAATACAGACTGACACCTGTTGTTTTCAGGACACTTGATGGCAAAAATAGTTGAAAAGTTGTTTTGGGGAGATCAGACTTACTTTTTGCAATTTGAAGTTCAGCAGCTTCATCAGCCTGCCGCTGCAGAATAGTGCCATCAGTTCCACTGCCCTATTAGCTGCTCTGCAGTTCCTTGTGCCAGTAATACACTGGAGAGCTGTGATCGCTTCTCCTTCATCCGGCTTTTACTCAGTATCAACTTCCAGCCCTGGGAAGAAGAGCTAAAGGAGAGAGCAGTTCAGTTGCCCGAGTTAGCATTTTCAAAAGCAGCATGACTTAAAAGCCATAAAATTCTCCATTCTCTGTATTTGAGATTCAAAAAAAAGAATTAGAAATATTAGGCAACATGGTGGAGTGGTGGGATACCACATCTGAACCTCATGAGGTAGGAAAGTACAATTAGATCTTAATAAGTGATAAAACTAGCTCCTTTTGGAAAACAACACTCCTTCTACAAGATGTTACTATATTAAAATTGCATGTTAAGCTACAGTACGTAACTACATTTTTTTACATGGTTGAGTATTCTTTTTATTCTGTCACCCAAAAAAAGTTGCCCTGGAAGCAGGTCTGTGGAAGGTGATTTCACCGCTAGGGAAGGTTACTTTGCATACACAGTAGTGTATCACAGTTATGTCTAATGAGTTACTGTCTCTCACTTGAAGGGCAGGGAGGGTGAGAGGTAACAAGGTTCAGCAGAGGAAACAATAACTTAAAATGCAGTACATTTTAAATAAAATAGGATACTACAGAGAAACCGTGCCTTCTATCAGCAGAAGCATCAACAGGGCAAAAAGTTAACAAGGTATACCAAGTAGGACCAGAAGAATGTTGTATTTTTAAGTCTCCCATTTTTCCCTTGTGTTGATCTTTTTCACTCTTGCATTGAATCATGAAGGGAACTATAAAACATGCAGGAGAAGAGCTCTTATTCATTGACCCCTGAAATATTTTGTTTCACATTGGTCTTCTGTTTGTATTTTTTTGTTTTCACAGGTGTGAAAGATGTTTGAGCTCAGTCACCAATTACCTCTTTACAAATGGTTACAAAAATAACAATACAGTAAACCGTATTCCTGGTTCAATACCTCCTGTTGTTTGTTGTCAAGTTTGCCCTTCAGAAACAGGACATTAATGATGTTACTTACTATTACGATGTCAGGGCCAAACACTCACGCACACAGAAAAATTGTGTATGAAATAGCCTAACATTTTCTTTTTTTTTTCCTTTTTTTTTTTTTTAATCAGTGAAACATCAGAGCTTCTATGCAGTACCTCTATAAGCTTAGAGAGAAGTCATGCATTTTAATGATTTAGGTCCATAAACATATGTGTAAGGCACTTAACTAAATCAAAGAGGTTTCATTAAGAAATTGTTTCTAGAAAGAAAAAGTGTGTCTGCTATTATTATTTCATTGTTAATAGAAGCCATCACAATTTCAATTTTTACACATTTCAGTGGTGATTTTCACCTAAAGGATCAGTTCCAAGTATTTTGCTGTTTATTCCAGCTGCCAGCGCTGGTTTTGCGTTCCTCCCTGCAGCAGCCAAGCCCTCGGAGAGGCGTGGGCAGCCTGGACCCACCCCCGCAATCACCACCATCAGCTCCTTCGACAGCAGCACAGGTCAGCACACGTATTGATTACAGAACAAATTTCTGTGCTGAACTGAACCCCACAGGAGTGGGATTCAGTGATCAGAGATGCTCAAACCACCTTCACACGGTATTGAGTGTCCTCTCAGGTTAATAAAGCAGAAGAATGGACAGTTTCTGACTCCAACAGGCTGAAATTTCAGGCACCTGCAGAGGCTGCGGGATTATGGCAGTTTTAGGTATTCATGTAAGTGGATTTGTAGGTGCTTCAAGGAGCTTTTCTAGCATCTATGAACACAGGATTTTGTGGTGCATCATTATAGTGGGTTGCATTTATGTAATATTTCAGTTGTAAAATGAATGAAAGAAAATTTTTTATTTTAGTTTTCCAAAGGAAGGTAATTCAGAACTAGGAATCTGAAATATTAGTCATGAAATATGATAAAGTACTGCTACTGAGTGAACATCCAACAGTTTCAAAACGTAGATCTAAACCAACTTAAATTCTGTCTCTATATTGATTAGGTTTAAATTTAATTTTAAAAATAAAAATAAATAAATTATATCCTGTATTAGCGTATACTTTTCAATTATAAAATTTTCTTCTACTGGGCCTTTATTATGAATTTTTTTATCAAACCTCTCTTCAAGATGTACTACTACTTTTTTGGCTGTAGTGGCTTCTCAGTCCTCCTGTATTTGCAATCATCAAGTAAAATGTAGTAATAATAAAAAACAACTCCAGACCATAAGTTCAACCTGATGGAAAGGTTTTTTTTCTTTTTTGGCTTTGATGATGTGAAAATATGAATAAAATCCGAATGCGACTGAACCCCCTAAAGCAGGTTTCTTAGATATATGCAAGTATCTGAGCCCTTCATATTATTCAACACTATTGATTCTTTTCTCGTGCCATCTGAAGTGGGGCACAACATTAATGAAGTTCTAAAATCCCAGTATTATAAACTACCCTCACTAACATTAGGCCAAACTCTAAAGACACACTTTTTAATCGCCAGACTATTCCATTCTTTTCTCTGTTAAAACGTGATATCAAATGCTTTACACCTATTGCACCTTTTCTATTAATAAACTGAACTTACATTTTTAATGATATCTTAATGATATAGAATGTTACATTAATAAAATATGTGAAAGTCCTCTGATTTGTGGAGATGTGGAACATTTCCTTAGTTCATAGGAAAACCCTGGAGTAAAAGGAAAATAATTTCACAGGTACATAGTGTTCAAAAGAGATGATCTTATACTGCAAGAGTGGCTTTATGCTGTAATAAAATCTCTATCACACATATGGAGGAGTTCTATATATTACCTTGCAAGAAGTTACATTTTGCTGAGAAAATTAGGAAAATGGTAAGTAGAGGTCAAAACCACTTAAACTTGCACACAACTGTTTTCAGCTGGAACAGTAGGACTGGTTATTTCAAACATTTTTTAACCTTTTCCAGTGCCAAAAAACCCCTAATGTTTTTAATGATACACTGTTTGAAGTATGCATATCAGAATTTGTGGAGACTTTATGTACAACATATCGGTGTGGTTATATAAAAGTTCACACAACTCTTCTTTTTGGGTCTGATCATCTACAACACCTCAACACCCCATCCACACAAGATCTTTACTTTCTACCTGGAGATATCTTTCGTTTTTAAATCACGTTCTCATTAATGGTGTTTGCATAAAGACCAGGAGTATTAATGAAATATATTAAGATTAAAAACAGGAGGAACACTGTTATTGAAAAACAAAGCGAAACAAACCTAGCAAAAAACCCCCCAAAAATTGGTTAACTTTGAGGTGACTTTATACTACAGGGACAAAGGTTAAAATGTAGTGATATTGCATTCAAAGTTCAGCACTCAAAGATACTACCGCTAAAGTATTGTTCTGAGATGATGAATTGGAAGTGAAAGAGCCAGAAAAAAAAAAACCTTGAGGATACTAGTTAATCAGTGGCTGAATGTTAAGCTTCATGGAGAAGGTAAATGTAATCCTAGGATGTACTTTGCATCTTCTAGCAAGATATTTTCACCAAAGGAAGTGGATAATTACAGTGTACAGAGAACTGACAGAGTTTTTATGTAATACTGTATTCAACTTATGTATGTATATTTATATACACAAGCATATAATATATGAATATATTTAGGAAAAAGGAAATAATTGAGAAAATGTTAAGGAAAGTCTCCTAAATATAGTTCTTGGAGAGTTGCTAATTTAAAACATCATTCATTGTTGTTAACCTTGCAAAATAAAGACAGAAGAGGACTGGACTTTTCTGTATAAGTGTCCAGGGGGAAAAAAAAATCTTTCATAATTCAATAACAGATGTACAAAACCTCTGTACTATAAACTCTTTTTAAATACAGTTTTGTAGTAAACTAGCCATTGGAGTGAGAAAATAGTGGCATGATGGCATTTTATAAATCGATGTATGAGCCAGATATTCTCTTTACATAGAAAAAGACGCAGCCTCTCTTTACATAACTGAAAAGACAAAACCTTTTGCAATAAAACAATATTAAAGTATTTTGCAGAAATTGAATTCAAGATCCTTTCCTTCTAGAGACAAGAAATTTTACTACAGCTACTTTTGTATGTGTAATAATAACCTTTTTTTTTCCTTATTTTCTGCCGATATAAAAAGAAATAGTAAATAATATCTGGAAGAATATGGGAAAATGGTGTAGTAGCTACATCATTTTTCAAACACTCTCCCCTCCCTACTGCTCTCTGGCCATTTATGAAGATTAGCAGGTAAAAGGAAGCCCTGGATCACTCTTCCTGAATGTTTAGGTGCTGCTAATGAAGGATGAACCTCAAATGTAAAAATAAAGCCTAAAATCTGTTCTCTTAGTACTTTTTTTCCATGTTATGATTTCACTATGAACATTTTAACCACTTTATACCTCAGAATTTATCAGACATCTGTAGTAAAAGGTGTTACAATAATGAAAGTATTTAATTAGTGCAGATGTATTATTTATTACAGACAACAAAACTTACATTTTATTATTGGTCACAGATAACTTCCTAACTTTTTCTAGCATATTTTAATTTAGAGTAATAGTCTCTTGAAAGCTTGAATCAGCCTCCACTAGTTGTATTCAAAGCTGTTAGCAGCCACTATCTACTTCTAGAAAAAAGTAAACAAATCAAAAGAAGATGAAAAAAAACCTTGAGCTCAGACAGGTACATGTAAGAATGTGGCCACTAATAAATCCATCCAGGTCTATCTTTGATAAAATAAATCATCTCCCTAAAAAATGCCAATCAGAACTCAGAACAGACAACATACAGAGCCTTTTCCTATTCTACAGTGTCACTCTTTGTAATCACAGTTACTTTAGGACATTCTCACGTGCTGCAATGTTACTTCATTACACATATTCCAACCTTTTAAACTCAGGTTTGTCTTCACACAGTCTAAGAAACATAACATTTGATCTCGATTAGCTGAACCACAATAAGAAACAATCAAGTTTCTTTCTATACGGACAAGAGATGCTTATATATGTTCATATTTAAACATGCACTGCCACCTGTGGTCCAGGCAAGAGTTTTGAACTTACTGTGCATTTGAAGATGCAGAAATGTTACTCCATTCCAGTGAATTAAAAAAAAAAAGGATTAAAAATGGAGCAGACCAAATGCAGCTCACATTTTATTTGATATTGCAAGATTTTGTTTAGAAAGTAGTACTTTGATTCTTACAAACAAAAGCAACCAACCTCCAAATACACTGAACTTATGTCTTTTGAAGTTAGAATTTATATGTAAGCAAGAAAGGACTAGCTATTGCACACAGAGCCTTGTCAGAACAACAACTTCATGAAGAATTTTTTTTTTGTTACACTTCCTTCATGAATTCTTCATGTGTTTACTGAACGTAATCTTTGAGTAGAAATGGCTTTGCTAAATGATGCAGCATAACCAGGTGTTGCTCATTTTCAATGCACAAAATCTTCAATTGTTCACAGTTGCATATTTAAATCCAGAATGAAGGCAAATAGCCCAGACCAAGCAATGAGGCAGAACAGCTGAAGAATGTGCAAGAAGTAAAGAGTATCTCACTTCTAACTCCTGTGAGTTACATTGCCTTACCTCAAACTTTCACTCCTCCATCTTCTGCCACTCAAACCTTCTCTAACACTTTAGTGAGCCTGAAATCTGCCTAAAGAGATGAGAAGCCTCCAGCCGTTCTACACTTTCTAAGTAAGACTCACTGTACCTCACAGCTGTCAGGGTTCAACCTGCATCAGCAGACCCTGCAACTTCTTCTCCCTCTGGGCTTTAGTCTGATATGGTGCAGCTGTGAGACCTCAGAAGATGCTTCCATCAAAAGGACTGTGGAAACCTTGCCTACATTCTCCCATACTGTCCAGTTTGGGAGCTGCATTAAACCCAGGCCTTTGCCTTTTGACCCTTTTGAAGGCTCATCCTTACCTGTGGCAGCTGTGCTTGTGCTCAGCCTTGTGCCTGATCTCGGATTTGCTCTATCACTGCAGATTTGTCCACTGAGCACTCAGGTGTTGGCTGATGTCCTGATCTGCCCTGCCCTTCTTGTCGGGTATGCTGGTGTTGCACTCCTCACCTGGGAGGGCAGTCCTCCTGCCTCTCCTGTCTCTCATCCTTGGCTCCCACCTCAATTTTCTTCCCAGAGCAGCCACTTTTGCTGGCAAGAGCCTCTTGCATCATAATTTTGAGAGACAAAAAGGAGACCTACAGACAGCTGCAAGGCAAAGCTATGAAAACAATTGCTGCTCTTGCCTGAGTTTTTGGGCAATGAGCCTAAAATAACAGTTTTGTATCTTGAAATCTAGTGTATACAGACAGCAACACTTTCATTACTTAAGGCTAGTAACTGACATTTCGAAAGTGAAATTGTCACACTTATGAGTTTTAGGCCAAGAAAATTCTAATGTGCTTAACTGTTTTGAAAACGAATTAAAACCAATTGCATTAGAACATAAAAATCTTTGAACATAAAAACTTATGTGCCTCAGGTAGACATCTGTCAAGACATTCAGGTATGTGGGTTTTTTACCATCTTTTAGAAATTGAACAATGAAAAGGTGACTTGTTTAAACTCTCAGGCTAAGTTAGACGTCAGTAATCTAGAACACTAAACGCCCCCAAGAATGGTTATTTAAATTTTATGATCTCTGTAAATACGTTCAGATTTCCTGTGTCAAGTGGCTAAACTAACAAGGTGAAGCAGTCCTAGCTGGCAAAAGTTAAAATCTGTTTCAGCTACAACCCTGCCTGCACTTAAAAAGGACCTAAAATAAATTATTTTGCATGACGGTAGCTAATAGAACAGAAACTGAACCTTCCTGTGCATTCTGAGTCACTGCAAAATATTCTCATGCATGTGTGTGAAAACAAATTCCAAAAAGAAAAATTTTAACAATGAATACTAAACTCATTAGAATTTTCTTAGTGACAAACATTCGGTTCAGGGTCAGTTCTCACTGGGTAAAATACAATATTAAGAGTAGCTGCTGACATTATCTGGGTATCTCAAACCTCATGATCTGTAAAAGTGAATGCAAAATTTATAAGGTCAGATTTTATTTTATTAATATAAGTCCTTTGGAGAGGTATTAGAGGGGCAGATGAAAATAATAATATAAAAAAAAAATTCTGAAAAAACAAGGAAGGTGGCAGAGCTTGTTAGTGGTAACTGATCTCTATTTTTCATCTTTAGAGCAGAAAAATAAGGGCTAATCTTTTTAAAGCAACCATTTCATTGAGGCTGGCTGGACATGGACCTGCTTGTGGGAGGTGGTGAGTGATGCCCTTGTATCACTTGCATTTTGTCACTTTCCTTTATTTATTAAAATGTCTTTCTCTTGAGCCACAATTTTTTCCTCACATTTGCTCTTCCAGTTCTCTTCCCCATCCTGCTGGGGAAGAGCAGGGGAGACAGTGGGAAGGCAATGAACAAGGGAGTGTTTGATGCTTCATTGCTGGCTGTGTTCGGCTGACAACAAAGATGATGACACAAATTATGCTCCTGCTTCCTTTCCAGACCACCCCTGCTATAAGTGAAGTGTAATACCATGAGGAGTCTGTATGGCATTTCTGGGATATGCAGGAAAATGTGTGTACCTTTTTGTGCAGGTGAAAAAATCCTACTGCTCTTCTTTTCCATAATGTGAAACCACACCAGCTGCCCTAAGCCTGAACAGATGACTAAGGTTTTGCTTCCAGTAAATAAAATCCTTCTAGCACAGTATAGAATAAAACAAAGGTTATCCTTGAGGTTTAAATGTCAAAAGGAGACCTTGAGAGTACTGGTTGCACATCTCAGTTCTGGCACAAATTTTAGCTTACAGCATAAAGTGTCAGTCTGAGCAAGGCTCTAACTAAAACTCTTTCCCTTGGTTCAGCACATGTAAGAAATGATAACACTTACTTCTTCTGTGCTTTCTCAAATAAATCTTTTTAGAGTCTAAGCTCTCTTGCCTGTCTCATGTCATAATATTTTAGCCACTACTTTAACACCTTTAAGCTGTTGCTGCAAGAGGCTCTTTCAGATGATTGCGGGTACCTTGTCTATATATGAGGAAGAAAATTTTGGTCATTACAGCTCATTTTTAGTTCTGAATTCAGCCAGAGCAGCAGACTTTCATGGTGACAAAATTATGCAATTGTACAAAGAAGGTTTCACTGTTGATTTGGACTTCAGTAATAGGTGGGAACCAGTTGATTCTCATTTCTCAGTGCTGCAGTATCTGGAAGCCAGGAGCAGATCACTGCTGTCTTCCAAGAGTAACAGATTTAAAAACACAGTGGTTTTCTCAAAAAAAGTAAATCTGTATTGAAAATATTTCCATTGCAGTTATTTCTTCTGCAGTGTTTAGACCCAAAACAGAGTTTGCAGTTGTGGTCTCTCACTGAGAATAGTGCAATAATATATTCATTTCAGAAACTGTGATAAAAAATGGAGCAAAAGGAGGAAAAGTTCACCAACACTGTATTAAATGACAGGAGTCTAATAAGAATTCCTGTATGAATAAATTGTGTCTGAGACTACATCCAGAACTGAAAGGTCTATTTGCCTGAATAAATTGTGGCAGCATAGTCCACAATTTTAAGACCAAGGTTAATACTTTTTAGTGAATGAATGATGAAGAAACGATATATTTAAATCATAAATGCTTTTTTTCAGTATAAACCGCAGCTTATTATACTTTCATACATTCAAAACTTACTGATTCAAAATAATACTGCTTTTAAAAAGATTTAATGGTCCATGAGAACATAAAAATGAAGTATTCCTTTATAACTCATTTGGGCACTCTTAGAAGAAAAGTTTCCATGCTCTGTGGGTCTAGGAGGCCTCTGTCAATGTTTGCATTGACTTCTGTATATTTCAAGGCAGCTCATTGCATTAGCAAAGGGAGTTTAGACCTCTTTTGTGCCACATCATATAAAAATTATTTTCTTTCCTTTAAATATTCAAATTCACTACACAAAAATGGAAGTTTAGAACTTTGTTCAATTGGCAAAAAAGAATAAATGAACACACTCTTGCCTTGAAATTTAGTAACTTGAATCTGATTGGATGTTTTTTATTAAAAAACCTTCAAATCATCTTTTCACCTCCTTTTTATATGAGGTTTTTTTGGCTACACAGAGACATGATATGCTGATAGAGTTCAGATAAAAGAAACTCAAAGGTGCAAAATTCTTCAAACAGTAGAAAATTTTCTTGTCAAAACAGCCTTCAGTTCCTCCTATAACAGAACGGGCAGAAAATGTAGGCAACATGGTGGTTTGTGGTGGTTTGTAGTTAATATGAATCGGCAGTTGTTGAGGAACAGTATAATCACAATGCTTTTTGATTTCATACCTAAACTATGTTAAATCAGGAATATGGTACTGAGAGTTAAATAATAAAAAAATTATACTTCTGTTTTAAGTTGCAGCAATATGGGTGTTCCCTGGGTTTTGTTTTGGGGGCTTTTTTGGTGGGTTCTTTTGGTTGTTTTGCTTGTGTGTTTGTTAGTTTGGGGGTTTAAAAAAAAATCGTAGGAAAAAAAGGAAGGAAAAAATGGAAAAAAAAGCCTGTTTTTCTTTATTTTGTTTTGTTTGTTTGGTTGGTTTTTTTCCCTCAAAATTCCTGCTATAACAGGTCAAATTTTAGAGCAATGTTCTTCAAATTCATTGTATTCGTTACTGCTGGGTGATATTTGCTTAAATCAGTTCACTTTGAACTCCCTCACAAATTTTACTGATTTGATTCTAAAGGAGCTAAGAGAGATTTTCAGTTTCAGAATATGTATAGCTATACTGGGTTGTGAAGCATTTAAACTATACTAGCTTGCTTTTAAGAAGTATTTAAGCTGTTCTAGTTTGCACAGTCTCTAAGCTCCTGATTTTAGCATTTTGAATTAATGTAGTCTGATCCAAAAATCCTTTAATTTTTACAAACCATAAAAAATGAACTGTAGAACTTTTTTTTTTTGAAACCAGAACAAAAAAAAGTGATGCTTTTTCTTGCATCTAAATTAGGCAATTGTTCTCTGGTTTATCTGTGTGCTGTATTCATCAGTCAAGAGTTCTGCGTTGTTTGCTTGTACTGAAAAGCGCCTCTGAGAGTTCACAGAACTCTGAGGAGTGAATGCTTTGACAGAGACCTTGCAATCTGAAGCTTCTTATTTCCGAGGGGAATGTTGGTTATAGCCATCCTCATATCATGCACCTGAGGGCAGGCAGGAATGTGAGCAAGCCTCAGAATGAACCACAAAGAGGTATTTAAAAGAAAGCTTAAGAATTCATAATAACAATTTACTACTTAGGTTTTAAATTTTTTTAACGCAGACGCATTTTTTTGCTGCAAGCCTCTGTATTTACATGCAGGTGTTGCAGCCAAGAGCTATGAGCAAATTAATTTAAAATTTATCCCTAGGAGCATCTTCTCAACTGTTTGAAGTGTTTCTTATCCATTTTAACTGGAATGTTCCTCGCTGCTATTACAGTAGTAATAAAACTTGTAATGTCTGTGATTCGACTTGTATTTAACCTTCAGTGTTCTTTGGCTGTGTATGGAGCAATAGCAGTGAAAACATGCTTCTATTTATCACTGTATGCTAACTTTAAAGCACAACATTTAGCAGTGTTCCAATAAGCTGCAATTGCAAATGGTGATATTACCATAACAGATTTTCAGTGTACTTTTCCCAGCTATGTGTAATAGAGATGAGAATGTCTATATGCCAGACCAAACACTGAGGCCAGAAGGGAGTATTAGGTTGTGTTTTTATAATAGACTTTGTGTCTATCTGGTTTAGAACATATGCTCTGTGTCCTGAATCCACCCAGGCGTGCACAGAAAGTGATTGAAAGGTATCTTTATCACTTCTCCTAGTCTCTGTAACTCTGGCAGTTCTGCTTAAATTTACAGTAGAAAACACCAACTAAATCAATAAAACAGAATGAAATGCATTATAAGTGTCTTTCTGTCACAGCAGATGTGATTCTGCTTGGTACTGGAATATTGATCTTTTAAATAAAGTTAATTATTGTCACAGAATTAATTCAGGAGAATATAGGAGAGACAAATGCCATCCGTAATGTGAGTTTAACACATGCTGCAATTAAAATTGTAGCCCTTTACTCCACCACAATCTGTGTCAGCTGCAGAGTTGGGGACCTCTGCTGTCTTATTTGAATAACCACTTATTCTACTGATGCCTGAAGTGGCTAAGTGGAAACAGAGACCAGACAGAAGTAAGGGAATAAAGGTGATATTTATTTGAAGGGCCTTCAAAGGTACACCCTGGGGAGCCCAGAGGCTACTGCCAAAATGGACCCCAAGATGGACAACAAGTCATGGGTTCTTCACACTTTTATAGGTTTGTTCCATTTGCATATCAGCATAAATTCACCAATTAAAACTTTAGCTGCTGATGTAAGTTCTCTAAGCTCAGCCCCTCTTCTTCTCAAAATGTTGATTTACACATTTTGGGCCCAGGATGGCCTGGGTGTCCTTGGAGACTTTGTTATGTCTATCTTAACATGAGAGAGCAGCAGCTAGCAAGCTATAAGACACTTCAGAGTTTTACACTAATACAGAATTTGAAAAATATAAAAATATAAAAGCTAAAACTCAAGGCATCGCTACTAGTTGTTCTCAAATTATTAGGAATGCAAAGGTCATATTTTGATTTTAAGGACAGCCAGCAGCCCAGCACAACTTTTGGGCTCCTTTCCTTCATATTTTTTACCATAATGCGGTGTGCATTACCCAACACTGTTTCTCCTGGTCTTTCATGCTGCATGTAGATATCTTATTTGCTAAAGAAGTAGAAAGATCATATTATGGAATTATGTCAAAAAAAGATTAATCAGATAAATACGCAATATGACACTTAACAATTCCAAGGACGATCTACAAAAATGAATACAGAGAACTGACTTCCAGTTGAAACTGATTCATGTGTGCATACAGCATATAACAGATCATAAAGAGGACAACACACAGTGTTGCACTTTTGTGGGAATGGTACGGTAGGTAACACAGGCAAAAATGTAGGAAGAAAGATATTGAATATAATAGTCACTGTAGTCTTTTAAGAAATGAAGCACATAAATAAATGAGGGTTATTCTGTAGATCTCAGGAAACAGATAATGCATGCAATGTATATTCTTGTAAATACACCACTGATATTGAATTCACTTTACAGCATTGTCTCATTTACCTTTACCCGACAAAATTTAGGAAAGCTGCAGCTCAGTATTTGGATGAGTTGTAAATAAACAACCTCTGTCTATGTTATTCTTATTTTTAAATGACAGCAAGCAGCTCTTTCTTCCAGCATAGGATTATTCTAATTCTAACGTCAAAATTAATCAAACTCCCTTGGTTAATCAAAATTATATATTATCATCCTGATTGCAATCATCTATCAAAGATCATTTCCTCCTGCAGTTTATACAGTACGTAATCAGTGCAGAGGAGTAACAAACCAAGTCTATAAAGTGAAAACACTCGTTGTTAATTGTGTGGTAAATAAAACCATAAAATAATCTGGCACTTACGAGGCCTCCCACATATATATATATCATGCCTTCCACAAACCCATGTGAGATCATTCCAGAGCCTTATTAACAAATGCACAATTCTTTTGGTTTTTGTTTGTTTAGTTTTTGGTTTTTTGTTTTTCTGTTTTATATCAGTATTCCCATATAAAAATGTGAAACGAATTGGTTAAGGAAGTTTAAGTCAGAAATTTGTTGAAGATTTAAGATGCAAATTTGCTGAAGATTTAAGATACAAAATTGCTGAAGATTCCAAAGAAACTTCATGTTTCTTTGCTGCTGCTTAGCTACTGACTCTGATCTTGTCCTTATCTGACTCCATGCTGTATCAGCCAGAACATGTCCTTCAGGTTTATTATCAATTAGGAAATAAACCTGATGGTCTCAACCAGCCAGAGATAGCAGTTTTGAGAAACAGTGCTTTTATTTCAGATTCACTCAAAATATGAACACACAAGAAATATAGGAGGAGAATAAGTCATTCAGTAGTGATGTCGTGAGTTTTTGGGTTGGTTTTCAATACCTTCTCCAGACTACAGGTGTGACCCAGTTAGAGCCCTGAGCTTTAACTCACAAAGTTAGAAGGCAACGCATTTTCTTTACACAACATTTTAACTGAAATTGCCTCAGTTTCAACAGTGTATTACAGAAATACAGCAAGCCACTGTAGAATTGTCTAAACATTTAGAATTAGCTGGTAAATGTTGTGAGCATACTACTATAAAATACCTTGTGCTACTCCTTAAAGATTGATGACTGATTTTAGGTGGACTGTAGCCAAGAACAAAAAATCCTCCCGAATCTTTGTCTAAGCTTCTTAGAAGCAAAAGAGTTATTGCTCTATTTGTACCCACCAAGAGGCAGAAATGGATAACTGTGTTGTATGCTAATGTTCAGGTCACACATCTCTCAAGGGCTTGACTGGTTAACTTCTAAGTTGCCAGGTGAGTAACACTGAAGGTCAGCCAGGGTTAAATCAGAAGCAATCATCTAGATTATAAATCAGAAGAAGGGAGAAAAAGTCACAACAGAAGTCTCCCTTTGTTATGAAAGACAGAATGCACTTGAAGAAAACAGGTTTTGAAGTATCATTTGGAAAGCATGAAAAGCCAGTAAGGCTTACCTTGGTGATACACGTCTGATGTTGGAAAGGTGTTATGGAAGTTATGAAATCCCAAGTGGGAACAGCGTGTGCTCAGCCGTGAGGCTTCTCCAGCTTACATGTACATAACTTCAGGATATAAACCCCTTTTGTGTGACATAACCTACTGCAATGTGTCATAACTATACAATCATGACTCTTTTTTTTTTTGTTTTTTAAGTTTCTTTTCCATGCTCTTCAGATTGCATAATGAAACAGACTAATAGACTCATTCTCCAATTAAAAGAGAAATTATCCGTGCAACAAGTACATGAAGTGCTATCTCGGTCTACACTGAAATTAGCAAAAACCACAAAGATGCCTACGTATAATTAAGAATTCAGAGGCTGAATATGTTAATTTATCTGATCTTTGCTAAAATTTCTGGGCTTAAATTGATCAATTATGGTTTTCAAAGGAATTATTAGGCTCCAATATATGAGGTAAGCTTTATGGTTCCTTTATGGAATTTTTGGAGATTTGGCTTCTGGAAACAGGAAACAATGAATGAAGATGAAAAGAATACCATTACTTTAAGAAGGATTTGAAAATATTTCAAACACAATGGGCCTAGAAGGATTGACAAATTCAGACTAGAGAGGTTTTAGGAAAAGAGAAACTGAGAGGCAGAGAAATATTAACTTTAGAAAAAAACAACAGAAATATCTGCACCTGATGACTTAAAAGACATATTCTTGGAAAAAAGGACAAGAATTATTCTTGAAGGGATTCCTGATGAAATAAACAACATAATGGGCAGTGGACAAGAAGCAACTTGTGGTTTTGAGACATCTGTGCTAAAGTCCACAGGCACAATAAGATTAAATTTTCTCTCCTCTTTATAACAGAAGTCAGACTTGGAGTGGCAGACACAATAGAAATAGATACAAAATAAAATGAAAATTCCCTAGTTAGGATTTTGGACAAGGCTCGATTAAGAAGAAAATGTATTATTTATTATATTTTATTATATTATTAGATATATTTATATATTTTATGTAACAGGTTCTCACAGTCATTTCACTGGAGCTACATCTGACGTATCTGTATCGGTCTTGGACAATCTAATCTTGTAAATAAAATATATGGACTAGAAGGCTTGATAAACTAGCTCAAAGAACTAAAAAATAAATTACAAAACTTAGAGCAAATGCAAAAATGAAATAAAAGTGACAAATATTTTTTTATAGTTTCAGGTTTTGGTAGGTTATTTTAACTTGCCATCTGGAGATATAACAATATAAAAAGACTTACATAATATAGAGAAATGTGCTTTAAAGTTTCCTGCCTGTGGAAACACTTTTCTTTCTTTGCAACACTTGTTGCTATGCCAGAAAACATTTTCAAGACACAGCATACAAATACTGACTTGCAGATGAACGGGTCAAACCCAAAAGGTCATGTCAGTTTAATTTCATGGTAGGAGATGAGAAATTGCTGATGGGTCAGGGAAAATGGGATCCGAGTACTCATATCCATCTGTTCCTTGGGGTATATATAGAGGCTTTTTAATCCCATCTGTTTGGGGTAGCCAGAGCACAGGTTGTATGATCAGCATTTAGTAACTGGCTTCTCTTGACACACGGGTAATTCAAGTTTGGTGTTTTTATTTCATATTTTTGTAACATCAGCAGAATGAATCCAAGCTTTAAAGATATTCTTGACTTTTACTATCCTCATTTAAAATATAGCTGAGCTTAGAAAATATTTTCAAATGCATGCAGACTATGAGACTGCAAGCAGAATCTGAATGTAGTACCCGATGTCTCAGCCCAGTCCAAAGCCTTGTCTCTGATCCAAAAATATGTTTTAGAAATTTTTAGATTTCATTAAAAAAACCCCAGTAACTTGTGCTGATTTTTAGTCATATAGGATTGGTCAAAGGCAAATAAGAGAGAAATGCATAATAAGGAACTGAATTGGCTGAAAATGATCCAGATCATGGTGCTCTGATGCAACATTCAACATTGCTGAGCAGAAAATCATCAGTGAGCTTGATTCCTGATGAGAATCATAGGGATTAGGAAACAGCATATGAGTTCCTGCTTTTGTAGGAGGGATGTAGATGGAACAGGTAGAAAGAGAACTCAGTGACTATTTCCTACTGATTCCCAACATTTTCCTACATTCTATAATTTTTTCCCTCTCCATGAATATTACTGTATTTTATTTCTAGATAATATTTTTATCTGAAGGTATTAAATCCCCTTGGAAAGCCAAGCATTTCTTAAAGCAGCCTATAATGTGGATATTTAAAATCCATGAAATATATGTTGAAATCAGGGGAAAATAATTGTCGTCCTAAACCTTTCAAATTTATGAAAAGTTAAAATTATAAATTCACATGAAAGCACTTAATGGTGAAGTGCAATTTTTTGATACACTAAAAAAATGTAAAATCATGCTGTTTATTCAGGTATATTTAGCTGAGTGAATGTAAACAGCTTGGTCTCAGTGAACTGTTTAAGACACATAGTGAATTAATGACAGATGAGAAAATAGAACACAGGTGCCTCAGGCATCCAATTGTTTCGCTGTGTTAAATAAAAGCATCTTTCTGCTTGACACAGCAGTGAATTTCAAATTTAAAAAGTCCTGGTGTTAGCTTACCATGAGGCACCTAGTGGATGCAAAATGAGCAGTTTACTTCTATTATTCTAAACTGATCGGGGAAGAAGAAATCAGGCCAGATTACACAAGTCATGTGCTCTCATTTACATAACTGTAACCCATTAGAAAACTGTGCCACAGTAAACCAGATGTCTTAAGATAGCTAAGATCTGATTATATGTATGGCACAGAAAATAAAAAATTAGTTATAGAAGTCCATTACTTCCTCGCAGACACTGCTCATGGGAATAAAGGGGTAAAATCCTATGTCAAAGAAATGGAAAAGCGTAATGGGAAGAGCAGACTTTATGAGATTAATTTCCCAAGATATGCTAACAAGTATGAGGGTGTGGGAGGCAGAATTCTATCCAATCCTCAGAAAAAGAAGACAGAAAACTTTGCTAAAGGGGATTTAATTCCTTGCCAGTTCTGAGCTTGGACAATGTCTATCGCAAGGATGAAATTAAATAAAATCTCAACTTTGTAATCAGGCCTGAAACTAAAATATTTTCTAGAATTTTTGCATCTCATAATTCATGAGATTCGAGACCAAGATGACGGCAACCTTAGCTTGCTTGGTTACATGTCCACAATAAGGATTTCATGGTCACCGGAGGAAAAGCAATGCCCACTACCACGGGCATCTGGGCTCACAGTAGCACCCACTTGCCATTTCACACCATGTTGACCCATATTATATTACTGTTTCTTACCCCTTCTCCTTTGCAGTTTCCTTGCCAAAACTTTTCCCTCTATTAATCTCTCTCTGAACTTTCCAGACCATCCCTCTCATGTCCTACACTCTTCTCCCACAGATAATTTCCACTGGAATATCCACATATGAGCAGGCATGATGAGTTCATGCATTACCTCCAAAGCTCCCTCATTGCTGAACAAGTGCTTAGCTACCAAAATCATGACAGAAAAAGACATGGACATTCTCCACGGTAACATGTTCTTTTCACTATCACCCAGGCTGTGCTTACACCACTACACAGCCTTTCTTCCTCTTGCTGTGCTGCCTCTCCTGAGCAGAGGGAAATGCAGGAGCTCTCCTGAGCAGGCTGGGCTTAGCACATCAGGCAGGCATGGTTTATACTGAGCTTTATTGCTGCCGGTCTTGTTTTCCCTCAAACTGCCTTAATACCCTTTGGCATTTACCACAACAATGGACTACTGTGTGGTAACAAGGGCACCAAGGGTTCATTCAGATAACGAAAAAGCACTTTGCAATAGCTCAGGGTGTATGAACAATGATTCAGGAGCATTGTTCCATTGGTTTCTTGTGATCACAGAAAAAAGAGATGAAAAAGACCTTTCAGAGTATCTTATCATCTTTCAATACCAGAGAGATGGACACATGTTCCTGGGTCATATTTACTAATCTTTTATCTAGTCCAGTACTATGTATTTCATATTTCTCTCAGGAAGTTAACAGAATCATCATCATAGGAAATTTTCCTTAGTATTCAATCTTAAATTTCTTTGCTTAATATCGTTCAATATCTTTACATAATGAGCTTAGTAAGCTATAAAGAGAGAAAGAGCACTTGCTGGCCAAGCAGGTTTCTGCAAAATTCTTTCAGCTCCATCAGAGAAGTTGTACCATTGTTCTTGGCCCTGGTGACATATGCAGTAATTGGGGAATATTTCGCTTGCTCTGACAGAATGAATCCAATACTACATGTGTAATATGAAGGTGATTAGAGCAAAGAAAAAGTTCGCTATTGACAAGACAAAGCAATATTTTTTTTCTGTGCATTAATATGAGATTTTCTGCAATTGGCATAAGATTTATTTGTTATTAATATACTAAGGAATTCCTATAGGCATTAAACTGTCCCTCTTAAAATATATTTGGTTGAATTTTATTATCAGTAGTACCAAAGGCAGTATACCTGGAGATCTCAGAAATCCAAAATGTGTTCTGAATCCCTTCATTTTACTTCCCTTCCCTGTGGTAACTATAACACATATGTTTTCCCTCTGATTCTCCTGCAGTTTTCTGCTTATCGTAACCTGTATATAATCTGCACATAAATTCTTGATATAGGGTACCTGATTCAGGTTTAGACCATCTTTTGGGAGGAAGAACCTAGAGAAAGAGCTTTCTCCTTCTGTCTCATGCCATCCTTCACTACAAATGCCTACTGCTACCATAAAAATAGGCAACATACACCCATCAAGCTTTGCTCTCCCATGTATATATTAAACTCCCTTCAGACAAATAAGATTAATTAGATAAATATTCTGAAAAACTTGAATATCATCATCACCTTTTGTTATCTAGAGAAATCTGCCTGTTACAAAATGTTTTGACTATCGGTTAAAAATAGTCATGAATAAGCAGTGCTGTGTGAAAGACAGTCCATCTCACCTGGTGTGCTGTCACTGGCAGTAGTCAGAAGCTGATGGTTCAGAAAGGTACATAAACAGTGCAACTGACTTTCTATATCTTGCCAGCTCTCAGAGATATGGATCACATTAATTTTCCTGAAGGGAGGTCATATCCCCATCACTGCATCTTGCACATAATAATCCCTACTTCCTTTCCCTCAAGAAGATTGTCTATTTTGGGTTTTTAACTCATTCATGTAATCATGATCAACACGTTTGTGTCAGTGATTTGCAGTAAACACTGTTGCATATTGCTGGAAAAAAACCCCCTCCTTTAAACTTCTAAAAGAAACACTAAACTTTTACGCTTGCACCCATTTCCTTGCAACTTCTGTTTTAGGAAAATGCATTATTTTTATGAGTTATTCATAACTAGTCTCCCTCTCTCCTCATCTGTTAAATAGCTCTTAATTCATGCACGAGAATTTTCGTAAGTTCAGCATTTTACTGGCTTTTTCCATTTCTTTCTAGCTCTATTTTATCTATTTTGAAAGAACTGCAAGAAATACCCCGGATTTTGCTTCAGTCAGAAGTGCACTTCTGCTGTTCATTTCTCAATTCCTTTGCTAATAATTGCTGATGCTCAGTCTGGGATTTCTTTCTTTTTTTTTTTAACATTGTTGAATTTTCAGCGGAGAGTGGCACATCAAATCATTTTCTTAAGCAAATAAAAATAAAAACCAAAACTATTTTAGTGCTTCACAGGATTTCTTTCACCCCTGTACCTTATTTTGCACTTATGACTCTGGATTTCACTTGCCATTTCACTGCCAAGTCAGTCAGTACGAGACTAACTCATGACAGTTTTAGTTTTGGCTATTGTGAATAATTTTTTGTCATCATCAAACTTTTTCAGTTCACTCGTATTTCTTTTTACTGAGCAATGAAGCACAGATCCAAATAGCATCCCACTGGTAACTTATCTCAGGGGACAAAGTTCACTTTGAGTCAAACATACCACAAACTGCCCCTTCTCTTGGTGTTCTGCGATGAAAAGACTCAAAAATGCCTGCATATTCACCAGAAATGGTGAGCAGCACAATTAATGCCAGACACAAAGAAATTAAATTTTAGTAAGAAAAGATTTGAAGGTATTGAAGGGTCTTGTCCCCTCATGGCATGTGCAGCACCTATCTGATGCTTCAGTGTGTGATTTCGATCTGTGTTACCCTGAAAGGGAAGTTGATTCAAGCTCATCAGTGGCGTGCCTGTGTGAGTACTACTGGACTTCATATGCAGACATAAGGAAAATTTTCATCAAAAATAAATCCTTCTTGGTGCTGCATTGCTACCATTGCATTAGCAAACACTCTGAAAAGAAAAAGCACCTCCTAATAACAAAAAAAAAAGGAAATGGTTGATGGCAAATATTTAATTAGTCTTATTTCCTCCTTTGACAAAATAAAAAGCCCCATGTAGAGGAGAAGCAGTACATGAGAACATCTGACTAGACAGCTGCTTTGAAGAAGGAAATTTAGGAGATTTTGTTGTCCACAGGCTGACCGCAGCTTTAGGCTTTTTGGGAAAAGAAAAAGCATGTGACCAATTTGAAACAAAGTACAGTTTCTATGAATAGTCACAAAATCTCAGCTGTAAGTCCTGGTTTCAGAGTAGCACTTCAAGAAGGGTTAGTGAGGACAGAAGAGCAGACCACAAGTTTAGTAAATATGATGCTCAGGGAGGGATCAAAAGAAGGGGAGTTGCTAAGCCTAAGGATGAGAAGACTAAACACAGATGTAATAGGCGCTCAGAGTACACTGTTAGCCAAGAGGGGAGCAAGCTGTAGCTCACAGTAAATATGATGAGATTGACACTGTCTTTAATAGGAGGTTTGGTTGTTTGTTTTTTTTCAATAAGGAATCCAATTCCTGGAAAAAAACGCAAATGCAGTCTGGAGAATTTTACGAGTTGTTAGGCAAATATCTAACAAACCCCAAAGAACTAATGCGTCTTTGGTAAAAAAAGTGATCTAGGCTTCTAAACTCTGCTCCAGCCTAGTGGTCTAACTCTGTAATATTGAAGAAGAAGAGGGATTTCCTTCCTCTCTTAAAACCCCTATTTAAGCCAACTATTTCCTTAGAGACACTTACACAGAAAAATGAAAAAAAAATGTTCAAAAATATCAAGTGCTTAATATTCTTAAGCTTTTTAAGGGCTGTGGGTGTGTTCATGCTAGACAAGAATATCATCTATATTATATTATCTATAACATTTGCACTTTTGTTTATACTATTTCTTATGCAAAGCAAACGAGTGATTCAAAATTGCTTTCCTTGGTGTGAACTGGTACTTCTCCTTTCTAAACAAGTATTTCTTAGTTCTTTACAGCACTAGTATACAGTATCATCCTCTGGTCTGAAGTACTCTTTTACTGTGTCAGAGAATTTAAGTAAAATCAAGTATACTGAAATAGTCTTCTGGAATCTCTGGAACATCGGAAAAATTTAAGTCCACATGGCAATTGTGTCTGTTATAAATGAAAGAAGAAAGAACCATAACTGTACAGTTTAAATTCATTTACCTTATTAACAAAATCTGAATTATTTAAAAAGGAAGGAAAAAAGAAAAATACTTAAAGCTGTTGAAAGAATGCATTTTAAAATGAACAGAAAGTCATAAAAATAGGCATCAAATCAAATCTCACTTTTACTTTATTACTTTATTTGTAATAATGAAAAATGTAAAAACACTGTGGGGTTTTTTTTAGTTAAAAAAATCGGCAAAAACCAACCAAACCAAACAACAATAACAATGAAAAAACCCAGCATCAAACTCCATACTTGGAAAGTGCTGATTCAGGCTTCCCAGTATCTTTGTTTTGCCCCTGATGCAGTTTTGCAAGTATTTTCACTTTCTTCTCTCTCTGTTTCTTACATACCTGACTCCAGGAAGGGTATTGTGAAATTTCATTATAGATCATTAAAACATGCTTCAGTCCTTAGAAGGAAGGTGCTATAAGAGGCAAAGTATTGTTAATTTTTTCATAATGTGCTTCTTCTTTTTTTACAAAAGTAAATTATAGCAAATTGAACAGGGCTGTGGTGTTTTCCAATTCAGTAAAGCAAGAAACTTCAACACCACTAAAGTTGATCCTTTCTTCAGATCCTCTGCTGACCAGATTTTGGCAGCACCCCCTGAAATATCTGGCAATCTGTCAGACTGTTGCCACTTCAGAAGTACTAATTTTCCTTTTAGATGAGGTGCAGCATTAGTCATGTACTTTCTTTGTTACAGCAGATGTAGAACCCAGCAGCCAAGTGATCAGCACACGCCCAGGCTTTGCCCTGCTGCAAATGTTTCAGTTATCAAACATATGGTCTGATGTTGTGAGTCTTGCTTAGATGTTGTAACTGAAATCAGCTGTGCAAGAACACTGAAACCAGGGAGGACTCCGCTCACTTTTGGATAGCAGGATTTCACACAGCCACCTGCAAAATGCTTTCTGTGCAGCTGATACAGACATCACTATCAAGCTGCAGATGCTGACAGACAGGTGTTGTTTTACATAGTGCTCATAATCCCCCTCAAATATTTTAAACAACAGAAAAGCATGTATAAGGGAACAAAAGGTAATAGAAGTTTTAATGTGACAATGAAAATGCTGTAGTTCCAAGGAAACTACACGTCAAGAATCTCAAAATCGTCTGAAAAATTTTTAACTTTCAGAAACTCTGTGAGAAAGTTATATGGTATATTGCAGACATCTTTTGTGCTATTTAAGAAAAGCCTCCTTCACTCCAAAATCTCTTGCAAAGTCCTTGTCTCAGTATATAAGGCAATCCTGAACATACAGAAGTGAATGGAGAGGAACTATAAGAAGAAATGACAACTGATTTCAAATCCCTTTCAGTTTTGCTAAACTGCCATTTTGAAGTAGTAAAGGGGAAATGTGACAACAATAAATAATTCTCCAGTAGCAATCTGGGAGCTGAACAGAAACATTTTATCCTTTATAAGGGATAGTTTCCAAGGAACACCATCTAGTTTAATGATAGTTTTCTCTATATAATTGCTAGAGCTACACATTGCTGGCCAATTTCTCTTAGATACTTAGAACAAAGTACAGAAGACAAGTTATGTCTCAGCTTAATTTGTCAGGAAGCTACCTTATTTTTCTATTTTATTCTCAGGAATTAATAATGCATTACTCACTTTGAATCACTATTTCCAGATGTTTTTCCAAGCACAGCCAGGTTACGTATGCCTGAACACATCTTCTTTAAAGAGATTGCATGTGTAACCTTAAGGCAATGTAATCCTGAGAGGAAGATTAACCTTTAGGTGCATTTACATTATTTTTGGAGCATGACTAACCTTTTATTTGGAACTATTAAACAGGAGGAATTGGACTATTTACAGATGGACGAAACCTGCTGATTGAAAGCCAAATTCTCCTCTTGCTGGAATTAGTAGGACTTTTGTTAAAGACATAAGTAAAAGATCAGTTATTCCTCTTGTGCTTAAACTTTGATTTTCAGAGACTCTCGAGGAATCACACTTTCAATCATTGTCAAAAGGAGTGAAGAGACTCACAGTCTCTGAAAACAGGGACTATTTCACTCAGGTAAATTTTTTTCCCCTGTCTGCACACTATATTATGACCAGGACACATATATTATATTATATTGTATTATATGTTCTATATATAAATATATAAAATTATGTTACATATTATTATTATATATTAATTAAGAAATATAGTTATATTATTATATAACAATATAAATTATATAATATTATATGTATACATATATACAATATTATATTGTGACTAGGACATACCAAAGAAAATACTTTAGATACTTTAGCTGCAACTGGATGTACTTATAACAGCAGCACAAAGCCCATGGACACATCTTTTCTCTCTTATTCCCATTTTTTAAATTCAAATTTATCAATCCAAGCTAATTTTAAAAAGAAAAAGAAAAAAAAAAAGGACTTTTTTGGCTCCAAGATTTACAGTACAGTCAGTAAAAAAACAGAAGAGAGACTTGTAAAGCCAAATGTTGCAATAAATACAACTGTATTTGATTACACTTCAGAAATGATGGTTCTGGGAACGTTCTTCATTACATCAAATGAGATGTTCTTTACCTTGCTGCAGCTAATGGGGATTTATGACAGAGGACAGAAGCAAGATAGTCAGTAAATTTTCCCCTAGCTTATATCCATGCTGTTCTTTCCCCATAAAAGATTTGGTGTTTTCTGAGAGATTTTTCTGGTGTGTGGGTTGGATGCTGATAGTCTCTTCTTGAAACAAAATGTTAAATGAATCCGTTTCAATTCTTTCTATGAAAAAGCTAGAAGTGGCTATAAAAGATCAGCCAGTGTCAGGTCTTTATTTGGTGTAGTTTTGTGTAGTTAAGACAAAGGTTTCCACTTTGCATGTGAAGAAGTAATTTCCTTTTTCCTTATGTAGGCAAAGGTATGCTAATATTCTTGATGTTAGTGATTCCAATAAGCAATAAGCTCCATTTTTAACTTCCAAATATTGACCAGAAAATTATGTCTAAGACAAAAATATAGTCTTCTCTAATAACTGAATAGAAAGCAGAATACCAAGCAGAAATTGGTAATAAGGAAAGGGATATCCTGTAATTAACTTAGGCTACATTTCTACATGGTATAATACACAAAATATATGATACTAAGAGAAGGACAGGAAAAGGTCTTGGAAGATCATACATGAAAACCTTTCAGAGGGGCCCAAAGGGGTTTAACAAAACTTTACGTACACAAGTATGCAAGATTCAATGAAGTCACTTCAAGTTTCTGATCTTTTTAACTATACATAGCCATTTCTCAGGCTTGTCATGGTGAGTGTCTCAGCTAAAACTTGGTACAGTTAATTAATGAGTTGGGGACAGATTAGCTGTGAAACTGTTCTGGTCTAAGGGCTTTTTGACCACAAGTGCAGGATATGATCTCTTCAGAGACAAATGCTGTCAGGGTGTAATTGGTAATGTAATTTAGAATACTCTATTTAAATAACATCTTGGTATTTTTTACGGCTTATCCTTACCCTGTGTCTCTGAAGCACCATGAAACATTTCAGCTGCATCCTTTCCAGGGAACAGTGAAGTCTGCTGTGCATAGGTGTACAAGAGGTAACAAGATGATCTGTGCTATTCCTCCAAATGATGCGTGCATGGGCTCTGAGAACTGAATGCAAAGTCTATCACCCTAGAGAAGCATGGATGAAAGCACCTTCTGTATACTTTTTAGAGCCAGATTATGTGTCATGTCTCCCTGTCCTTCCTGTTAGAGAAATTGTGACTGCACTAGATGAGGAAAAATGCTTATTTTCTACCCAGTACTCCATTTATTTAAGATGAGCATATTTGGGGTAACTCAGGATAAAATGACAACTTTAGGTTCTTCTGAAGTATTCAGCTGTGAACTAACCCACAATAATTTGCTGTTGCAATGTGATGGATGTGAGACTTCCCTTCTGTAGAGGACACCAATATCTGTTCAACAGAAAACAAGAAAAGGATTTTGCTGAAACACTGCAGAGATCTTTCACAGTATGTAAAAGGAACACACCAGATAAATTTTAATATAACTTCCACTGGTGCAACAGACTTCTATTGATTTGTAAAGCTTATTGAAATGTAAGGAAGGACCATGTTGCTAATAAGGAACAGTTTATAGTAGCATTAACACATCAATGTTTCATCAGGGCTTTAATTTTAATGTCTGTTCCAAAGGCTGGAAGTAGAATTAAAGACAGATATTGTGTTTGATCCTTTTTTCCCCCTCCCTTCCTTTTACAGAAGATTTGAAGACAGCAGAGAGGATGTGTCTGTGTTGTAATGCACATCATGTTTGCATGTTTTCGTGTCTTGTTGGTTTAGAGGAATCTGTTATCTCAGAAAGAGGATTTGTGGACTGCAGATTTAGAGCTATACAGATCATCTAGCTAAAGTCTTCATCTTTTCATCGCTATGTTTTAGTAACTTATTGCTAACTTTTGTCTTGTCATAAATTCTGTTAACAGCTATGTTTGAAATACTTTGTTGTCAAGTGTGTTGTGCCAACAGAAACATCAAGGTATGGAATAGGTTCTGAATACGTGTTGATGTAGTTACAGCACACATTCTGTACACTGGCTCTATGTGTTAAAACATTGATAATATGTTTGTTTTCATGACTCTTTACTGTGAGGGTGATGAGGCACTGGAACAGGTTGCCCAGAGAAGCTGTGGATGCCACATCTCTTTCAGTGTCCAAGACCAGGCTGGATGGGGCTTCCAGCGACCTGGTCCAGTGAAAGGTGTCCCTGCCCATGGAAGGGGTTGAACTGAATGATATTTAAGGTCTTCTCCAACACAAATCATTCTATGATGATAGAAAGAAATTTTTGAATAAGATCTGGGAGTTTTCATTCCTTGAGGAAGACAGTCATTGCTTTAAGGGGTTAGGTCTTTATATAACCTTATGAACCTGAAAGTTATAAATGTAAGTCAGGATCCTGTGAAAATACCTTAGTCCAACATACCTACATTTTAACTGAACATCCCTTTCAGGAAGGAAAGTTAAATGCGATCATGTGGGAAGCACTGCCTATGCCCTTAATGAGGAATGTTTAGAACTGTTGTCTAGAAGTTCCTAGAAAAATATTCCCAAACCAGAATATTTATAGAGAAAGTCCTCATGACTCACTCTAACTTTTGTAAGCTTAGATGGAAAGAAAAGAGAAACTTTCAGGTAGAAGAGTAAAGTGGATCCCATCTCAAATATAGAAAAAATGTTGTTTTGTTTTGTTTAAATCTGCCTTTTAGCAATTTATCCTTAATGAAAACAAACAGACTTGTTATCCTCCCACTGGTATTAATTGAGAGCTACTGTAGGAGGATCAGGATCTAGTTTATGACTTGAGAAACATTCTGCTCTGTTATCAAAAGAAGATAACACTAATCTAAATTCTAATTCTGGCCTCACTTAACAATAACTCAGACATTGCACACCACAATTTTTCTCAAACCTTCTATTTCTGTGGTTTCATTTAGACATTAGGATAACAGCTGTCTTAGAGGACTCCTTGTCTGTGTTTTGTTTGTTTTGAGACATTTCAATCCATTAGTAGCCTGAACAGGTAACTGTAAGGCGACTGAAATAGTTTGTGTCTGTTAACGCTGTTCTAATTAGAAACTAATGCTTTTCCTCTCCTGTTATTTGGTCTAACATCAAAACATCACACTAAATTTTTTGTGCTTCTCATCAGACCTTGGGAACTCCTTGAATGAATGGAGAAAATAAAAAAATTATCAGATATTTTAATGCAATGTAACTCCAAATGGAAGACCTGCACAGCCCTACTCTGTGGAACATCAAGTCTCTGCGTGTGTGTAAATAAATAAATAGAAATAAGTGGCAGGCTTGTGGGGGGGAAGGAGACAGGGATGGAGGAGGAATAATTCCTGGCATTTAATTTTAAAACATAGTAATAGAGAATATAAAATAATATTATTTCATTTTCTATGTTTTCAATAATATGCCAAAAGGTTTATCTGCTCAAATTTTGGTGAAAAAGAGTGATCTAAGCCCTAGATTTCAGTTTAAGTCACATTTCACTGCAGATGATGATACAATAAGCAGTGCAGAGTGGGATATTTCGAGGGTTCTGTCAAAAGATTTCATACTATATGTCCTCTATTCCTATTTCTGGATATCAGTGGAAAATTCAGCTTAAATGACTAATTTATATATGTGTATGATGTTAAGCTTTACTGTTCTGACAGTAAACGAACACCAGAATATCATTGAACCTACTTAGTTCAGGTCTTTGGCTACATCCTAACTACAAAGTAGGTTTCTTATAATGCTTAAAACCCTACTTTTCATGATGGAACTGGTCATAGTGGGATCTTGAAGATAAGAACTTGCATCCTGATTTTAGAATTGAAGAGGAGCTGATAGCCGGCATGCTGCAATTAGCATGATGTTTTCAATATTCTGGGCTAAACAAATGTTCATTGCAAATCTGCACAGATTGGGAACAGAAGAGTGACAAGAAAAGTGTAAGGACAGGATTTTAGTAGAAAAATAATGTTCTTATCATTGGTATATTATCTTTGGCACCCTTTATTAAAAAGAGCATTCTGTTTGCAAACTGTGTTTTCTTTATACTTTTCTACTTGAGACTCTGCATCCTTAGCATAGCACTGTACAAGAGAGTTGATGAGTTATAACTGATAAACCTCGGCTTTATACAACTATAACAACTTCAAAGAACTACTGCGACTTCGGTGGTTGCAGCGCGGGGAGAAAGAATTTGTGCCTATGTGGCCAACCTGAGAGTATAACAGATGATCAGTACCGTTTTTAAAATGAATAAATGACAAATTCCTAAGGCAGTTTCCATTTATTAAGTGGAAAATAATATATAAAAAAGAAATACTTTGGGCTTTTGAATAATTACTTATTTATCATACAGCTCTATGAATGATTTTTATCTCGTTTAAATGGAAGACCAAGAATTTGCCAAATTCATGGCAGCTTGTGATGAACTCTGACTCAGTATTTCAGAGGTACTGTGTTCCAAAGGTCCCATTAATATTGCTTTGGTTACAGACGGCTGCATAGACATCTTTGTGCCTCCACAAGAATACATCACCAGGAAAATAAACTTTCATGTGAAGGCATCTGTATGACTCATCTGAGTAAATCTTAAAAAAAAAAAACCAGAGGGAAATGATGGTTGAATGTTGTCAACATTCAATTTGTGACTTTAACCTTATTTTTACTTTCTATAAGTTTAAAAGTTGTGCTCAAGTTTAATATGAGAAATTCAGCTTTCACTGAAAATGATACAAAATAAAAAATCAATCTCCCTGATTTCCCAAGATATTTTTCAGGTTACAAGAAATTTCAAGAAACTAAATGTAGTCTGTCCTTTAAACTTTTAGAAGCTCCTTTAATGACTGAATTTCTAGAACTCTCATTTTTTAAGTTTTCTCTGTAACACAGGTTATTTACTTCTTCCTTTCTGTAGGGAAAATGAAAATTCTTATGTGCAATATGGAGAGGTTTTATTATGTTTTTCTGAACAAGATCCTTGACTGAATGTGCTCACCTGCCTTTAAAATTACCCACCTGAGCTGAATTACTTAAATCTTTCTTTGAGAGCATCTCTTTTTTTAGAAGTCTGAGAAAAGTGAAAAACTGAGAAATAGCATGTTGGTTTTTGTTTCTCTGACTGGAACTGAAGAGGTACCCACCCATCTTGGGGAACAATGAGTGGACATCATGGTTTTAACAACTGGAAGCCTGGGATCCAAGTGTGAACAGCTTAGCTATTAATTTTTACAATAATCAGAACAGAGAAAGGAAGATTTTTTGGGTGAGAAAAGCAGACAGCTTTGCTAAGTGAGTCCAAATTAGGGCTTGATTCTGCTAACAGCAGGACTTTATGTAATGCATTTTAGTTCACTAATAAACATTGCTTCTGTTTGGTAAGGTTTCATGAATCAGTGTGATTTTTTCGGTCGTATTATTTCGTCAGAAACTCTAGGAATTTTAGCACAGTTTCTAGGGACTCTTTGGAGAATTGAGACCAGATCACAATTACTGAAGGTGTAGTGTCAGATGGGAAGAAACAAAGGGGGCTTTCTCTGACACTGAAGTTATGCTGAGGGTTATTTCAAAGAGTTGGAAAAGAGAATCTGTGCTCTGAGTGCAGCAGAGGAGCAAATGGCTCTCAGTAGAAGGGTTTTTACTGAATTGAGGACTGAGTCTCCAAGTTCTGCATTTCAGTAGCAGTTTTTAGTGTGTCATTTTGGATTGTTATAAGAATGTGATCTTGGTCATGATAAAGAGAGCAAGTCAATCTTATTTTATTAAACATAGCAACAGTAATATCTTCTAGCGTGGTATCAGACCATCTCTATTTAGGATTATGGGTTTTTTGCCATGGACTCTGAGTGATCAGGAAGGCATTAGGCTTTTGTATTTGTGACAACTTTAGAAACTCACTATGTTTCTATATTAGAAAGTAAATCTGAAAAAGGAATGAATCTATTCGAACAGCAGCAGTGGCAAAACAACAAAATCATGGTATACTATCTATGGATTAATAAAGCAGTAGACAAAGCAAGAACAGACCAAAACATCTGTGGTTGCTGATTCTTGCTGATCTGAGATTTTTCCCAAAGTTCATTGGGAAAAGTCTCAGACAGTTTGAACATAGAGTTTCTTAGAGCAGATATTTTTATTTTTAATCATAGGTATTTCATGTAGACTTAAAATACTTTAAAAAAACCTCAAAAGATCCTCAAGAGGCATTGTTTTCTAATACCTGAAAAACTACCTATGTACACTTTTGTCTTTGTATTCTTCATCTCAAAAAATGTGGTATTTCTTTTTTCCTTCATTCTTACTTTTTTAACAGTAACTTTTATATTTAAATGTTTTTATTCATATGAGTGCAATGAACTTGCCAAATGACTAAAAGTAAAAATTTTCTGAAAATGGACTGTGTTCAGATATTTCTTCTTTAGAAAGGTAAAATGGACCCCTTTATGGTTTGCCACCTACACAAATAGTGAATAAGAACAAAACAATCGCATAATAATCGCCATTTTATCTGACATGTAAAACAATGGTAACTCCTAATTCAGTTTATAATAGTGTGCACTACAACTGGATACCCTCAAATAAGACATAAACATTAGTCTGTTAGAAAGCAAATTTAAAAAGTGGGTTTTTTAGAAATAAAATATACCATAAAACTGCAAAATGGAAGATCCTTTCTTGCTGTAATCAGGCTGTTACATTTTTGTAATACTGGTTAATAAAATCAGAGTTTCAAATACAGTAAGAAAATCAAGTGTTTTCATCCTGTATTATTCTGCTGAAATTAATTCTATTAATTTTGTGGTTATAATTAATATATTTTGATAGAAATGAGGTTAAGAAAGAGTTGAATGATTCAAACCTTCTCTTCATCAGTATTATACCCTCTCACCTAGGAATAAACATATTTTCTTTATTTTCTGTATACCTTATTGCTGTATTTTAAGTCCTTTCTTGGATGTAAATTCCTGTTTTAATGCTGGGGTTTTTTTATTATTTCTTTCCTGTAAGCCTGAGTTACTTCTTTATATCATATTTCCCTTTTTTTAGTGCGTTAGACTGAGAACAGTCTTTAAGTTTAGGAAGCCCCAGATTTCCCAATGCAGCCCTATTGATCTCTTACTAGCATTCTTCTCTTCCTGCAGATGTGGGACATCGCTGAATTAATATGGTTCCTTTCAATATCTGTCAGGTCTTCTACAACACTTTATCCCTTACAATAGAGTCCCATGTCCCTAGCAATGAGTTTCCTCAGGTCTTTGGGGTCTACTTTTTCTCCGTTGTCTCCATTTCACTAACACTTCTTTCTAGCCATAATATCAGAAACACTATTGAATGTAATTTCTCCCGTTATTCTAGCATTTTTGATCAAAATTTAATATAAAATGGTTCATCTTTTGATCATTTTCTACAGCTTATGATAATGCTGATCCCAAGATTTTTCAAGATCATCTCAAGTTATCTGAACCTCGCTTTGCTGTCAGATATTCAATAATTAAGAGTTCCTATTATTACCACGTCCTACTTTATGAATAATTCTTGTAGTTGTTTAGAAGAAAACACCCAAACATTATTCAGCTCTTTCATTAATAGATATTTCTTTAATAGAACTTACCATGATATCCTCCTCCTTCTCCTTCATTACTGTCACAGTGAGAGAGCTGAGCATGACTCTTTTTTTGCCTTCCACACCTATATTTTTTGAGGTATTTTTCAGACTGTTCTTGTTGTAAATGTTCCTTGATCATTCTCATTCTCCAATGACGATTAACAAAACAGAATCTCTTGGCTGAAATGGAGGGGAATCGATTTAACAGCCTTCTTGAAATCAAAATAAAAATATCCCCTGCTTTCTTGGGATATTGTAAACTGGCTTAAGCTCCTGGCAATAAATCTTATGTATTCAATAAATCAACTATAATTCCTCATATGGCAAGTATAATTTTGTGATCTCACAACCTGGAAAATGTGTACCATTACAAAACCCAGAAACCTAGTTGTGTCCACAGACATGAAAGATGCTGTTCCAATTTCTCCACGTCATGCACCCACAAATGAGTATTGTTGTGTCCCTTAGTTTTGAACGCATTCATGGATAAATAAGGACTTTGAGCTAATCTGTACACAAAGCTGGCTTGGCAGGGTTTGGAGGTTTAATTGAACTTCATATTAATTTACAATTTGTTTGTTTTGTTTACTTTCTGATGGCATTAGCAAACATATTATAAAGGAGGTACAAATAAAATTTGTGCCAATTACATATGAGAATAATTGGATTTTATTAATCCAAGAATTCATGCAATCAATTTAATTATTGGTACTCTTAGTTCAGATACCTCATTATTCCTCACACTAATTAATCACAACCACTAATGAGTAGTTTTGAAATGGAACTGTTTACTCATTTGCACTGAATGGAAATTTTCTTAAATAACCATTGATACTTTAGGGAAACAACCAAGTTTTCTGAATTTATTCATATATTTTCAAAAAATGACTCTGAAAGATAACAGCAACTTTCTTGGTTCAAAATAAGACATTTAAAAGATTATTATCCCAGTCCTGTTTGAGTTTGAGGGAATGACTTATATATGCCTTCTTGAATATGTTGTTATTTGGCAAGGGTAAATGCACATCAAAATGGGAGATTAATAAATACTGCAAATAATCATAGGGCAATGCAGAGGTATTTTCTGAATAACTGTAATAGCTTTGGAGGCCGTCTTCCTCCTCTGTCTCTGTATGTTCAGTCTGGATGCACATTCCAGTTTTTATGGCGTCATGTAGAAAAAACACAATAAACATGAGAGTTAGCAAGCAGGGTATTACAGAGAAAATCCTCCCTCGCAAAGATGTAAGAGAAAACACCTTTGAAAGGAAGGCATTATTTCTGATGAAATAAAATGCACAGATGATTTTGGAGATAGCTTAATTCAAAAGGTGAATATGGGAAGTGCATTTGGATTTTGACTGACGAGACCAAAGGAAAGAGGATAAAGTCAGAACTGATTTAGAAAAATAAAAACAGGATAGGACAATATTGTGGTGGTTGCAGGATAAGAAAAGAAGAGAAGTATGTTGAAAAAAGACCCAAAACAACCTCAGGAAATAACAAAGACAAGGAAAATAATTTTAGTTGTAAAACTGCAAAATAAAAAGCAACTCCCAAAGGAGCTGAGGAAAAAACCTCTCTGTATGAACATATTTAAGAAAACACAAAAATGTCAGAAAGCCAAACGGAGAGGCAAAAAATAATGACAGAAGAAACATTGTGAACACCAAGGTCAGAAAAGGAGTGGGAAGGGGGAGGAGGTGCTCCAGGCAGAGCAGAGATTCTCCTGAAGCCTGTGGAAGAGAGCACAGAGGATATAGTATTTCCCTGCAGGTCCCAGATGAGAGACACCTAAAACTAAAAGCTATTATTTTTTAATTTCAATTTAACACAATTATAGCAGAACTGAAGTCCAAGTTCCACAGCAGACACTGTGAACTAAAACTTTCCACCCCACCTCACTTTCTCAGCTGGAAAATACATTGCAAACACAATCATATCCCAGTAGTTCCCCTAGCATTTCAGACTTAAAACATAATTCAAATAATATTTCACTAGAGGAAAAAAAAAACAAAAACCAAAAAATAACAAACCCAAAGCTTACAATGACAAAGAGAAAAAAGTACTGTATTCTAAGACTTTTAGAAATCAAAAATAATGCTTTGTACTCCAGAAGGTGGAACTTGCCTCTGGGAAAGTCGTTGCAGCACTTTTTAGATAAAAATCAACGTTAGGAAAAAAAATATCAAATTTTGGAATAGTCAGGGACTGTGAGAATAATAATGAACTTTGTCACCCAATTAGGTAGGGAATATCTAAGCTCATCAAAGCTCCATTTATGTATAAACTAGATCAAAGTTCTCTGTCAACTGTCTTTGAAGAAAAGCATTTACAATTCCTCTTTTCCTTCCTGCCCTGCCATCTGATTTTCCCCTCCTACTTTCAGAGCACCAACAACCTCTGCTGGCACCTATCAGTAAGTTATTGAGTGCAACATGCAGAGAAGGCTGGAGGAAACATTTAACTTTCACCTGAAATTTGAACCAATATCATCTACAGAGCTTAGTGTGAACTTTTTATTCCTGATATAATTTTAACATGTGGAAGAGCATATGAAATCAGAAGAACCATAGAATGGCCTGGGCTGGAAGGGACCTTAAAGATAATCTAGTTCCAACCCCCCTTGTCATAGACAGGGGTTCTTTTCATTAGACAAGGTGGCTCAGAGCCCCATCCAGTCTGGCCTTGAACACCTCAAGGGGTGGGGAGTCCACAGAAATAAAATTCTGGTTTAGTGTTGATGAAGGACACTTAGATGTGCTACATTTAGGCACCCAATTAAATAAACACAATCATAATTAAGGTACTAATAAACACAGTAAATTATGCAGTTCCCTAACCTGCAGAGTCATGAATAAAATACTGCCAGTACCTGAGTGAGTATGTGCTATGTTGGCCTGTCTCATTTACCATCCAATGAGAATAAGAACTTCTTTTAAACTGTACTTACTTTACCTGAGAAACTGAATGTCAAGACAAAAGCCCAAGTCATAATTTTTCATTGGCACAACTTAATGTTTCAAGAAACAGCCAACTGCTTTCCTGAAATATTTGGTGTTTAACCTACATTTCACATGAAATCAAGTTTTGATACGTGACTGTGCAAAAATGAGGACAAAAATTGGTCTCCAATAATACATTAGAAGGACCTAAGCAGACAAGTGTTCAGTCCACCATAGACAGAATTAAAAATTTTAGAAATTCATCAATCATCAGCGTGCATAATTTTTGATGTCAGATAATTTTCTTGCTGTTTGCACAATATCTAATGCCCTCAATTTTAACAGTATTCCAAAACTTCAGTATAAACCACCTTAATGACATATTATAGCTAAGAATCAAATAAATATA
This sequence comes from Falcunculus frontatus, assembly GCA_013398115.1. Classification (NCBI taxonomy): domain Eukaryota; kingdom Metazoa; phylum Chordata; class Aves; order Passeriformes; genus Falcunculus; species Falcunculus frontatus. The sequence continues at coordinate 488,681 of VZRV01006407.1, read as the reverse complement.
ACAAATTCTGTAGAAATAACTTTTGTGTATATTTAGAGTTACTTAAATTATTCCTTCATGTACTTATCTCTCCATTAAGAAAATTAAAACCTTAAAATATTTCTCCAGGGAACCTTGAAGAATTGTGTTTACAACCACTGAATCAAAAGACAATCACTAGATAAAATACTTAGGGTCCAGAGCTACATGAAAACAAACAAAATCAATCCATTTCCCATTTCTATGTTGTGAGGTTTTTGTGAGAATAACTTAGAAATCATAGTAAAGAAAAGTATGATCACGCCAAGGAAACAAAGAGGCACGGAATAGCAAAAGGAGTGCCAGGGTTACACAGCACACCAGTCTAAGTGAACACTGAAGCCTGTATTTCCTATACCCCTGGGCACTTCCCTTCTTCCTGGAACTATGTTGCCTCTCGTATTCAGTTAATCAATATATCAACACTCCATAGTGCTATATTTAGAACATTTTCCCAGAGAAGTATACATGGATATGAACTAATGGAGACTAATAAACCAAGGATAATCAGATAAGAAAAATCGCTGTCTCAGTTATTTCATAGTACATTGATTTTGATGGGTTTTTATTGAGCACAGTTTAAGACAGAAGTTTAACTTCTGAGTTTGTTTTCTTAACAGTTGATACTTTATTAAAATGGAAAATTACTATTAATAGTAAAATCTTCCTCCTACATTTTATTCATTCTTGGTATTTGACATTTTGGTTAAAAGTGGGATTTGGAATACAGTATAATATCTCAACTCTGGGAAATATTCTAATAACTGTGTTAAATCATTCTTAGATTATATATTTAAGGTTATAAATATTTTAATCCCTTTGGGTAAAGAAGATTAAGTGGCATATATATACTCTCCTTATATAGCACTGATGTCTTGAGTGTTATTTTAATAGTTATATTTTTAAGCATCAAGAAATTATTTTCATCATAATATTGCAAAAATATGTTCAAAATAATTATATTTATATTTTCATTATGAAACATTTTATATCATCTGAATTGTTTGAAACTTTACCTTTTTTAGTAGTTTTTTTCAGGCATAAGAAGTAAAACTACTCAAACAAAGAGAGAATGAATAAATGTACAAACTTAAACATAGCAAAAAACTGTTATTGTAGTTAGGTTCCTGAGGGTAGTTGTGGAGCAATATAAGTTTCTAGAAATAAACTAAAAAGTTTGTTTTCATAGAAGGGAGTATAATTTATTTTGAAATGGATTCAGACATAGATTTTTCCTTTCTGATTGAAAGTCTACTTGTTTATTTTGAACAAATAGGAAGAATGGCAGGATGACTTCTAATAGAATCCTTAAAAAGATTTTGCATCCATTATCTAACTCACCTGGCCCATTGAGAATTCAGAAGGTGGAGGACTTGAATTTACCATTTCACAGTAGGGCCAATTTGCTATAAATTAAAGTAGTATTTTAGAGACGTGAGTTTGCTTCACAAATTTCAACTCAGAAGACGTGAAGTCATTCACTTCACTTGTTAAAAATGGGGTTTGGATTCCTGGAAGCAGCATCTACAACATGAGTTTGTCTTTAGGGGCACAGACATGTTGACAGTAAGACAAGTGCTCATTAAGATAGTTGGATGTGCTTCATGAGTATGTCACACAGATGAACACTCAGAGCATGTCATTAAAAAGCCTGCAGTTTTATGTAAGTTACTCTAAAAATGGTCTAATTTTGTCCTCTAGCAATTAAATATCATCAGGAATAAATTATATCAAACACATAAATTGGATTAGAAATTTAACAATTATCTTCTTTAAGACTCAGTTTTTAAATGGTGTGACTGACTTCCCTTTGGCCAAAGGATAAGGCAAAATGCATAATTTTATATCTCCTTCCTACTATATCAGATGTCTTAGGCCTCAAGCCTCATTTTCTTAACACATTTCCATTTTATCCAAAATTACTTTCATGCTTTATCCTAGAGTTAGGATAAAATGCCTGTGGAAGTCTGGGCTTACTTACATTCTTTTTCCTAGACATTGCTATTGTCAGATAATAGGAGACATGATAATCTCAAGTAGTAGCCGAATGGGGAGAGAGCGGGAAGGTGCAACAGGCAAAGAACCAAAGTTTATCATGCAGGTCACTCCACGTTTTTATATATTGTGTCAAGCAAAACCCAGAACCGTCCTGGACATCTTGATTTGCAATAATGCACCATATTAATGCTGTACCCTTGGGAAGGGTCTACACTACACAGACCACATCTATAAAATGACACTGGTATAAATCACACTGAAATGGAATTGCAAGTAAAAATATGTTCTTTCACTGTTCATACTTATAGGTAATTCCAGATTATTTTCTCTTTCATTTACTGGTTCATCTACAAGTATCCAAGGAACAGTATTTCACAAAACTCTTACTTCAAACTCATGACATTTATTATGTTTTCTGTGTTACATCAAAGTAAGGGACTGTAATAAGTCCATTCAAACACCCTAAAAGACTTGTTACAAAGCAGCCTGTATTATTGTGACAGGTATTTCACTTAATTGTTTGCAGGGAGAAAACCATCAGATTTTCCATCTAGTATAGTTAATAGTAATAGTCCTTATTTTACTTTGCCTGTGTGTGTACCGGCTTTTACTTTACCTTTAGAAGTGCCTTTATCTCCACCCCTGAGTTTACTCACTTTTATCCTTCTGATGGTCTCCCCCATCCCACCAGGGGTGAGTGAGTGAGTGTCAGCATGGTGCTTAGCTACCAGCTGGGGTTAAACCCTGACAGCACCCTGCTGCATAAACTGCCTGGAGCTGATACAGGATACAAGTGCTTGATCCTCCCCAGCCCGGGGTTAGCTGGAACAAAGCTTTGATCAAGGACAGCTGACAGAGCTCATTAGGAGCTGCTAGGGCTACCCTTACCTTATTTTTAGCCTTAGCGGCAGAAATACACAGAGGGTTCCCAGGAGTTCCCGAATGCCAGGCAAGGTGCCCAGAAATCTTGACAAGATCTCAAGAAAATCTGAAAGAAGCAGAGCCCAGAAACTTCTGTGCAAACCCCTGCAATCTGTTGGCTGCCTCTGGGAGCTGTGCTGTTACCTATCATAAATGCCTAAATTTTTGGTCAAGCATATTTTCTTCCTTTAGCTGAAACATTAGAGAAGAGCAGAAGAGCAACATTGCTTGGATAAGGGAACGTATGTAATTTGAAATTTTCTGTGTATTTCTCAATACACGGTAAAAATTGTTCCTAAATTTATATAATGTGAAGTCTCCCACTCAACACACGGTGCTTAAGGAAACTTCTGGATCAAAGTTTAAAAATCGTACTTTTTGTTACACATTGATAGAAAGTGAGTAGCTTCTTATAGCAATTTAAACTTAGTCTCAAGTCCTAAAGATGATTTAAGCAAAGAGACACTCATCACCCAATAAATAGCAATGCATTTAGAGATTAGGCCGCAGAATTCACCTAAATTGCAACCTATTTTTGAATGTATTTCTTTATACATCACTTTCTTCATTTGGAGAGACTCAAAATGAAATACTGATTCAGTGGAAATAATTAGTTTCAGGGGGTTTATCATAGGCATTTTCACCCATTATACATAGGTACTTATATATAGGTAGCCCCAAAGTTCTGGATATATATTTTGGATTAATTTATTGCTGCTTTGTGTAGTTGCCATGTCAAGAAGTATCTACTAAATGTTGTCCTATGTAAAACCTTAACAAGTGGCAGTAAGATACTGTTCAAAAGCCAGTTCAAAAGCATAAATAACAAAACTCCTTGGGGCAATAATAAAATAATATTAGGTAGAATAGTAGAATATTATTCTTTTCATCTGGAGATCCAAAGTCTTAATAGTAAATGGAGCTACTTAAAATCATGTGCATTACACAGTAAGTTTTTATTCCTTGTGCATATAATCATATTTAAAGAGAAAATAAGTCTGACATTGACCACTGAAGACAATGTCTGTATTTGGGATAAGAGTTTTATGCAAATGGAAATGAATAGAATCGTTCCTATCCCAAACAAATCTAATGCACTAATTCACCCCACCATCTGTATAATGAATCACTAAACTCTTCCTACTGAAAAAAAAGGAAGATCAGAAAAATGCCATAAATAAGAATGAAAATAAGAAGAAAAAACAACAAAATATTTTGTTTCAAAATCATTGCATCATTGAGAAAATTGCATCTTTGACAAATGCTGCCATGCAAGATGGACATCAGGGTCATATTTTCAGTTACAATGACCAATTTTCTCCTGAGTACACTTGCACGCATTGGAGTGGCCTTTAGAAATGTTTATTTTACTTTGTTTTTTCCCAAACAATCCAGTTCTCTCAGATAATGGATATTATGACTCTCTTCCTTGGCTTTCTTCAAAAAGATTGAAATTTTATTTCTTTTGAAAAGTATCCACCAACTGAGGGCAAGAGCAGCTGATTCAGGAAAAAGAGGAATGTAAAATCTGGTTGTGGCAGGTAAGTGAAAAGAGGAAGGTGAATTTCTGACCTTCTCTTTATTATTTCTAACTCTACCTACAAAATCTGCTATCACTTTGGGCTGCCTCAGAGTTCAGGAAGAAATATTCTCAGTACAACTTTGAACACTTATCAGTGCAATATTGGAGGCTGAGAGATAGCAATATAAATACTACCAGTAATTTTAAGAGCAACATGCACCATGAATAAGCAGCAAATCATTATTTTTAAAAGGTCATTCAGCACAACTGAGCTCTGCTCTCTTCCATCAAGACATGTACAGGATGTTATTGCTAAGAATGTTAGATGACATTCAAAGCAAAGGCTTTCTATAAAGGGAGTACAATGATGGCTATTTTCGGTAACTTGCCATTTAGTCATCAGTGATGAGCTGCACAGCATCACAGGACACCCATTGCTCCTTGTTTTGAGCTGCAAACCCAGTTCTGAAAGGTACCTGAAAATGAAATAAACCATCATTAGGTTAATTGCAGAATTATATTTTATTTCAACCAAGTTTTCAGCTAACTCCATGAGGTTGTCACAAGCCCACCTCTCCAGCCTGCTGAGGTCCCCATGGAGGGCATCCCTTCCCTCCAGTGTGTCAACCACACCACACAGCTTTTGTGTGTCAGCAGCCTTGCTGAAGGTGCCACTGTCCATGTTGCCGACTCTAAACCATGAACAATTAACTAATAACTATTAACTGTATAAGCTATTAACTACACAAGCTATTAATTATAAATAATTAAAATTCCATTCTGGTCATAGTTTTCCTAATATTAATTTTAAAAATAATTCCTCTAACTACAGCTAATAAAAGGAGTACTCATGTTAATAACAACAAAGAATTCTGCCATAAACTGCAAATAACATCAAGCACAATTTAATAGATTAATAAATTCATTGTTATTACTCTAAAATATTACCAACAAGTCTGCTATACCGGATTCTCATTATAGGCATATATATTCCACGTTGGAATTCTTACGCTAGGAGAGTCTTGTTCTCTGTCATATGACAGTGGGACAGGTCCTGGGAGGTGAGGCCCTGTACAGCTGCCCTGGGGAGCCCCAACCACTCACAGCCCCCAGGGATTCTACAGTCTGGCTGCAACCTGACCCTGTCTTAGTCACTGCACAGAGCAACCCAGTGGTGAGGAACAGTGTATCTGCTGGTTGTTAAACAAATGAAGATGGATTAAAAAAACCCTAAATATACTATGAATAATTGCCAAAATATAGGAATTTTTTTTCCTTCTATATGCTTTGCAAAATATAACATGGATTGGAGTTTTAATTATTAGGCTCTAGTTCTTTAATTTACTTTTTTTTTAAAATTGAAAAGTTGTATATTTTAAAATTTACTATACAGGTTAACCTCTTTTGTTCTTTCAGAAGTGATGTAATTTAAAGGCTACTAAACTAATATGAATGCACACTACTGCATTGTGACATCTCTACTTTCAGGATCCATTTTCTGAATATTAAATGAAGTAGGAAATCAGTCTGAATAGGGAACACATGAAAAAGACTCGAGTTTGTTAGCTCAGAGTATGGCAAAACACTTGTATCATAGCGCAGAATAAAGATTATGCCTCAGAGTATAGGGAGAAAAAAAATTGATCAATTGACTTAGAATTTATTCTTTCTGAAAAGTTTGGTTTAGAGTGACTTCTGGGAAGATTTAACGTTTGTTTCTGAGAATGAAGTACTTGAGTTGATGGGCACCACTAACTTAATTTTTCTGGATCATTTAGCCTATTCCTCCTTATGACTTATTGCTAGCCTCTTGGAGTCATTCTGAACAATATACTGTGCAATATAGAGTGCACTGTATCTCACCACTTTATGACTTTTTATTGCGGCTATATTTTTCTATGACCTTAAAATACATTAAATGTGACAAATAATATGGCTATTTCATAGAACTCTGTGAAGCACATTTACATTTCTGATGTGCAATATAGGTAACTCCCAGTTCAGCTGCCTTGATGGCTTTACAATTGAAATCCAGTACAAACCTTGCCTGAAACCATACTGAAGTTAATTGTTGTTATCCATGTGTTTTAATAAGCTTTTGGCTACACTTTAATGAAGCTTGGGAAAGCTTGTCAGCATAAAGCCAAAACCTGCAAATGTTTGGTCAGAATAATCATGTCTTGCCCTGAAAGAGAATGAACAGTCGTCCACAAAGAGTGGAGAAAATGTGTAATCAGTGGGTTTTCTCTTCAAGCTACTACTCTTTATGAGTTATTTATCATAGTGCTGACCAGGACTTAAGCCTTTGTTTGCAGAAACAGCAGCTTACACTTGGAAGTTATTGGGCTGTTGGAAACATTAATCTCCACAAAATGCATCCATTTAAATTAAAGTTGCTATTAGGTATGCATGTTAAGGTACATAAGGAGATTAACACCTAGAAATTTTAACCTGGAGGAGGATGAAAGTAGCCTTAGTCAAGATGTATGAAAATTTCCACAGTGAAGTGAGAGATCTACATTTAGCTTTTATTTAAGCACTCAAATGTTTCTTAATATTAAATGTTTCCAAGGAGTGTCAGGTATGTGCACGTGTTTGAATATACCATAATATCTTCTTGTTGCACTTCTAGAACTATGTAGAGAAAATGCTGACATTAAAATAGCAGCTATATTAGATACAGATAGAGCTGTCACAGAAAACCACAGTAACACATACATATTTCAAAGCAAATATCCACCTCATTTGCCATTATTTTAAACTGATATCCAATGGAGTTAACAATAGTGTTTCAATAATGCAAGTATATAAGTTATTATTAAGACAGACACAGATATGTGAGATGAGCTTTTAAAATTATTAATGCTGTATTTAAGTTATCACAGAATTGAGTGATCATTGAATTCTAGGCTGTGCATTTGAAAAAACAGCCCTCCGTGGTGAAATTTCTTGTTCAATGCAAATGATGATTTCAGTTTATATCTATTGAAACTGAGGCCTGAGCAACAAATCAGTGTGGATTCATAATAAGGTTTAAGAATATTAGTGCTCCCAATCTCTTCAGAAAAATAAATACCAAACATACTGGATTTTACCATCTCAAAAGAACAAGAGAACTGAGCAGGTATGTTCTGAAAAATGGAAAGACACCATCAAGCAGACTGCAGACATATTTTTGTCCTTTTATTTACTCTGCTCAAAATATGACCTTCACTGGCGTTTTGACTGTTTGAAGCACTTCTGTATGTAATCTCATTGGTTTTTGAACTCTCTTATCTTCTATATTCAGATATGGTTTTTTTTCCATTGGCTGAGGGAAAACATAGCAGCTGGCTCGCCTTGTAGTCTTAGTTTTAGTTTTAGAAGTTTGGAAGTAGAAACAATCAAATGTATGTGAAAAAGCAGGAACATGAAGAACTAAGAAGCCACATTTCCAAGGCATACGTAGATTCATAAATTAATAATAAATTTTTAATAAGAGCCCACCTTCTGCAGGGTCTGGATAGCAAATCATATGAGGAATGGCTGAGGGAGCTGGGGGTGCCTATCCTGGAGAGAAGAAGGCTCAGGGGTGACCCTATCACCCTCTAAAACTGCCTGAAAGGAGGTTGTAGCAAGGCGAGGGTTGGCCTCTTCTCCCAGGCAACTAGGGGACGTTCAGATTGAACATCAGGAAGAATTCCTTCATGGAAAGTGCTTTTAAGCATTGGAGCAGGCTTCTGAGGTAGGTGGGGGTGTCCTCATCCCTGGAGGTGCCCAAGAAGAGACTGGATGTGCTGAACTTTTAATATGTTAAATAAGAGGAATTTCTGTAATATGGAACATCACAGACCATATCACTGAAGTGGATTACACAGAAAAAGGTGAGTAGAACTACACAGGAGTGATACAACTATCAATAGAGGAAAATAATTTTGATGGTGGTGGAGAAATATGCCCTGTGAACACCAATGCTGATACAAAAGTACCACTGTCACAAAGGAAATATTTTTATTAGTCCCGTATATCCCTTTCTTACTATTTAGAATGTAACAATCAAATTTATTTTCTACCATTAAGATACATATGTAGGTGTGTGTAAACAGAAGATGGGAATGAGGGAAAAGTTAAACCAGTGCACCAATATGTTGAAAACACATTAGAAATTTAATACTGTGAATAGTTAGGTGGTTATAATTCAGTAACCACCTAACTATTCAATATAACTCAATTTCACTTTTATATGTCTCAGCCAAGGCATATTTGGAGATAATACTGCAGAAAACAACCTGCATGAGAGACAGACCTGAAATGATGATAGTTCTTGCTGTTAAAATAATTGTTACAGCTTGTTTAGCAAAAAAAAAAAAAAAAAAATCAGGTAGCTATTCTTTTTTGTGTCACGTTTTCTCTGTGTGTCCAGATCAGTGTAGGGGTTGAAAACCTTTCATGGAGAGCTTGCCAGACTGACTTTAGTCTTTTCCAGACTACAGGGTTTCCGTATGATGACAGGAACACAGTCAGGTCTAAGAAATGCTGCCTTTCAAAGAGACAAGTTTCTCCTGGTAATATTCTGTGGTAGTTTGTCTCTCTGAAAGACAATACTCCATGGTTTTCAGCCCTTCCAAAGCTTGGTGCTCCATGAGCGAGATGGAAGTCACTGGCACCGAACACTGTTTCAGGATGACTGGTCTCCCACTACCCTGTATAGCCCTACAGAGTGCCATTTAATGGCTAACTGCGTGCTGTCTTTGCCAGGTTGTATTTTAGGAGGACTTTAAGTGTCTGCAATTCTTGTATGAAAATTGACCACAATAATTTTAAGTGCCATTGCCTAAATTATGAGCCCATATTAATTTTATTATGTATACTACTTTTTTTTTGGTGGTTAAGAACCCATTACTAATGAATATTTACTTTGTTTGGGAGCACTTGACACCAGAATTTGGACTGTAATTACTTGTGTTTTACAATAATAGGCCTTGTAGTACAAAGAAAGAAGAAAATATGTACTGAAAGAATTTAGTAGAGACAAGGTTCCTATAGTGAGTTATTACTCAACCATAATGCTGCTCCAGTGTGTGCTCCTTGTGATATTAAATGTGAATTGATGTAAAACTGAGCTCTTGTGGTTGGAAAATAACTGCTTCCATTAAAAAAAAAAACCAAATTAATTTCTATAGCCTGCTCAGACTTCATAACAGATGAGAACTTTCAGATTCTTTACATTTTCTCAAAACTGGTAAGAGGATCCTGAAACAATATGGGAGAAGAGCAAAACTGGTATCTGGAAGGGAAATACAGAAACAGAGCCAAAGAGACCTGTAAAGAAAACAAAAGTATATATATCTGAAAAAGAACAAAAGATAATGAGAGAAAAAAAAAGTTCTGAGGAGGGGTTTCCAGATGATGTGTTCCTGGCTGGTTAAAGAAGAACATCCATTGTCTCTAGAAGATCTTCGAGTTGTTTCTAACAGGGATATTTGGAGTGATTGGTGATTCTACTCATGTAGACTTAGATAAGCAAGAAAGTTCTGCAGCAAGTTTCTGTATCCTCCAGTGGTCCAGAGGCAGTTTGATAGACATGAAAAATTCTAAACCTGATAAATAAAGAAATGAAAATAATCCTGTATGTTGCCCTTTGAATAGTATTCACTGAGAAAGAGTCTTTTTTCATTTCCCCATAATTGATAGCATTTTTTAAGACCAGAATTCTTTAACCACCTGGGCTTAACACTCCTGGAATGATTTGTGATAAATTTCAGCTGTTCTTTATGCAAAAGAGTGGGAATATTGGAACAAAGTTGCCCTTCAGCAGCAGCTGTGTTCTATATTTTTATTCCTTTTTTTTGAGGAGCCTTGATATCCTAGTTTCTAACTGCTTCCCTTACACAATTTGCATTATTATCATGGACCTGATGCTGTAGATGAGTTCTAGCAGCTGCTTCCAAAAATGGCTGAACACCTGGCTGACATGGCTTTCATGTATTTTACATCCATGTGAGTAATTATCTGTGTATATCTCATGTTCATACACTTTTAGGAAAAATAATTCCAAAAAATGCTTCTGATGTTAACATTTAAAATTCCGGATGGAATTTTATAAAGTCTATCACAGAGTGCTGGTGGGGCTTCTAAGATAAATATATATTTTTCAGATATACTATTATCCTTTTCTTTGAATTAAAACAAAACAAACCAAACAAACAAACAAAAACCCCAAACCAACAAAGCCATTTAGACTAATGAATTTCATAATAATGGTATTCAATTCTACTTACATTCCTCAGGCACATTTAACCATCTGTCTTAACTGAGTTTTGCTTTTATTGGCCAATGATTTCAAAAATTTGGAACAAGTGTCTTGAGATAGTCTTGCATGCATTATGGTAAGCCATTTGGAGAGACTGATATTAACTGTTTAAGATAAGCAGTAGTTGATGAATTCATGTAAGTTCCTGACCCTGTCATATAAGTTACTCCATTTTTTATCCCTCTCTTGCATTTAATTCAACTTGAGCTCAGTACTACTCCCATTAGGGAGCCAAAAACCTCCCACTGTAGTCATCATCCTGATTATTGCTGATAGTTTGATGGTACTCTTCTCATTATCTGTAATTGAATATAAATGCACTGTGCAAAAAGTTACATCACTTGATGTTTATCTTTATATTTTTCCTTTTGTTCTCTTGGTCTCTCTTGAATTTTGTTTCAAATGAAATAGTAAGGAAAGGTACCTATTTTCTTGTATATCATTCCAAGCCCAGCAAAATACCATCATATTATTTCTGACAAATAGATATGATCAGAGTGCACTACTGAGTTAAATGGCTGAAAAAGCAAAGCAAGGGAAAAGTTCTCAGTAAAATAAATGGATTATAAAGGCAAGATTGAAATGCACCACTCTCACTGCATGGTTGCCTTTAGTACCAAATTCCATAAGATTCTGGATAAAGGGTTTTCATGCACAGAACTTCTAGGAGAAAGCAAAAGTACTTGTCTATTACATTGCAGAAAAGAGATTTTTATAGGTAATACATTATTTTATTTCTTTCTAAACAAAGGGGTTGATAATATGAGAAGGGAGAGGACAGATGTAAAAAGTGGTTGCCCTTGTAAGAGGCAGCGAGTAGAGATGAATGCTTGAATTCACTCAAGCATGTCGTAGTATTATGTTAGTGTTGTAATTTGTATTGACAGCATCTGGCACTTGTCATGGCCCAGAGGGTGTCCAACTAGATATAAATTTGAAAATGCAAATATTATATCTTCCATTCAAAGTTAAATTTTCACTTTATACCTGAAACAATGAAGAAATCTAAGGTTTACTCTTTCTTCTCTGTCCCCAGAGCACATACATTAAAACAAAGCGAATTAATGGGTGTCTTTACAGATTTTAAGCAAATGTCACACATGTAGTTAACAAATAGCTGAACTACAGGAAAGCTGAAAATCTTATTCATTGAACAGCAGTCTTGACATGTAGGTGATTACCAGCACCATCTTCTTCTTTTCTTATAATCCTTTCAAGAACGTTGCAATGTTTCCCAAACAAAAAAATACCCTCAAGCAACTGAAAATCAAACCCACAAGAAACCCCCACCAAAGCAAACAATTTAGAAATGGTTCAGAGTTCCTCTCTTAATCAAATGGGATGGAAAATCATAATTTTTTCTTCAGTGTCCATATGAATTAGGAAATTAAATTAATAGACAATGTGAACAAAGATCTGGGATTTATAAATTATCTACTTTTCCTTTACATTTGAATTTTTTTGTTTGGTGTCCTTTCAATTAAAAACAGGCTTACTTCTTTTCGTTTTTGATTCTATGGACAATTATTATTTCCTGTACACAGATGTAATCTTTCGGAAAACAGCTGATTCCTAAAATATCCTTATTTGCCTTCTCAGTTACTGAGTTGTTTATTAGGGTATTGATCCAGTTACAATGAGAGTAGTTTTCTTGTTTCTGACAAGCCAATATAATCTCTTATTACCAAAACAATGTAGAATTTCTTTGTTTTTACATGTAGATACTGTTTTGGTTTTGATAAACGAGAGAAAAGTTTAATAGATAACTTTTCAGCTAAATGGCATGAGTTGGACCTCAGTGCTACCACATTTCTGTTTCTCATCATCCCAGATACAGAAGGCTTCCAAGGAGAGCACCATCAGGCACTCAGGTCAGAATTCTTGCAAAAACTTTTCGTCGACACCTTGACTTTTTTGTTCCCTGATCTCACAATGCTTCTGCGCTTGCTGCAACTTCAGTTTCTCTATCCATCCTTCATTCTGATGGAACAATACTGTCTTCAGGCACACGATTGGGCCTGTCTCTAAACTCCCTTTAGTTTGTCTTGCTGCATTTGTATCTTTCACAAAATCAGAATTGAAAAGGAGATGTATTTATCCTTTATTTTTTCATTTAATAAATTTCTCACACTTTTTTTTTGTGGGTTTGATCCCTGCATCTTTTTCCAGTGCAATATTGGTGGCATATGGTGTTTACTATATTTCTAACCATACTCCAGCATCAGTCATGTAACTAATTTAGCTAATAGACACAAACTAGACTTTCTTGCTATCTTATACTTTGAGTGTTCTTTTAGAATCTCATACTTAAGATCAAACTTGTTAAAAGAGATAAAACCTCATAAAAACATAGATAAAACCTCATCATATTCAAATACTTATTTAAGAAGAGTAGCATGACTCAAAAAGGCAATTTGCTTCTTATGTGTATTTATGAGTATTTAGATCCCCTCAAAATCAAACCATTCTTTTAAGAGACTTGCTAATAGGCATCCAGATTTAAAATAAGTAAACAAAATCATCATGGATGTATACCAGTGAGTACTAAAAAACCAGTGGAAAATAGAATCTCAATGTCCAATCAGTGAAATCCATGAATTTCTATCTGATTCCAAAGCAAAACTGAATGTCACCTGCTTGGCTTTCTTGGTGTCCTGGGGTGACAAGTTACACAGTTCAAGGCATCAGTCCAAGAACGTCAGCCTATGCTGCCCATGAGAAATGGAATGTTTGGAGGATAAACACTGGAGTGCAGTCTCTGATTTAGGTACAGAGTTACAGTATTTCTGTAACATGATCAAAGTATTAAAAAAACAAATCACTGTAATCTACAGGAAGGAATCTGTTCTGTGACTTCTATGCACATATAACTTATCCAGCATAACCACGAGTTTCTTGTACTTTTATGATAGCTGGATACATAAATCTTGTTTAAGGTTAGATTCATGAAAGGGAATACAGCCCTACAATATTAGGGATAATGTTTTATCTTTTTCCATACCTCTACATGTATTTTCCTATTTTCAAAATAAGACATTGTATAGAGAACACAGTGGGATTTATGATTTTATGTTCTCTTACACATTTAAAACACAAAGCACCTTTCCAAGTGACTGAAAATATTTGATTATAGCTGATCACCACTGCGCTGTTCAGAAAACCCCAGTTCAGTGACATTTTGTTGACAGGGTAAGCACACACCTTACACAAATTGCAGTGCACCCCAATGTTATTAGCCTTGTTACACACAGGCTCAGAGCAACGTTAGCAGGCGGCTCACCGGTGTTCCAGGGGGAGGAGTAGGTGTGAGGAGGAGTAAATTAATAGCAGCTTATTCTCTAAACCCCAGTATGAAATATAACTCTCCTTGTCATCATATGGTACACTTTCATACCTGGTCTGCAGCCTTCCTGACAGTTACTGAATTCCATGCCATTTGCCTGTATTTTCCTACAGTAACAAAGCAAACACTGCCAAATGACGTGGCATTCTCACTCACACTGATCTGCTTTACAACACCAAGAAATTTCACTATGACTTTTCATTTATGCCCTTTTGGGTTCTGCTCTCAATAATACTTTATCCTTTTGAATATATAATATTGTCTTTCAGTGACTTTAGGCTTATTCTGTAATTGCTCCTAATTTAGGACTGACCAAAATAAACACATAAGTAAAAAATATAATTAAAATAATCAGTGGATCTGCATTACTCATTTTATGAGCACTTTTTTTTTTTTTTTTTTTTTTTTTTGGCATCCATGGAAACCAAATAGTTCAATCTTCTTCAGACTTTAGCCCTTCATTGTATCTTTCCCTTTCACTCTCGGTCTTACTCCAAACTGGAGCATAAGAGGCAGAAAGTAAGCATGAAGGTAATAAGAACATCTTGATTATAAATCAAAGTAAACCGACTGTCATAAACCTGTGGAATAGCTTAGTCTACAGACAACATTTGTTTTGTGAAAGCAATTATTTTTGTTCCTTAGATCAAATCATCTGTAATTTTAAGGGCCAAAGGAAGTAGTTGTTTGTTTTTCAGTTGGCTCAGTCAACTGAAAGCAGAAATCTACAGGCTAGTGAGGATAGTGGTGGCAATAGATGTCCCCCTGGACCACAAAAACACTGCTTATCTGTACTAATCCTTGTTGGATCAGAATTTATTATAACAGTAGCACATTTTACTTGATTACCATGGCTACATTTCTTCTTGAATTCCTATTTTTTCTCCTTGAAACAACAGTAAGAAAAAGCTTTTCTGCTGATTTTTAAAGACTATCAGCCACATTAATATGGAGATACTGAACATAATGTTATCTGAAATAAAATTTTGTGTGTGTGTAATATGCTGATTTGAAACAGAATCTTTCCCAGCTCCATGAAGTACTGAGAGAGGACAGTGTGTTCCAAAATCTATTTTGTTTTTTTGGGCACAGCAGCCGAGCAGTAGGGAATTTGAAAACAGAGAGAGCAGGGTTTGCAGGCCATCGGGTACTGGTACAGACAGGCAGCCATCCTCACAGGCAGGTGGTCTGAGGCAGGTCCACCTGCCCAGCAGGGACCAAAGCTCTCTGCTGGTGACCTGTGACTGACCCCAGCCACGCCAAGGCTCCAGGTGTGTGGTGCTGACCCCCTGTGCAGACCCACCCCATGGTGTCTGCAGGGCGGCTGTCGTGGGGCAGAAGGACAGGCTCCGGGGTCAGTGAGGACCAACATGACCCCGTTAGACCCCGGTTGAGATTAGACCCCAGATGAGCTGCTCCTCCTCAGAGCAGTGGGGCTGCAGTCGGGGATTCTCCCCTTCTCCTGTTGGATGCTGCCCCTGGGAGCTCCTCAGGGCTGAGAGGCCTCACCCGAATGCGTGACACACCGCACGTTCTGGGGCACCTCTTCTGAAATCTTGAGAATTCTTACCTCCATCAGGTGCTGTCAATTCCATTTGACATCAAGATTCAAATGTCGGTGGAGCTTTAATCGGTTTAACTGGTTTATCTAGTTTAACTGACTTAGAAAATAAATCTTGTTTGGATAAATTATTTATCTTAATTTTATAAGCCTCCACAACCTCCACTGTCTCAGGACCAGGTTTTTATTTCTCTTAAATACACTTTGTTGTGTTCTTTGATTTTAACAAAAATGAGTTAAATGAAGTGCTGAACTACATGAAATAGAGTACCTTTTTTTTTTTTTTTTTGCTATTTCTGTTCACAGGAGTAAAAAATTTGTTTCTTGGGATTAAATCATAGGCAGATGGGGTATTTTAAAATATAATTCTAATTTTTTTTTCCCCAAATGTATGTTCCAATATTATATATGCACCTAAGTGTCATATTCAAATTTTTTTCTCATACTTACTTTTGGTGATTAAATAGGATTTTTTGTATCCCCTTTGAATCATCTATTAATAATCATTGTTGGAGACAGTGCTGGATTATAAGGCTTCTGCCATTGTTCATGTAGTAATTATACCCATTGCCCATCCATTGTGTTGGCCTCTAGAGAGATGCTTCTGGAGAATTTAGAGGAAGTTAAAAATAGGAAAATGCACTCTTCCCTTCCGCCTGTTAATTCCCAGTAGTACCAAACATTCTTTCAAAATGTTAAATGGTTATTTAAATATTACTAAATTTAATTTTCAGTAATCAGGATGTACCAAAAAGTTTCACACTTTCACATGACTTGGGACCGGAGTATATCTTAGCAGGATTTATAGTTGCCACCTGAATTTTTTAATGTCCTTATGGCATTTCTTGCTATAATTTTTTAAATCTATATTCTTTATCCTATTTATATTTGCATTTACCCTGCTTGTTCTTATCCATCTGGTTTTTGAGATAGTCTTCAATCTTCTCAATCACCTCTCCAAAAAGAGTAGGGCTTCTGATAATTTTGCCCATATGATTTTGTAACACCATTTAGGTCATGGGTATTTGACTCATAAAATATTGAGCAGGTATCCTACATTACATTAATTAATGACTACTTATAATCTCTTTTGAATAAGTGGGTCTTTGTAATGGTCTATGAAAGTACTGAGTTTAGAGCCCGTTCTGATATACTTGTCTGATGAAAATCTAGCTCCTCTCTAGTTCACTTTGACCTAAGCAACGACTACAATGGATTCAAAATGGCAAACTGTGATTCTTTGGTTGCATGTGGCATGTACTGTTAATTTAGGGTCATTACTTAATGTTTATATTGAAAGCTTAATTATTGTCTCAAATTAATAAAAATAAAGAAGAAGAAATTAAAATATTTCAATTCTTTCATCTAAAAAGTGTAACAGTGCAAAGAACTTCTAGAATTTCTAAGATTACACCATATGAGCCTGGAATTTCAATGTGTTCAGGTTTATGGAACACCGGAGAATACATTAAAAAATCAATTCTAGTATTCACCTGGATGTTTATTTAGTATAGACTGAGGTAAAAAAAAAAAGAGGTAAAGATTGTTATGGTTTTGCAATGGGTTTTGGATTTATTTCTACACAAAGGAAAGGGTACAGAATGGAAAGAGATTGTGCACTTCAAGGTTTTAACTTTTTTTTAAAATCCAAATTTATTTTTTCCCTTTTTCATGAATTATTAAATAATTTTGAATTCATCTGATAAAACTGATACGCTTTTAGGTCACTTTTTTTCCTGAGGTAGACCCAAAACACAGTTCAGGAACAAGGATTTCTCAGCTGGCACAAGCAGATCTTACATGGGTAACAGAATCTGGCCCCTCATATTGATTGAAACGTAATCTGTAAGATTTATTTGATTTTTTTTTCATACACAGAAGGTGTATATGTGCTTATCAGATCTGCAACATCTTGCTGGTCTTCCATTGACCTGGTTTTAATTTTTCATTGTCCAGAAGAGTATTAGACATATCTGCATGCAATGAAAACCATGAGAAAACAAGAACAAAAATTAACAAAATCACAAAACTAAGTTTTTAAGCTGGGAAAAAATAAGTGTAATCAGTTGTCACCAGTTAAAAAGAAAACTTCAGCCCTCTGTGGGGAACATTTTCCCCTTCTATTTAATCAGTATTTTGATGACGTCTTTATGATTTAGAGTAATTGCTGTGGTCTAGTCTTAATATCTGGTCCAATGATTAACAAGTATTTATTATATTTACACTTTAGAGTGCATCAAAACACACAGTTTTCTAGTTCCATGGATATAATAAAAGTAAAGTGATGATTTTTTGTACCATAAAAAGGAGATAGTCCTTCAAATATAAAGTGAAAACAGTAGACTTATATGTTTGGCTTGTTTAGTGTGTTCAATACACGCCTAGAATGTTTTATCAGGTCTGCTTCTTTTTCACTACAATATCAGAAAGGAAATAGTAGGTGTTTTCATTTGATGTGAAATTCATTAAATGATTTGGAAATAATGAAATAGATACTAGCAAAGAGCTGAGGTAAAAAAAAAAAAACAATCGTGGCAAAAACTTTGAACATGAAGTCTGTTACTTTTAATATTAACTTAGTTGAACATGTAAATGGTTAATTAGGGTTCAAAACTGATAAGGTAGGTATATCTTCTGAGTCTCTCACTAATTTGACATAAATGTTTATTTAAATATGTGCACTTTTATAATCCTCATAGCTCTGAAATAACTCCCTTGCAGGTGTTTATCCAGGAAATGAGGATTTTCTGTCACTGTTAGCAGCCAGTTCTTTCCCTTGCTAAGTGGGTTTAGTTGTATCCAAAACTCCCTTAAGAGAACAAACTCAGTATCACCAGATTCTTAATAAGGGATTTCTGAAGCAGGCAAGAATGGAGCATTTTAGGAGCTGGGAAAAAACCCCCCAAAACAAGCACCAAAGCCAGCATGGTGTGCATCCCTGTAATCTCCTTTGAATAAAAGTTACAAATTAGAACAATTCTCACTACTTGTTATTTCCCTGTGAGGTGATGGAACTAAAGCAAAACAAAAACAAACGAGCTCTCCTAAGGGGTTTACTCCAGTTGTACATCATGGCATTTCTGATAGATCCCCCACGGTTTCATGGGATATTCATGAGCTTTAAATCTATTATTGACAATTAACCATGACGTACACCATGTTGACAGAGACATTAACAAATCTACTAATAAATCTACATGGATATTTATCAAAAAATTGGTGAATATGTATCACAGACGTGCTTCTGTGGCAAAGTAGATCTCAGTATTAAAAATCCCATTGAAGGTGCATTCAAAGGATTCCAGAAAGGGTGGAAATTTCCCATTACATTACTGAAATATTTCTATTTATCTCCTTTTCTGGTCTATAATGATTTGATAACACCTCAGGTGCATGGGCAAAGTTGTGGGCTTTTTTTGTTTCCTTAGAAGTCACCAGATGTCCATTTTCATAAATTAAAGAGCATTTTTCTATTTATCTTAATGTCAATTTCTTCTGGTGCCCTTTGGACACAGATGACAGTGTTTAGACTCAGGAAAAAAGTTAAAGACAATAGAAGCTAAAGCTGCAGAATGAAAAGACACCCTTTTTTAACCCTCAAATGTAATAGATTAAACTGTCAAAGGAATTGAACAACAGTATGGTGAATGTATATATATATTTCCTTAAAAATATATTTATGTTTTTATTATATCTCTACAATACTAAAAAAATAGATTTCTTGTCCTGGATCACTCAGAAGGGATACTATTGCCCTTCATGATGCCAACAAAGACAGGAATGTGGTATCATTTCCATGAGTGAATAAATACAAATCACTTCTGGAATGAGATGCAATAACTGGATTCACCAAGAGTCACTCTAGCTTTGGGATCTTCCTTCACTTTTGGGGGATTCCATACCTGGAAAACACTGAAAATGTCACATCAGACAGAAGACAATTCCAGTGAATAGAATTGTATCAAAGAGAGTTTGTTTGAAGTTCAAGTTTCATCATGATGAGGAAGGTGAACTATCTGGGAATTCCAGGGCACCCTGAGATCTGAAAACTTCCAACCATAAAGTTGGACCTCTTTGGTACTTTAGAAGAAGCATAGTTCAGTACTCCAGCCATAAGGCAGACACATGTTTGCTGTGTTAAATCACTTCTGTCATATCACAATTGCTTTTGAGTAACTGCTGCCCTCCAGATTTCAGCCTCTGCTATGACAGTCGGAAAGAAAAATCATGGCCAAAGAAAAGATCACCAACCAGCATTAGTAATGCAACTGAATTGCTTCATCTGTGTCAACAGCTGACCTGAAACAAACTCAAAAATATTAGGCTCCTAATTGCTCTGAACTTCATTAAAACCAGGAGATGTAGACTCCTTGAGTGAACTGGATTCTATCCTGCCTCAGATATCACCATCTGACTCATGAAATATGCTCTGGAGTTACTGCTTATGCAAGAAAAAAAGAGTAAAAATCTTATTTTCTGTTCTCCTAATAATTTTCAGTGCTGGATATTAGAAAAATCATGGATTGGCTTTCAAATGTTCAAATTTATACACCAAAGAAATTCCTGAATGTAAATAGATTATGATAAATCACAGCTACATCATTCTGCTATTATGACAAAAGTGCTCAGATTCTACAGGTATTATAAATGCCTAAGCATTATAAAAATGTAAATTGGACAAGAATGAGTATATTTTTTTCTAAGTTTTTTTCTGTAATTGGATTCTGACAAAATGCTCACTAGCAAACTGATTTAAATTCTAACTCTTCAGTTTAGAAAATTTATTAGCTGTATTCTAGAAAAAAACCCTTCTTCCCACCTTTGGGAAAGCAAAAAAAGAAAAGGAAAGAAAAAGGTGTTGACAGTTTTGCTAATTTGAAAAGCAATTTTGTTTATAGAATGGTAATTAAAAAAATGTTCTACTCTATCAGACTGTATTAAAAATAAATTAAATCCTTCGTATGAAAATACATTAGTAACGTCTATGTAATAATAATGCAGTATGACAGCATTCAATACCATGTCATATTTTCAATTTCTTGACTCTTTCCCACCTTGCTTTTTCAGCTTTACATAAAACAATTACCTTTGAGGTGATGATTTTTTTTTGTTAATTTCATAACACTTTAGCTACTCTTTCTTTTTATAAATTTAGTTTTAGGTTAACTTATCCATAATTTTAAAAATATGAGCTCAAAAAAAGGGACTAAATATGACTCAAAATTTCTGGGATTTTTGCAGAAACAAAAAGACTGTAGCAAGTGTAAAATAAAATGCATATATTTTAAAGAGGTTTCTATGAGTAAGCAAGTTTAGAAAATTTCCTGTTGCAGGTCATATGAGCTTTTTGTTGCAGCAAACAACAGATACCTGTGTGATAACACAGGTATTTGTGGAAGTTTTCCAGTGCTAAGTGGTGGTTGGAATGACACCTGGGAGCTGCGATTTTAGACACTTTGCACAATTTTGCCACTCAAACAGCAAAAAAGAATGACTCTCATTTACTGGGATATTTTCCTCTAATGCCATTTTTACAGTCTAGCTTTTAGATTCATTTACAAGAAGCAATGCTTAAAGGTTGAAAGGAAGAGAAATGAGTGGTAGGCTACTTTAATATAACCCCCACATTAGAACTTGCAAACACACTTGTCCAGCTCTTTCTCTTTCGAGATATTGATATTCCAAGTAAAACTGGCTTGGTTTGGTAAGTTTCACTTTGCTGTATGTTTAGAGAAACAGACAATTAAGTGTTGGGCAGAGTGAAAATTGCCAAAGAGAGTCATTGTCTCTGAGGGTTGCTGCTGTGCTGCAGTCACAGTGTTCTCTTCTGGAAAGCTCTTGGAAGTACCAGAAGTGATAAGAGGAAAGAAAGGAAAAACATCAGCAAGATCTTGAGAGGAAGAGCTTTTAAAGAAATAGAGTAAGAATCAACATTGTGTTTCTGGCATGGAAAGAGTGGTATAAATGAAATGATGTATCAGTGGAGAATTTGTAATGTGGCATTAGGCTTGCTCAATATCAGAATATTTTATTCAGAAATTCTGGGCGCTTTGGCTCAAATCTGCTGTGCTGAACACAGTGCTGCAATTACCTGCTGGTTTCAGAAGAGGAATGAGGTTAACACTGAGTATTTTTGAAAAATCCAACTTAGGTACTTGCAGAAGCCTGAACATAGTCAAATGTTCAGCACAGATAGTGCAGGGAACCTGATTAACCTGTCAACAGTGAGGTAAAAAAGGGAAGGGAAAAAAAATACCACTGGGAAAATGGACCAAGTTTTGTGCTAAAATACAAACAAATCTGAGACAAAGTTGCTAAAGAAAAAGTGGAAGTATAAGCTAACATCATATTTGTGATGGAAATCCAAAGCTAATTGCTTTTATTTCCTGAATTTACAATAGTTATCCTTTTGATCTCTCTGTTCCCTGCTCTACAATACAGACCTGGGCAACTTCTCGTACACATATCTTCAGGATTTGCATAGGCTTTGGAAAAATAATGTACTGAAAATTATAAAGGATTTAAGGGTACAACAGAGGGAATGCAGTTTAATTTGCTATTTGGTGGCTTAAATTAGGAGACTGTTAAAAAAGTCCTTCTAAAATCTTACAAGTTTGGGGGGTTTTCTTCATTTTTGGCATTTTCCTACCTCTTTAACAAGGATACAAGCAAATCTAGTTCAACTAAGACCATTCCATTTGGAATACCAAGTGTATCAACAAACAATGCAGGAAATTTTCAAACCTCCTTTCATAGGGTTTCTAGAGAAAACTACATAATAAATGTGATTTTGCTGACCTAAAAGTGCATTTTCTTGCTAAGAAAAATATTTTTTAGAAGAAAAATGTATCTCCTTCTAAGAAAGCCAGACTTTTGGGGGATAGAATCTGCAAGTTTTTCAGATCAGTGGCTTAAGGAATCGCATCTTAATTTCTTGACTATTTTTCAGGGGCAGTGAGTAATAGCTCTGACAGGAAGAACATCAGTATCATATAGCATTGCTGGAGAGTTTTGGGAACATATTCTGCACTGCTAACACTATTGGTCAGAATTGCAAAATCAAAATTCATTAGAACTCTATTTCATGCAAAAAAACCATTTGGAGACACAAAAGTGTTGTTTTTTTCACTTTAAGTTTTAAACTAAATAAGCTAGAACAACTAAATTTAAGCCACAACCCCTCGATTTTCTGACAACCTGTGTACTTTAAAATGGAAAACAATCTCTACCAAGAGAGCAGGGTTCATCCAGTTTGCTGAATTTTGTTTTGCTGGATTTAATTTTACATGTTAATTTAAAGCTTTGACACTTAAATTGAGCAATAAGTAGCATTGCAATAATTAAATCACTAAAAAAGGAGAAAGCACAGCAGAGTTATTATTTATCAAATTCTTCTTTTCTGCTTTGTAATCTGAAATGTAATGTCCATGCTACTTTTTCTCAGTAATTTGTCCAAATACATATATTAAGCTAATTTATTTGAAGCCAAGGATTTAGAATTATTTGAAATAGAATCTGTCTGTTTTTCAAAATGCTGCGATAAAAAGTGCAAGCTAAAAAGTTCATGCATATTTTCTTTTTTTTTTTTTTCCCACTATGTGACCTCAAGTTTTGGGACCTACAAAGTATCATAAAGCTTTATGACAGCATGTAAGATTATAGAAAGTTTTGTAACTTTCAGGATGCTTATAAATAACTTTATGCATCAAGTTTTTATTATCTCCTTTCACATAAACAGAAGTTACTGACACAGAGATATGCTCTTCACATATGAGTTTTCCATTTGTTCTTTTGAAAATGCTATCAGAGAAATGCAGAATGATAGAGAATGCAAGTTTTGATAAAAATACTTCTTGTACTTAAAATCTCACTTTTCAGAACTAAAACTAATTTAGTTTTGGGGTTTTTTAAACAGAAGTCAGTAATTCCTGGGTATTATAAGTTTTTATCTTGGACTATTGTAGATCGACAATTTCACTTATTTCACAAAAAATAATCTTAATGATGGAATACAAAATATGTCATTAATCTAATGAAAAAGTCTAGTTCAAACAAATAAAAAAATCTACAGTAAGACAGATGTATTTTACGATGTTGTAAAATATCGATGTTCAATGACATTTAGATATGTTTTAGCAATTCACTCTTTTCTCTTAAACTCAGAGATATGGGTCTTTCTTTTATACTGTCACAGTGTCTCTCAAGATTTGCCCATTAAGATTAGGAATTTTTAAACGGTTTCAGCTTTTCTAGAAATGAGAATACACAAATGACAAGTGAAGTATTTGATTCAACAAACCTTCATTCTGTGTGCTCTCCTTATGCCATTAAGACGAGGCCGGAATTTCCATGGGCAAACAACATTGTCCTTAACATGATTGCCCTCTTGAGCCACAATAGCATTTCAGTAGCTTTTTGAATCGCTAAAATAAATAAAAAATACTACAGATTCTTGGTACTGCTCGAGAAATACCTCTTGCCAGCAATCCCATGAAGTTCCTATATCGTGATGTGGTTTCTCAATAAGAAAATGGTGTTTTGCTTGATTCTCCTCTGTATGTATGCTTTTCTCAAGTATTTTGCTTGCAGAAATACCAACTGTAAAAACTGTTGTAAAGGTGCAGGGAAGAGCAGTCAGAAATTGTGAAACAATTTGTTCAGGGACATTCATCTCTCTTCCTTCTCAAAAGTTTCTAAATGGAGGAAAATGATGTCTTTCAGACTACTCTGTGCTTTTTTGTCAAATGTTCCCTCTTTTTTGGTTTGGCCTATTAGGTTTGGCTGAGATGGAGTTCATTTTCCCCATATCAGTCCTCACAGTGCTGCGCTGTGTAGCTGGAAAGATGTGGGTAACACCCCAGTGTTTTGGCTACTGCTGAGCAGCGCTGTCCCCCCAGCATTCACCTCACACATACCAGAAGGCTGGGAATGGGCAATGTCTTGGGAGGGGACACAGCCAGGACATCTGACCCAAAACTGACCAAAGGGATTTTCCATGTGCTCGGCGATAAAAGCTAAGAAAAAGAAAGAGGATATTCCTTATTTATGGTGTCTGTCTTCCAGAGCAACCACTACGTGTGCTGAAGCCCAACTTCCCACAAAGTGGCTGGACATCGCCTGCTGGTCAGAAGTAGGGAAAAAAATATTTTGTTTTCCTTTTACACACAAAATCTTTGCTTTTGCTTTATTAAACTGCCTTTATCTTGACCCATGGGTGTTTTTTCCATCTTATTTTCTGCTCCCTGCCTTCCTGTGAAGAAGTGGGAGAGTGGTTTGGTAGGCATGTGGTATCCAGCCAAGGTCAATCCACCACATTCAAGAACTTCGTAGGTGTGATAATATACTTTGGTATAGTAATGTCTATTTATTTAATGCCTTTTTAAAACTGTGAGTGAAATAAAAAACAAAATCAACCGAAAACCCCAAGGTTTTCTGGAATACAATTTCTTAGATTCTTTAGAACTCAACAGACATTAAAATCTGCTTCAAAAAGGTCTCAAGAACTGCACTTTCCAAATGTGACATTATCAGGCTGTAATTCAGCTGATAATTATCAGGCTGTAATTCAGCTTTTCTTATTAAATATTAAATCTTTAAATACATGATATATTACTGGTTAAATTTCAAACAGTTTTCTTGATGATTATCTTCAATTCAGAATGAATTTTGCTTAGCTTTCTAAGCTTTTATTGGTTTTTCATTGTTCAATCCCAATAAGTAATATAAATATAAATAACTAATACAAAGAGACATTTTTAAAATGAAGCTTAGCTTTAAAAATCAGTTAAGGAAAAAAGGAAGCCTTGCATTCTCTAATGAGTTAAAAAACTTTGAGGGATTATATAAACATATTTTTATATTTTACACATAAGTGCAGTTTCACTTTATCCCTGGCTGAGAAAACCCAGAAATATTCCAGATGATTTTTATTTCCAATTCAGCCTGACCACTCAAATAAAATAAGCAAGAAAAAACAAATATGTGTCACTTTCAGAATCCCAAGGTAATAAACATCTTAAAATTCTGTAAAGATGAAGGTAGTTCTGTCATGACCTCATGCTGCATGAACAAATAGATGTGAAATTACATCAGAAATAACTTCTAAGGTAAATTATCTGTTCTTGGAATTTCAAAGTCGATACATGTTTGCCGAAGTTGAATGTAGTAATACAGAGGTAACTAGTTTGGGCTGTACAAAATCCATCAAGATTTGTGATTTAATGGCCATTTTAACCTAAATATATTTATACTCCAGAAAGTGATAGTGTCTGCATTGTGAGACAATTCACCTATTCATAGTACATGAGGAATGGAGCCAAAAGGTAATATTTTAAAAGCTTTTCTTATTACTAAAGTTCTAGTACTATTTGTTTTAGTCCTCATGACATGAAATGATATCTCAAACAAATTTATTTTCAGGAGTCTGTTGCAGTGTGCCATGGCTGGTGCCACAGCCAGCAATACTAAGTGGACCAGCAGGTACCTGTATTGGTCTGATACCCACACAGGGTATGCAGATCATATCCCTATAATTGGCCACCGCCATCTCCTCCCCTTCTCCCCTATATTTGGTTCTCCCTCTAGAAAGTTCTGTGTTCCTCAATCCCCCATTGGCCCATGTTATTTCTCCCCTCCCACGTAATTCCCCATTGGCTTTGTACCCCTTCTCCCGCCTTAGCACAACCCCCATGTCCCTGCATTATTGGCTGGTTCATATTTTCCCCTCCCTTTTCGTAGGGGTATAAAACCCCCTGTCAAAGACACTTCTTGGCTTCTTCATGCCCTTTTGTGGGTTTCTGTTGGACCCATGTTCAATAAACCTTCTCCTGTTTTCCCACGAAGAAATCCCTCTGCTTTCTTTCCACCTCCTCCTCACGCCCTTACCACCGGTGGGTTGGGCAGACCCATGCTGGAGCTTCACCAACCCTCCCATGCCCTGTGAGCAGCCTCCTTCCTCCTCTCCCATGCGGGCGGGTGCCTGGCGCTTGTGGTCACCTCGCTGGCTGGACAGAGAGCGCCGTGGCAGGAGTCAATAGGTGTCTGTGCATATTTAGAAGGTCTCTTGTGCTTGCCTGAACACACAGAAACCAAAATATACTTGACTATGTTTCATAACTATTTTCTCGCTCTCTATTTCTACATTACCAAAAAGAAAAATCCATTTAAAAAATCAAAATTAATAATGGTAAAAAATGTGATAATTCTGTAAATAACTATGTTTGTAAATACGTATTGTTTCAAATGATTTTTAAATCCCTGACTACACATTCATCTAAGAGCTCACATGTGGATTAAGCCATGGCCTAGACCACTAGACCTATTGAGCATATTCTCTTTCTATTAGAATAGCTGGGTTAATAACAGGAAAAAAATAATGAAGGATTTCCTCTTTTGTCGTAGTTGTCCATTTTCAAAAGGTATTCCTCTTACAGTGAATTTAGAAGAACGAGAAAAATAAAACTAAAATATGGAGGAACAGTATAGCTGCTTTCAGCACATCATATCTTAATAATATAAAATCAAATGGAAGTAAAAGGTATTTGAGTTTAGACTATAGTGTTTCCAGTTTTAGTCTTCACCTTTCCCAGTCTTTTAGTCCTGCATTTTCCTTTATCACTGATGAAAACAATCCTCTTTCCTCACACTTCTAGTTTTAAATAGCCATTGGCTAAATTCTCATCTCCCATAGTAAATTAGACTTCTTGGTGCCTTAATATTTGTCTAAAGAAATACTTATCTTCATCTTGTATGAGTTACAAACTTAATGTCAAATCTTATCCTGGTTCTCAGTGAACCAGAGGATGGTGTCATAGATACAAGGACAGCCAGCCATGAGCTGTACTCCTGTATGAGCACAAAAGACTCCAGCACTGTCTGGAGGGAAGATAGTCTGGAGGAACATGATTTATTGTTGAAACAAAGGCCAATATGAAACTTCTGCCAATAGCAGGAAAATTCTGCAAAAACAGCAAAGATCCTCAGTACATTTAAAGGTACTTAATTTATTTTTTTCCACCTAATGCCCGATTAAAGTCATTCTGCACAAAGGGTAAGATATTCCTACTTTCTCAAATAGAATAATAATCTGTCCCAATCTCTTCCTCCAATATTATTGTAGCTCTACCAAGATAAATGCAAGTGGGAAGCAAACAGTCTATGATTTATACCCTACTATATTCACTTGCCTGAGATTCTCTTGCCTTACATAGAAGAAAAAACAACAAAGTGAGAATTAGCAGAGATGAAAGTAGACTAATTTGTAAGCTGCCTTACCGTGATGGCGAATGCACTTTGTGCTTACAACCAACACAATCAGACTTCCTTGCTGTGTTATAAAGATGGAGGAATGCATTTATGCATTAAAGTTGGTACATAACTAAAAAAATCCCAAAAAAACCACCAGCATAAAATGAAAACACACTTGCATCCCACAGGTAAGATACACAAGGTCTAGAATTTCCAATTGGGTTTGGATATGTAAACTCTTGTTAGCACAAGCTCTCTTCTGGAGTGAGGGGGTTTTAAAAATCTTTCTGAATGCACAAGACAGGCTTCAGTCAGGAAACAGAGGAAATGCCATGAGGCAATTTTTTTTCCATTAAGTGATGGACTTATGCATGTAAGATGTGCTATAAAAATTGTCTCAAAATTTCTGCATATTAGAAAAATGCTCAACTTTGATCCTTATATTGGTAGTAAAACTTTTTATACATAGTAGTAATTTATTTAAAGAACCTGGGATGCAAAATTAGATAAATCTTGCCTGTAATACCTTCTTCTAGAAGCATCATCATGCATACGTGGCTCATCTCTGCTATTTCTGAAAGCATAGTTTGGATGGTTATTAATATTCTTCATTGTTAAAAAAAAAAAAAAGAGACACAGAAGTCATACTGTTGCAATAGCAGAATGGGCAAAACTTAGTTTTTCTGTAGGTTTATGTCCCCATGTCCCAAGAATTTTCCACCCAATTCACTCCTATATATACTTCACAAGTTTTTACTTGTCTCTTCTTGTTTCATACATATTCAAGTCTGAAGTATGTGCTTTAGCTAACTTAAGAATTATGTATGAACTTAGGAACTGGACATCATATCTATCTTCTAATCAGGTATCACCTTCATCATACTTGAAGGAATATAAATTTTTAACCCCTCTCTCTTTGGCAAACACAGTCAATACCAACAGATTCTAGAATTTTTTGAGGGTACAAGTTTGGTGTAGGAGTAGAAGAGAAGGCCATGGTATTTGTCTCTTTCACTTAGACGTAAAATCTCATTTACTTAAAAAAAAATTATGCTGAAATGCAGCGATCCTCCACATATTGCAAAAGTATAGATGATGAAAAAGAAAATACCCCAAACCCTCTGTCTTTAAATTACTGAGCAATTGTAAGTGCTGCTCTAAATGTTCTTCTTTTTTCCTCAGTAATGTCCTGATGATGTCTACATGCTCACTGCCAAAAGTTCATTAGAAATGCTACCTTGTATACTGCTCATTACATATGTCTCTCTTGTGACAAACTCCCTAATGTCATTCAGGACTCAGACAGGTTTTATAACAGACTGATTATGTGTATAGCAGAATCAAGATCTGAAAAGTATGTAAATGAATTGAGCTGTCTTTAACTTCTGGAAAAGCATCATAACTATTAAGTTGATACATTTGCTAGTAAATGAGTAAGCAAATAACTCTAGTTTCACAATTCCCAGTTTAATGGAGCTATTGAGCTAACAAAAGGCAATTTTTCAATGTTTATAAAAACATAGTCACAGTTGCAATCATTTTCTTGAGGCATTATGATATAGTATTCAGATAATTCATAATTTATGGCAGTAGGGCTTGAAAGCTGACTACCCACCTGGACATAAAGCCTTACTGTTAAACTGCTTACTCTTCCTGACAACCAGAGGGCTTTATTAATTTCCTCTAATCTGTTTTGAATATATTTATCAGGTTGTCCAAAGAGAACATTGATTTCAAATATAAGTTGTTCTTCCTTTTACTGATTACTAAAACCAACAGGCTTTTTTCAAGGAAGTTGCTCTGCCTGGGAGATGATTTAGAATACATGACAATATCTTACATGTGAACAGAGAGAGAACTTCGAGGGCTTCTTTTTTTTGGTCTCAAAAAGCCACATGAAAGGATAGATAACTTGTGCAGACAAGTGGGTTTGGCTGTGTTCATTGCACTTGCCACTCTCTCATGGTATGGTGTGGCTTCTGAGTGGGCAGAACTGAGTGGATGGAATCCATTTAGAAAGTCTAGATCCATCAGGATTTAATTCAGACACAAAGGCGACATGAATTATATATAAATCTCCAGCTATAAAGAGCTGGTTTTCTCCTTTCAATTTACACAGGTCACTTTGCAGCACTAGCAACAGCGGTGTTTGTCTCTCTCTGTATTTATTATACACACTAATATAAGAGTGCCATTCTTGAATTACATCATATCCATAAACCTTGATAAATAAAATCATACCACTAAATATAATTGTCACAGGAAATGTACTGGACAGAACACATACAGGACAGAAATAAAAATTTGTTTACAGGTACACTAAGGCACAAACTGTCCCTAATCTTAACAGCAGAAAAAATAAAAATCAATTTCACTGCTGAAAGTATAATCCAATAATGAAACCAGAAATGGCAGTACAATGACCCTCCTCTGCTCTGAATTAATATTTAGAAAAGTTCCTTATTTTAGTTTCTGTTTTCATTCATTCGGTTTCATTCTCTGTCCCACTGAGATCTACGAGCTGTGACAGTTTTTCTGACTAACACAAGGCCTAAAAGCAAAAAATGTGGGAGATAATTTCCACTTAGTAAAACACAGTAACAATTTAAGATGTAGGTATGCTCCCATTATGAGCATGGAGAATGCAGTTTTTTTCTTTCCAAGGTGCTGTTGGGGATTCAGAATCGGTCATAATGCAGCAATATCCATCACGAGCCCATAAACCACTAGAACTCAGAAATTCAGAAAACATTTAAATAAAATGCATCGTGGTTTTGCATCCAGTAAATTTGTTTACAGAAATTTTATAAAGCCAAGTAACCAAAATTAAAGTCTGAATGCCATCAGTACAATGTTTCACTCACTTACTAGAATATTTAATAAGTACAGCAATACATTTCGATGAAATACACACAACATTCATTAAGGAATTTTATGGAATTTTCTTTCTCTATTCAGAGCACTTACATTTTTACACACACAAGAAAAAATGCTAAAAAAAATTGTTACATGAAAACAATTGATCCTAACAGAGAAAGTTTGGAATCTGACAGAAAGGATGGGTCCTCATTCATCAATGAAACAGAACTTTGTAATTCAGAGGCAAGGTATGGCCATCACACTTAGCAGCATCTGATATGTGTTCATTTATTTAGATCTTTGCATCTTCTATAAAAAGATATTTAAATGCTTACAAAACAAAAGCGCAAAAGCATCATTTTCTAACATATAGCTGTTATATATCTCTGCTGACACTTAATTTGAGTAAGAGCTAGTTTAGCATTTTGAATGGAATGGAACAGATTACTTGAATTGCTCCATTGTAGAAATGAGGAACAGAGGAAATAATTCTTTGCTTAATTTTTTCAAGAGCTGTACAAATTGGGGCAGCTGTATTAATATAGTGACTATTAGATTTGAGCCCGAAAAACAGATGGAACATAATAGAAAGAAAAAAAAATCAAGAAAATGAATATATAGAAAAGCCAAAAATCACCAGCTTGTTTTCATCAGCTCTGCACTTTATAAAGAAGAGGTATACGAAAAGCACAATATGATAATTAATACCTTCAGTATATGCAGAAATTCAAATGCAGTTTCTGATTTACGGAGTAAAACCTTTTAAAACTCGTCTAATGGCCCAGGGGTAAAATGTACAGGGTGATCCTAATACTCTGGGACAAGTGTTTTTTGTGATGCTTTGTCACTTAAGTCACAATCACAAAACTATTAGCCTCATTGATAAGAAATAGTGTAGTCTTCAATTCTAAAATTCAGAGGAATTTTATTTTCCCAAGAAGCACATATTGAAGGGTTTATTTTATCTTGCACAAGATGCTAAATATAATTTTTGGGGAAGAAAACAAAAGGAGAAAAAGAGAAAAAAATAGCTTCAAAAGTACTGTTAGATTGTCAATCTGAGAATATATAGCAAAGGCCAATTCAAGGGCTTTCAGCTTTTCAGAGAATTCTTTGTAATGTTGTCTACTCTCTAGGGTTTGGTTGTTTTCTATAATCTTGCCTTTTCCTATCTGTCACACACATCCCTTTCTTGCTTATGCCCCGGTTAAGGTTTTCCTTCTTTTCCCTCAGTACTCCATGTAACTTACTCTGTCCTAAGTAAATACAAAGAAATAAATAGCTGTTTCACGGCACCAGTTTTCCACTGCCCCTCTTACATATTCTTATGGGAATAAATAAGCGAATAAATGCCTAGATCAGAGTAGCCCTTTTTAGGATCGTAAGAGAAATGGGCCCATAATATAGAACTGTTTCTGAAATAACAGAGATGTTTGCAAAACCTAATGTCTTTTTACTCATTAGCTTTTTCTTTAGTTGTTATAGAAAACTGACTAAATGCTGAAACAGGAGTTGAGATATTCAAGATTCAACCTCACTTATAAGTGCTGAACTTAATTCTCTTCCTGGTCCTTTAAAACTTGCCAGTTCTTTGAGGTTCACTTCATGTAATTACCATATGTTAGGCTGCCCCTCCAAATCCCTGATGTGATATATCAGCTCTAGAATTTAGCTACTAACCTTGTTTATATTCGTATTAATGCTTCTTTTGTATTATATTTTATATCTTTTATAAATACTGGGTATTTAAAAACAAGTGCAGAAAGCCATTGAGGGCTTCAGGAGGTGAGACATATTCATAAACAACAGAATAAATCCAGTCTGTCCAACAGCACCAGGACTAACAAAGCAGTGACTGTTGTTACCCAAAACCAATTCAAAGTGCATCTACATTTATCTTGAAGTGAGAAATAAAATTGTGTCTGACATTAAGGTCTCTGTAGAAGAAATTTACATTGAAACACCTGAATATAACTCTTTAATATGAAACTTCGTGTAGAGTCTTGGTCACTTAACATAATGTAGGGGAGTTTTAAAAAAATACTTATTTACTATTAAGTAGTACGAAGCATAACATTCAGAAAAGAGATTTAGTTACCATTTAAATTGGACTTATGCTCAGAGACTGAAGGATTGAACCCACACACTCCAGTTCCACAAAACTCAGCAACAGATTAAGACTATCTCCCATGACTGGAGCAAGCTGAGACATTATTTGTGAGGTTCAGTGCTGCAATGAAAATTCAGGTAACACAAAAATTAGATAACGTATTTTTTCATGAATTATAATCTCCAAAAGTAAGAAAATGTCTTTAAAAATCTCCCTGTATATAGACACCTGGTAAAGTTTGAATTAATTGTGAGCTACTTATAATTAATATTTACAATGACAATCTCCACTTTTCCATCCTGCTCATAAAAACCTCAAGATGCAGTAATGAAGAAACAGAAATGAGATTTCTCACAGACTTGTCACTGTATATTGTAATAATTAGTTAATATCAAATATTTGTAAATATTTGGCACCTTTTCAGGATAATAATAACAATAGACATATATACATGTGTATTCATAGAAATGCATACAGATCTATATATCTTTATGGGTAATTTGCCAACTGCCTCAT
The DNA here is from genome assembly GCA_013398115.1 of Falcunculus frontatus. Classification (NCBI taxonomy): domain Eukaryota; kingdom Metazoa; phylum Chordata; class Aves; order Passeriformes; genus Falcunculus; species Falcunculus frontatus. The sequence goes on along the minus strand of VZRV01006407.1, from coordinate 455,295 downwards.
CTGTCCTTTTTATCTTCTGAGAAGGATAGATACAGTTCTTCAGATAAACCCAAAGGAAAACATATTTTACACATAGGCAAAATCAGAACAAATTTAAATAATTTTCACTTGATGAAAATTGTTCCTTTTACGTTTCAAAATAAAATTGATGGTTTTTCTTTCTGACAGGACCCAAGGGAATGGCCTGAAGTTGTGTCGGGGGGGGGGGTTGAGATTGGTAGATGGCAATCAAAAGCTGAACTTTGCTTCATTAACTCAAAAATATGTATTACTTTTCATGTCCCTGCCTATACTAATGACTAAAGTTACTCTAACTCCACTGAAATATGAAATTTAGAAACACCAGGAAAGTAAATAGAAATTATGAATACTCTTCAGCATCAAGGTGCTGATGGGGAGGCAATTTTGAAAGATCTAACTCTTAATCATTTTATGAATTTCATATCTGGAGGAGACATCACAATTTTGGCATAAAAAATTTAGGATTCCAGAACAGCTAATTACTTTTTGAACATGTAGGATGAAACACTAATTATTGACTTGAGCTTGTTAAAGAAAACTTAGCTATAGATGACAGTACAAAGAGATTACTGAGACTTAGCATTCTCTACTTTTCTCACACAGGCTGATTAATGGCATGGACACCCCCCAAAATTATATATTAGACTATACTATAAAAAAGAAAGAAAGAAAAAAAAAAGGATGTAATCCTCCAGGCTTCTGAGAGATAGCTAGAATAATGGACATCTGAGGATTCCAGAAGCAATTCAATGAGATAAAATGGAGGGTGAGTAGGTAATTGTTCCAAAGTGTAAGATACAAACCTTCCTTGAAAAAAAGAGGATTTTCTTGCCTTTGCCTGCAGCTCATGATGACTTTTTATTTTCTTCATAATTTCAATGGCCCAGCCACCCATGAATCTAAATATTTTTTGAACCATTGAACCTAATGAAAATATGATAAGTCAGTTCTGTTTTATCACATTTGCAATTGCTCTGATTACTATATTGAGCCTATTGAGCCTTTTTAATTTTATGGTATTTTTTTCCACTAAGTTCAATTAAAGCTGGTGCAAGACCTAAGAATATATAATGGCACTGTTAAACAGTGAATGGAGGGAACATTTGTTACTAAAACACAGAACAAAGTAAACAAAACTTAGATGCATTTCAGGAGAGTTTGGGGAAACATAGGATCTGTAGTTATCACAAATTGAGTTTCTTTTTTCAACTTCTAATTTCTCTTTTGAAGAAAAGACCTGTGCTCATGGACTGTAAGATTTACAGCTACTATTTTTTGCTACTACTGTTTTGAATCCTTTCACTGTATGTAATTTGTAGATTATGTTCTTGTCCTTTTCCTTGTAAAAAGAAGCAGTACATGAGATATAGAGATGAAACATGCTTTATAAATCATGTGTGAGATCATCACTACTCTGGAGAACTTGCTTACATCAATATCACACTTTAATACTGGTGTGGAATATTCTCCTTCTGCTCTTGCCCACTGCACCCTCTTCAGCATTCCCTCGGATGAGACAGTGGAATGGGGCAAGCCTCTTTCTTTTGTTTATTATTTTAACTTTTTGTTTATCAGCAGTTTCTCATCCTTACACAAAGTCATGATTATTTTATTTGGGTTTGCAGTATAATGGGGAAATATTTTTGTTCTACAATGTATAAATGCACACATTTTAATAAAACGCCCTTTTTGAATTAGCACCAAAGCAAAAAAGTCAAAAAAATCTTAGGTCTTCTGAAGAAACTTTTCCTTTAAGAAAACAAACAAAATTTTTCAAAATATTTGTAGCTGCCCCTGTAAACTAGCCTAAAATGAGGGGAGTTACATCCAATATCTTCATCCTATGTCACCTTAATTTTTCATCTGCCTCATAAGGAATTACAATTACACAGATTTCTGGCTGCTCCCATGTGCTGTGCTGTTCAGATGGCTGATGGTATTTTATCCCACCAGTGGCGATCTGAGCAGAAGTTTCACAACAACGCAAATGCACCAATGATATTCACTGATGATTCATTTGCACTGACACTTCTCTCTGAATTTAAAAAAAAGAGGCAAAAGAAGACTTGAGAATAAATGGCAGTTGGTGACATCTCAAAAAAAAAAAAAAAAGATCTTTTGGTGAATGCAATGAAACACAAACATTTATGGGCATTGGCCAAACAGACTATATCATAACCAAATTACCAGATTTCTAGGCAGAATAGGGCATTTTTTTTCTCTTTTAATGTAATAATATGAATCACCACTGTAAAACATTACAGTAATTTGTGGCATTTAATAAGGCAACACAGAGAACATAATTTAATATTCACCCTTATAATTTAAAGTGACTTCTAAAGAAAGAATCAGCAGCATGGGAAGACTGTATATGCACGGTATATGTACTGGCTATGATTTCATATATTTAATAATATTACATATGTTGACAAAAGGAGAAATATTCCCAAACGTACTGTGAGTCACTACCTTCAAAATTAAGTACTAAATTTCACCTGTGATACAATGGTCAATAAAAGTCTGAACTCTTATGAGGGAAAGCAGTGTATAGTTCTACAAATTGCTTTCCTGGTGATAGTTCTGTCTTAAAGAATTCTGTTTTGCCTGCCCCCAGATATTTATTTCTAGGCCTATGTTAGCTTTAAAGGTGAACCAGCACAGGAGTAATTCCATGATATTGCAACACCAGTGAAACACTGGCGTATAAAACAAGAAAAGAGACCTATTTGGATGAAAAAGAAACACTCCTGTCCTTATTTAAAGACAAGCAGAAGATACACGGAAGGTGGAAGCAGGGACAGGCAACTGTTCATTTCTTGGAATGAATATAGAGATGTTTTCAAAGTAGAAATAAGACAAGAAAAACGAAGACTCATTTGGAATTAAATCTGGCCAAGGCTGTCAAGGACAGCCAGAAGGGTTTCTTCAAATACACCAGTATCAAAAGGAAAACTAAAGATAATTAATAAACAAGCAGGGACCCGGTGTCAGCAGATGCAGAGAAAGCAGAGTTACTGAGCACCTTCTTTGCATTAGTTTCACTGACAAGACCTGCCCCTGGGAATCTCTGACCCAGGAAACCAGGGCAAAGGAACAAGGAAAAGGGGACCAGTGCTTCAGGCTACAGTTTGTGTCTGGTCTAGCTATTCACCAGTGACTATCCTGAATACTTTGTGCAAGACATCATTGTCATCAAGATTCTCTTTGGAGATAACAGATTTTATTTGTTTCTCTCCAGTGTCATGCATTTGTCCAACATCCTCTCCTAAAATTTAGCATCAATATAATCCTATGCAGGCAGAAGATTTAATTTTGAAATTAGATACTGAGAAAGTATCTTTTTTTTGAATTATGAGTTTTACAGAGGGACATGCATTCATCCTTTCTACACTATTTTCAGCTGAGACTCTTCCATTTCATTATGGTTTTCTTGCAAAAACAAAACATCTCTTCCTCCGACTTCTTTTATTCAGTGGGTGGGTTTTCAGGTTTTTTTTTTTTTGATACTCAGACACTATATTCTAAATTTTAAAAGGAATTAATAGTTTCTGTAGGTTACTCGATGTCTCTGCATTTTTTCCCAGCAATAAAACTACTTGATATTCTTTGTCTGCTTCACAGAAATGGATGGTGTAATATATAATTTTAGTCCAGTGAAGCAGAAATCACAAATCTCTTATATACTTTTTTTAATAGTCCAACACTTCTAATCCTGTGATGGCAGAGCACAAATGAAGTTGCGAGGGGGAGGAATTCTTTACAGATGAAGAAACGGCAAATTTAAGAAAGATATTCAGGTGGTCCTTTCCTGGCAGAGGACATGCATGAGAAAAACTGTGTGATCTCTCTATGCCTCATAGTCATTGAATCCTCAATAATATATATTTAGGAAAATCTAGGAAGTACATGTCTCACATGTGTGCATAAGAAAGTTAATAAACCATCCACATGGAAAATTCTTGGGACTAGATATTGCTGCTGTGTAACTTGTACACCTATAAAGCATATGTAGCTAAATTAGCTCTGCAAATATTCAAAATACAGCTTCTGTGCCTTACAAATTTCTGCCTTAGAATAGTCTCCAAAATCTCCCTTTCTTTTGAGTTCTGTGGTGACACAGTTGGGGGAGAGAAATGTTTATGACGCCATGAAAAGAATTCATCTGCTTCAATAGAGTTAATAATAATTCTATTATAATACCAGAACCTTTTCTGCCACAAATCCTCAATGAAGTATTATTAGAAATTATATCAGATTCTACGTAATCTATGTTTCAACAGACTAGATTATCATCATGGTCTGGGTTTATAATACTTAACTTTCCCAAGTAAAAATATGTAGTATCTTAAACAATCCTGTATGACATTCCAGAGAACACAAGTAAGAACTTGGTTCTTGCAGAAATTAGTTCAGCGTCTATTCATTCTAACAATAGAAAAAGAGAATGTTTACTTCACATAGATATGTTTCTTTCCCTTTCACAAAACACAGAAAAAGAAAGTAAAACAAAGACCATGAATCAGTGAGCAGAAATTATAGCTGAATGGAAAACTGGTGTTTTGTTTGATACAGAAAATCCTTTATTTTCTCAAATTGGCAGGGAGTATTTATTATAATGATCAAGAAATATCAGGAGTTTGCACAAAAGATTTTCTCTTGGTTGCATAACCAGTCACAAATGTAAGTTTGCTGGGTATAATTTTTTGGCTAGTCTCTAATTCTACTAATATTTTTTGTCACCTTTGTTCAAAATCAACGAGCACCATGGATGTATTAAAAAAAGTTAGATTGTCTATATAGAAATATTGAACCTCTTCAGATAAATAATGTCAGCATATCATTATTTTGAGGAGTATTTGGGTGACTGAGACATTTATAACATGAAATTACACTTCTCATTTAAATCACAACAGCTTGTACTGCAGGTATCCACAGTCTTTCATTTCAGGCCACTTACACTATATGAATAGGCAAAATGGCTTAGTGTATTTTAAAGCAGCTAAAAATCCTCTTTTATATTTTACATGAATAAATATAAACTTTATAAAGCCTAAGGGGGCAAAAAACCTGCCAATCACTGAATAAATGTTTAAAGCTCATCTTATTGTTTTGCATCTGTTGCCCTTTGCTGAAGGATATTTCCTGTGCTGCAGACTCTGAATAACAGCATTTCATTTTAAGAATGTAATTAAAAACACATCTGTTGTTCTAGAACCTTTAGATTGAGCAAGTCCTCTGTAAACCAGACAGGAAGATTTTTAAAAAACCATTTTCAGCATACTTAATCACTCTTCTTTGCACCATCCTACTACATTAAAAAAACCTCCAGCAATTAAGTATCCAGATTTCTGTTTTGATCCCACAACGTATATGACCTAGCAACCAATGTTTGATTCATTTCACTGAGCTCTGGAAACAAAAAGAAAATTCTTTTTTAGACGCTTTATTGCTCTGGACCCTCAAAAAAACAAGAAACCTTTGGGTAGATGGCAGGAGTTATAGAATCATGTCCTTCATCTTCATGGAATTTCAAATGAATGGTAGAAGAATAACGTGCATCCTGAGTTTTAATCCAGGAAGTCTCAATTTTTGACAGTCTCTTCACAGGCAAGTGCAAGCTTTAGCTAAGACTGGAGTTTATTTCAGAGTGAGTCTCATCTTTTATTCTGTCACTGGGTAGAACAGTACTTATAAGTTAAACTACAATAATTAGTAAATAAAGGATGAGTATGAATAGCTTCCTAACATCTCAGCTGCTGTATTTGCCATGCAGCATATACCTAATTTAGTGGACACAACTCTGATCCAGTTTAATGACACAAATTAACTTCAAAGGCTTGACTGGTAGAACAAGAAAGTGTATGACTGAAACTTGGGTGCTGTTCTGTACAGAAAATGAGCACTGCAAGACAAATTGCAAGGTAGAAAGAATCTAAGTGATCTGAGTCTTCCTAATCTAACATCTTCAGTTTAATGCACCATTGCATTTACTAGTGCATCTTTGATTTCTCTTTGTGCTGCTGCCTTTCAAAAATCACATCAGTAATAAAAGCCAACAAACATGGAAATTGACAGTCTTATTTCCACTTCTTAAGCCATTAATTATGTTCGTTCCAGTGACTCTTCAGGCACTCTCTAGGTAAACAATTATAAGAATCCAGTTTAAGATACAAAATTAAATTTATCTTATCTTAGGAGAAAATAAACCAGAGATAAGAAACAAGTTTATTTCTCAGCACACTCATGAGCTTAGTGGTTTCTCTTTTCAACAATGCGCTAGTCAAAATAACCTCACTAAAACCTTACTATTTGTTTTAAATTCAGCCCCTAAAAATCCACCATTATCAAAATTTGTCTAAGAAAATACAGGTCCTGGTACCTCTGATTAGTGATCCTGATTTAGAAAAGGATATCAATGAAACAAGAGAAACTGTCTTAGAAAACTAACGTGCTGTCTAGGCATAACTAAAAAAAAAAATAACCTTTGGGCTGTGACAAATCCTTTGTTTTCACTATTGAAGATGACAGTTAGTCCACAAGTAGCTAAACATTCTCTTGTTGACTTACATTAGCAGTAGAGTGCTATAGGTACTAGGGGTTTGCTCACAGATATTGTCAGACAGCTTTTTAAACTCTGAAGTCCTCCAAATATATGTGATTGAGGCCTGATAGCCACAGAATTATTTTTCATAAAGTGGTATGTTAATGAGGACTGTCTATACTATCTTTATGATATTTGATTAAAACATAGTTAAAAACAAATCTAAATAAGTAACAAATGGCCCCCAAAGAGTTTAAAAATATTATTTTTCTGTTATTAAAAATAATCAATCTTAATGTAATATCTGACCAAGAATTTTTAATGATCTTTTTTTTAAAAGTCAAACTACTTAACCATGAATGCATAAACTCTTTCTACACTATTTTAACTAGTAATTCAGGTCCCACTGATATTTCTCCAAGTCAAGATAGTGAGTTTGTACATTGATTACTCCTCAAAATTTATAAATAAAACAAAGATATTTTGAAATAGTTTGGTGGGGGATTTTTCTTAAGAAAATCCAGAGAAGTCTGCAGTCTATTCACTATTAATATTACTTCAGAGTAGAAGAGAATAGCCAGCTGATAGATGAAAACTTGTATTAGTTGCAATATGGTAAATATTGCAATACATAACTAAGTGTGCATGACTTTTTATGTGGGTGCTGACATTCAAATACTTCAGATACAGCTTGCTATTTTGTCCACCATCTTTTCTTGCTTTTCTCCTGATAGCCACACTGTTGACATTCCTTTTTCATTTTATTTGGTGTTTATAATATCTGTCTTTAACATAGGTTCACTTTTTTTTTCAGCAAATTCAGTCTCATTATCAAATTTGGTTCTTGGCCTATGGGTCCCAAAGATGAAAGAAGCTTTTTTACTGCTCTGCTAAATAAATGGTGCTCGTGTAAGTATGAGTGTCTCTGTTGTAAGATTTGCTTTCTCTAAGTGCTTAAATGAGAGAATGTGAGTCACCAGAGGACAATGATTCATGACTACAAACTACAGTAGCTCATGTACGGTATTACAAAGACATCTGGCTATCCTGCAGATTGAGGTCTGAGAGAAAACCCTGAACATTGCAAAGGTACTTGGTTGAGCATCTATTCACTCCCCAAAACACTCCCATGAGCAATGTTACCCGTGTGCATAACTCTTTACACCCCATAAGATTTAGGTAAACAAATATGTACTTTTTCTTTCAAATCATACACGCAGACTCTAAAATCTACAAGAAATATGCTTAATAATTCCTTATTGTTTATCCACTGAAAATTAAAGAAGAAAATATAAAAGAGCAGCATCGAATATCTTCCTAATAACTCAAGTAATATTTTTGCCATTTGCTGAGCATGAAAGGAGCATTTCTATAGAGTCAGTGAAAATAGATATTTTCTATTCCACTAAGTGCAAACTTTACAACATTAAGTGTGCTAGATAAGGCATTAATCCACAGTTCTATACACACATCACCAGCAGGGATGAGCTGATGTTCTAGGAATCCATCCCTGGAGATCAGACAATAAAAACATGTCTCATTGTTCCTTGAGACAACTTACTATATTCCTGCTGCTGCTGTATAATTTATCAGTGTTTACTATTGTTGCATTGTAGTGAAATTAAGGGTCTAGTTCTGCTTTAGAACATGCACTAGGTCAAAAGGAACATATTTGCTGCCTGTAGTCACTATCCTATGATGTTATAGCACAAATGAAAAAATAAAAATCGGGGTTTTTTTTAAATTTACTATCTGGACAACAGATTTGAAAGCCACAAATCTTCTGGTTTCATCTACATGCATTTAACAATCCAGCAAAGCAAAAAAAAGAAATTATGTGCATTTATAGCACAGCTGAGACAGATGAGGGGCATCAGCCACCATCCAATTAATAGATAACAGTAACTTTTGTTTCCTCATCCTTTATTTCATCATGAAATTTTAGCAAAGAGAAAGCAAGAATTGTCATTAGATGTTTGCACTAACAATGCAAACTGACGATATATGATCAGTGTCAATTGTTTGTAGAGACTCTTCCTTTTTCAGTTAACACAATGTTGAGAAGTATCTCAGAGAAGCAATCAAAATGCAAGCAAATACCACAAGATCTGGTAGCAATGTGCAGTTTGGAAGTGATCACTAGTCAAAATACATATTTTCTTCTTTGGACCGATTTTCCTCTAGAAATGTGCATTCCTAAAGAACTTCTTAAAAAAAGAATAAACTGCTTACTTCTACTGTTCCTAGGCCAAGTAAATATCCATAGGAGGCTTAAAAGAAAGCCTTTCAGGACCTGCTACCCCAGGATGTGTGAATTAATCTGCCTCAATTAACTCTAATTGAAGGGAAGCCTCAGAACTTCCTTCTTTGTCCAGTTTCCTGGGTAGTAAAGATTATAAGGAAATTCAAACTCTTTGCATAAAAGTTTAAAATAAAAGTATAATGATAAAAAGCGAGGGCTTTTAACTATTTCACCTACTGAGCATCATTGCCCCTCAGAGACTTTTTTCTTAGACTGAGCTGCCAATCCTCCCCTTTAACTTCAAAGAGCTTTTCTCTCCCTTAGATATAAATAGATCACTGCAGACACCCAGAGAGTCAGAAAACCATCCGCCTGTAAAGATTTACAGCAGAGAAAGTCTGAAACTCACCTTGCTGAAGGCCCCCTCTCCTCAATCCACTAAAGGGCCAGGTCTTTCTCCTTATGATAAGGCAGACTACCGTGTTACACTTCTGTTTCCAGTAGGTTTTCAGTCAGCTGCAGCCTTATCCAAGCCACAAATCTCCCCTCCACAAACCCTGCAAGCCTCCTTTCTTGCTTAGCAGTGCTTTATTGTGAGCAGGTGGAGTAACCTGCTTGCAGTTGGTAATAACTCCATTTAACACATATAAGTGAATCGCATACTTTCTTATTCTGATATAGTGTTAGGCTTCTAGATATTTATTCTTGAGGGTAATAGTACTTCTTATTGAGCAATAAAAATATGTACAGTATGCTTGCTTGTTGGTGCTCGTGCTGCCAGTTATCTATCTTTATCACTTGGTGTCTTTGTTTCCATCTTTTTCACAAAGTTGTCAATTTTCTTCCTGTTCAGCAAATTTCTATATTAAACTTACCTAGGGAGAAGTGATTGCAGTTCTTCACTGTCAAAACTGTGTGGGTAACTAGTGTGGATTTTTTTGCCTTTCATTTTTCATGGCAGGCTTATATATGTGCATATAACCACTAAATATTTTCTCTATCATAAGCTAAAAAACATCCTGACTTTGGAAAATGGCTTCATATGGAGCAGAAAGCTACTTATTTCTATCACTGCAGGATAGCAGTTGTTTTGTTTGTTCTTTGGCATAGGAAGCCTGAAAATAGAATTTATTAGTGCTAGGACAGCATGCATCTTTCCAGAAGATATCTCATTATAACTCTACTCTGGTAAGCAGCTTACAGCCAAATTTACCATCATTTGAAATATAAACCTATTCTGATAATGTTCCTTAGTGTTCCATAATCCTAAATTCAGAAATTCATAGTAATTATGCATGTGATAGATGTTTATAACTTGCAAAAATACTGAATTATGTTATTTTTTCTAAATTGTTCTATTCTAACAGTTAGATAACTGTTAATCAGTTCATGCATAATTTTTCTTGGATTTCAGAAAAGTCAATCCTAGAAATCTTAGCTTAATATAGATAAATAAATATTGAAAATAATCCTACATTTCCTGTGAAGGCATCTTTTAAATATCTCTGGACAGGTTATTAACATTCATTTTTCACTGTAAGTGATGGTAGCTGAAGCAAATGGAGGATATGTATCTGCCTTGCTTATGCATACATGAAACCTAGAAAAGGTCCTTCATACCTTGTCATACTTGGATGTCCTTTTGAGAGAGAACTGTATCAACAACTTCTTTTGAGTCCATTGCCCAGTTTTCATTAGGGAACTCGCAATCACTTGGGGTTCAGGTTTGTTATCAAAGGAAATAAAAAAAACAGCCATCTTTCAGAATGACAGGACTGTTCTTGCTTATTTTAATTTCAAAGTAAAATTGCTGTTCTTTCTACTTCTGCAGTGGGAGAATGAAAAGAGTGCATAACTATCATTTTTAAGCCAAGAGAATATTCGTGTATCACAAGTCTATGGACTCAACTCAGCTACAAGAAATCACATTAAAAAAGGAAGGTGTTTTAGGACTTGAAGTTCCTAGAACGAAATCTTTGTCTTGCTGAACTTGATGGCAAAATTCCTGCAGATTGCAACTGAACATGACTTCTCTGGGAGCCCTCACTATATGGGCTGTCTGCTCTAACCGTAAGGCCACATGTCCTCCTTCATTCCAAAAATACATGCATAATTCTCTCAGCTGTAATTGTTTGGAAGGTGAAAATCCATATTGTCCCTTGTAACAAGCATTCTTGTCAAGGTTTTAAGCTCAGCTGGAGATAAAACAGCATGCACCTGCTTGCTCAACAGCCCCCCGATCCCAGTGGAATGAGGAGGAGAGTCAAAGTAAAACTTATATGTTGCCATAAGAGCAGTTTAATAATTGAAAATAAAGTAAAATATAATAATAATGGCTAACAATAACAACGAAAATAACAATAAAGTAGCAATAATAGTAGTTGTTGTTATTATTATTATTATTATTATTATTATTATTATTATTATTATTATTATTATTATTATTTAGAAACCAAGTGATGTGTACTGCAATTGCTCACCCCTCCCACTGACTGATACCAGTGGCCCCTTCCTGAAGCCAGACTGGTCTCACTTCTGGGTGACCCTCCCCACCTCCAGTTTATGCACTGGGAATGACATTCTGTGGTTTGGAATATCTCTTTGGTCAGTTTGTGGCAGATTTCCTGGCTATACTCTCTCCCAGTTTCTTTTGTGGACCTCCTCACTTGTCAGAACATGAGACAAGGAGGGAAAATATAAAGATAGGAAAAAATAAGGGAAAAAATTACTTAGGATAAACGTGACAGCAAAAAACCAAAACACCAGTGTGTTATCAACACCATTCTCTTTCCAAATCCGAAACACAGCACTGTGACAGCTACTGAGAAGAAATTAACTCTACTCCAGATGAAATCAGGACACTTCTCTTGCAGCATTTCATTTTCAAAATCTGATCAGAAACACATCTGTCTTTCCCAGGTCCCTTTTTCTGTAAGTGATCATAAACCAAAGCATTCCACAGCAATTTACTCACTCCTATTCTCCCTGCAAGATATACTCAGAGTCCAAAGAAGAAAATGTATTATTAATTCCATAGCAAAATCTTTTTTTCTTTTCTTTTAAAACTATGTCAATCACATTCAAATCGTAAACATGAACTGTTTGGAAAAAGAATCCTACTGAATGAATCTATTTATGAAGAGAGAATCGTCAAATTCAGTGATATTTCACCAGAAATTTCTATCAACATATGGCTTAGAGAGGCCAAATCAAAGGCCACTAAGATCTCTGATTTTGGATGGAAAAATGCCAAATACAAAGAATTGTCACAAGAACATTCAAATAGGTAAGAAAAAAAATGAACAGACAAAATGCATATGTGTTTCTTTTAAAAGGCCATGAGTAACAGCAAGCCCACAAATTTTCCTGGAAAAGCCGAAAACACTTGCAGATCTAAAAATGTTGGCAGAAGACTCGAGTACAGTTTTGGATGTACAGTTTACACTAAGCAAATTCTCCCTTTCTTTTGTGGCAGTTTGGCTCCTGGACAGCCTTGGACAAAATTGTCTTCTTTTTTGCACTGGGGCTACTACAGTATGTTCTTCCAATGAGATTTCCTCTGTTTCAGATATGAAATAAATATTTTTATTAGGACATTATAAAACCTAAAATAGATACATCTAGGGATGTGCAGTTATTACAGATGCAATCACCATGGAGGAAAAGAATGAATAAATATGAAGGCAAACATAATGCAGGAGTCAACATCAATTTTCATCAGTAAATATCTTATAAGTTCCACATACTGAGCTCAATTAAGTATCCTATTCAGGAGGTGGGCAAAAAAGTCAAATGGAGCAGGTGAATGAAGGCATTGATGATGCTGGGCAAAAAGAAACATAGTAGTCAACCAGTGATAAAGTGCTAATGGTCTGTCTTGTTTTGATCCTGACTAGATTGACCCTTCATCCTATCGTTATCCTGATTAATTGCCAACAGTCAGTTTAGTCAGCACATATAAATTTTAAATAAATTGTAGAGTAAACATCATTCTTTTCTCTATTTCTAATGAGCTTGATGCAGGAAAGACTCATATCCTTGCTGCCACAGTTCTAGGTCAAAGCACATTTAATATAGATCAGCTATAAGGGCTGGAGGCTGTTTGGAGAAAGTATATTAATTCCTCACCAGCCACAAAGAACATTATTCTGTTTCCACGTCCAGTTATTCACCACTCCGTGGAGAATGCTATTGAAAAGAAACCTCTATGTACAGAAATTTTGCTGAAGTGGAGATGTATTTAGATTTTTAACTTCTTATGTCCTGAAAAGAATGTACTAATATTTGGGCATGTACTTCAGAATCTTGCATTTTAAAAACTTTTTTTTTTTATTTTTTTTTTTTTTTGGAAAATATGATGCAAAAAAAAACCATACGGGCAAATCTATAGAGACTATTTTAAATTTGCAGGTTTTTTTCATTTGCTGTAAGGTTGCTTTCATATATTTAAACGTTAAATATTCTCAGAGGTTTTATGCTTCTTGCTGCCTTCTCGTGTCAAAAGCTCTGTACAACAGTTTCTTCAGCTTTCTTTTGCTGATTAATGACAAACCAATCTACCACCCCCACATATGTACAGAAAGTCAGCACATTCTGTTTATGGGAACAGAAATTTATAAGCGGTCTTCAGCTAAAATATCCTGGATTGTCCAAGGATCTAAATTCTACTGTTTGAGTACTGTGTTACTGTTGTGAAAGATTGCAAGCGACTTGCTGAAACAAGGTGGATGATCATCTCAGAATAATTAATGAGATGCATTCTGTAATGTCTGTTTACATAATTTCATATATAATTGGTCAGATACAATCAGTAGAACAAATTTCCATTTGTCTGTCTTTAAACAAAATTGTTCATGAAATCCAGATGTTAAGCAATCCTCACAGTACATAGAACTTTGTCATGAATAGACACTTGATGGACAAATGACAATAAAGTTATTACTGTCTTTCAAAATATGTATGAATATCTATTTTGATTTGCTACACACTTATTACTGACAACTGAAGAATTAGACAAGCTAATTTGTTTCCCTTTTCACTTGATTTAAGTCACCGATAGTACAAGGCCTCACCAGAAATTATAGCCATTGCTTCATCTAATAGTTATTATCAAATTGCACATTGTGACTGAATTTTCAATTACCTTAACAATGAAGAGGGGACCAAAGAGTGAACACTGATTAAGTGGGAGAAAAAAAGAAAAAAAAAGAGACATTTATTTAGAAGTTGAAGTATAAACTGAAATATTTTTATTAAGGAGGTTTTGTGTGGGCACTGTGAGACTTATTCCCGGGTCTTCTCCTTGTACCTTGTCAAGAATTATCAGTTTTACTATTTTCTTGCTCCATACATTTTGTTCAGCCAGTTTACAGGCCTTGGGAGGAATATTCTCAGATTCTACTTGTGCTTTATCTTGCCTATGTTCATTGTTTTAATAATATTAATGTCTGGTTTTCGGAAAAAAACGGAAGTATGAGTGCTCAACTGGATTCTGAAATGTCTACATAATTTTCTAAAACTAAAGCAGTTTTGTGGCTTCCTAGAGTGTCACAGTCACTGAATGGCTTTTTAACACTATCCCACTTTTTATACCAAACGTTTGAGATGCCAACAATTTCCTCTGTGAGCTAGAGAGGTATCTTCAGATACATGAGCTGGAGGTAAACATCATTCCTATGAGCAGGATCAAATTTGAAATCTAAGTCATCAGTCTTTATCTGAAAGTTTGCTGCTTGGTATTTGGGAAATTCTGGTAAAGGATCAGTTCAGTGATCTAGGGCTTCACAGATCGTAAAAGTGAACACTTACAAGTCACAAATCATCAGATTTTCAAAACTCTTTCTTTCCTTTTCCTTGCAGGCACCAAACACACAAAACACGGGCCTGCCACATGAACTTTACACAGGTAGTAGACTTCAGTCCAGTAAATACTCTCACACCTTGAATATGGAATCTATATCTCTACGTACTACATAGGCATTTATCACTTTCTTCTTTTTATGCAGTCTGTGACTTTTTTACTGATTTATTCTGTGTATGTATTTCACTATTTCCCTCCCATTTTTTTTCTACATTGGGTCATGATTTTTTACCAATTTCTTGACACTGAGTCCTAGTACCAATATAAAAAAGAATTTTCCTTCTCCTCCTGCTGTCCTTACCTGTTTCAGTGCCGTTGCCAGTTATAGGACATTCCTCTCGTTTCAGAGCCTATTTTCTTCATCTCCCATGGGACTTACCATACCACATGAGAGCTCTTTATGGATCTAGAGGTTTTAAAGGTCTGCCTCTGCCTCTTTCCTTGCCCTACCTGTTGTTGCAATCTCTGAACTGTAGTGTTATTTGAGGTCTTTCACAATAAATACTGCATAGTAATTAGTATCCCAGTCACAACACGTGTTCATAGGGGAACACTGAAGGAATGTACTTTTTTTTCTTTAAAATAAACTAATTAGCTCATTTATAAATCATTTTAACAAGAAAGATGAGGAGAGAGTGGAAAAATGGAGAACAAGGGTAAAAGTCAACTGTTTATGCTTTTCAAATCTCAGGAGAGTAAAACAAGAAAAAATCACTTCCATGTTTTGGAATAGTTTCTTAGTCTCCAGCAAAGAAGCAATGAGTGCACACATACACTATCTGTCTTCTCTGTGTAATGAACAGATAACTATGAAACCACTCACTGACTGCAGTAGCAGGCTTTTTATTGTGGCAGAACTGTAGGGACCCTGGGGCATTCTGTCACTGTCAAAACTCTTAAGCACATTAGTCTCCAAAGGCTTCTCTGAAAGCTAAGCCCTGTCTCTTGCAGAGACAAAGACTTGGGACCACTAATATAAATAATAGATCAAACTTTAGCAAGAGAAGAAAATGTCAAGAGACAAGGCAAAGATGGAAAGTTTTTTATAACATCATATGAAAACTATCAAGATTCTCTGAAAGACATTGTTTTGTTTTATTATGCTGCTCTGTCAAAACCAAAATTCCATCGTGCAGTTCGAGCTTCATACAGTCTCGGAAGCAAACTCATTCAAATATATAAATGAGCAAGAATTAAGCCGTGTCAGCTCTCTGTATATCAAGTATGAGAAACACAAGGGGGTTCTATTTGATGTAATTTTCCTTTAAGAAATTTTTCATCTTAGCATATAATTCTTTATCAGTGTTCTGATTTTGTATTATGAGTATTATGGTTCTGTGGATAAAATTCACACCTGATTAGATAAAGCCAACAAAATGTAGGAAGCTTAAACTGACTGCAGACAATGACCGTCCTCTCCCCTACCCCCAAAACAGATGCTCTGCATTGTGTAATTTTGAAACTGAAACAAAAAAAGGTTTATGGGAATTAATTTAGAGATGCATGATGCAGTTGTGCAGGTCAAGTTCACAGACATGGGAACTGAAGGAAGTTTTATTTGCAGAAGGAAAAGTTTATTTCTCGAGACAGTGAATTCTTCTTTCTGAATTCTCAATAATTTTAGTGTCAAATAGTGCATGTTCATAATGTGCTTTGAGATCTTTCAATTAAAACAGTGTGTTGCTGTCTACAAAACCTGATGCTTGAGTTAACCACTTCACCAAACTGATCAATATGTTAATGGTTAAACCTTTACCAGAACTTATTGCAGTTCCAGACCTTATAAAATCTTCACAGTTCTCCACAGTCTGTCATATTATTCAGTCTCAGAAAAATGTTAGCAGCCAATATATTTCTCAGGGCTTGTATACTAAATTTTGACTTGAAGAAAATTCCCCTTCCATTTAAGGTTAAAAAGTTTAAAATATTCAGGCCATCCTGCATTTTCTTAAACTTCAACTTTCATTTTCATCCTTGGCTTAAAAATTTGCAAATATAAAAATACCTTTTCTTTTTAATTCTTTCCCTTGGAAATCTATATAGGATGATTTCTGAGGCTGAAAATGTGGCAAAGCAAGCCCATCCTCCCATGCAATACATGTTTCTATAGGATTCTACTGCCAAGAAATTGTTTCCTGCCAAGCCAGGTTCATCACCACTCCTAAGGGGTGGAGTTCTCTCTGGTTTCCATTTCAGCTGAATTAGCCATATCTGCTAATTCTTTCTAAGCTCTTCCAGAACCTACAGGAAAGCTAAGAGGGTAAAAGGATGTCTGGAGGGCATTTGAAAATGAAATCATCTTTTTGCTTCTGGAGGATTTAAAACAGGAAACATATAAACAAGTAGAAATATTCAACTCCTTATAATCAAAATTCCCTATTGCTTTACCTGCCTGGTTTTCTGAGTTTTATTTGGCATATTTCTGTAAGTTAGCCATACTTCTTTATTATTTTCTCAGCTTCATCTCCTGTTCTTGTTTATGCGGTGCACTGTGTCTTATCTGAAAATTTAGGTTATGCATTAAGGGAGAATGAGCACCGAAAATGTTAAGGACACAATGTTTCAGAACTATAGAGTATTGTACATATTTATATCTTGTGGTTTTCCTTTTGGACAGAAGCAAAGCTTTAGAGTGTGCATCTGGCAAACACACATCATTGTGATAAAAACATCAAAGAGAAAAGATGCAAAATAAATTCTAAACAAAGCTATTTTTGGTTTTATCAGTTGCCTAAAGTGAAAATCAGGAGCAGGAAAATCATAACTGTGTGCAATTTTGACTGTAAGGATATAAAGATATTAGAGACCGTCCAAAGGAGGATGACAAAGATGTTGAAGGGTCTGGAGGAGATGCCATGGGAATGGCTGAGGTCACTTGGTTTGTTCAGCCTTGAGAGGAGACACAAAAGACCTAATTTCGGTCTACAACTTCCTCATGAGGGGATGAGGAGGAGCAGGCACGGATCTCTTCTTTCTGGTGTGTTGAAATTGCTGGGTATTTTGCATCTCCCTCATTTTCTACACCATATTGAGGAAAGCTTTCTCTTCACTAAAGGAAAAAAATATGATCTTTAATTTTGGTAGAACTACCATGTTTACCCTCCACAATGTCTTGTATTTCTGTACTTTTCTCTGCTCCATTATTCAAATCCAACATGCCTTATTGATTCGGATGTACTGAACACTTACTCATGTTCTTTAGAACTTACTGATTATCATTTACTAATACCCTGGGAGAAGTGTCTTCATTTTTCTTTCAAAAATACCATTTGTCAAGGTAAAATTTCCAACATCTTTTACTTCCATCTATGTAGTATGAGAGTCAAATATTTTGTTTTAGTATTTTTTGACAGATCCGTACTTGTGCAATACCAAAAATAGGTGTGTGTTTTCTTTGCAGTTAAAAGAGATCATTTATCATTTTTTTTTCCCTTCTTTGTTTGGTGTAACAGTGACATAAGATGTCATTATCAACCATAAGAGATTTCTGTCCAATACACTGGAAACTAGCTCTGCAACACATATTATTCCAATGAATATATATTTTAAAATGTAATTTTTAACTGAGTACAAGTATTAAATCTGTGCTCCGCTAGCAGGAATTCTCCCATAATTTCAAAAATAATTTTTTTATGTCTTGTCAATTCAATGTTTTTAATTATTCTATGTTCTTTCAAGAACTCTGGACAACAATCACTTTCTACATGAAGAGTACATCATAACAAGGTCATGCCTGGAGAGATATACTTCAACATTTCTGCCTATGAAACTCTGCACTTTTGGGGGAAGAATCAGCTGCACGTAAACTGCTGGGTTTCTGAAAGAAAAAAGCTTAAAAATATAGAATATGCAGAAATAGAAAGTTCTGGTTTGTACATATCAACATGAGAGAGGAAATAATATAGTTAATTGCACAGATCTCAACAAGTTCTGCCCAGACAAAAACCACATTCAGCATCAACTCTTTCAGTAATTGCTTATTTAAAAAAAAATAAAGGGAAAAGTTTTAATATGGCTAGGCTACAGATGAGAATAAATCAGAATAATGGCTTGCCTATCTGATTGTGAAACTAAACAAGCTTTCAGTAAAATTAGGAAACCTAAGTACTAAATTATACTTCTCTCATCTCCTCACCTCCCTTCCCCTCCCTTCTTTTCATTTCTTGAAGTGCGTGGCTAATAATCTGCTCTTTGACATTCAAGATAAAACAAAAGTTAAGAATTCTTAACCATGAATGACATTGTTATCAAAGGCTGCTGAGAAGATTTGTGGGTCAAAAAGGTGATCTTCCTTGGAGACATAATAAACTGTTACAGATACCTGGTTATTAAGGTTAGTACTGGTGATATACTTTTTTAAAATAAAATCAAATAATAAAGGAAGCCAAGAAGATTACTCGTTGAATTGTAACTCCAGAGAAACTTTTGCATATTAATCACAAGGAAACTCTAATTTTGCTAAGGGCTTCACTGAAAAGTTACCATCCTTTGCAGTTTGTTAAGTTTTCAGAACTTGGTAAGAAAGTATCATTAGAGTTCATATAATGAATCTTATGTTACTGCATTTTCATTTACTCTCATTCAAAGATTACTGTTGAACAAAGGTATAATCTCACAGTATTTCCAGTCTAATCAGAAATGGGGTAAGTCTGAAACAGAACCCTATTTTTGAGATTAGTCTGAATCTTTCAAATTCAATTGTGTGCTCCAGAAGCTAAAGCTTGTTCTCAGAAGGAGGACTGGGTCTCTACCTGCTGTATTTCTAAGTAGATGAAATTTCTTTCAAGCCCCTCTCTGACAAATCAAGTGCACAAATGTGTCAGGGAAACTGTGCCAACAGGGCCAGTGACAGACAAATATATCAGGTGATACTGAGACTCTGTTTATGCTGCTGCCGTGGGTCCTTTCCTAGTAGCTCAGAAAAAAAAATTCACCATTTGTGCAATAGTTTCACTATTGCAGAGCAAATATTTCACTATGCAAAATATGAGGAGTGGGAATAAATTAGGTCTGTCTAAGAAATTAATACACCCAATGTCTTATTATGTTTTTGAAAATTATTCTTAAGCTGTATTAAGGCAACTCCAAAATTTTTACCTGTTTAGTGACCATCTATGCCCTGAGCAAAGGTGTGTTTCTGATAAGTACCTTTCCCCAGCCACTTTCTGGATGGTAGCTCTAACAGAGGAAGTCATACAGAACTATACTATGTATACATGTATCTGTAGCTCCACATACCTCTCACAAGCTATGACTTAACAAGGACCAGAGAAAAGGTTTTCAAAATTGAAGTAGCTTTGAAATTTCTGACAGGTGTATGTCAAAAAAAAATTGCTTCTGAGTGAGGAATCAAAAAATGGAAAGCTTAAATTTCTTGTTAAAGTCAGAAACAGTAGTCAATTTCATAAAATTTATATATTCATAATTGAACACATACTTCTTTCTTATTTCAAAAGTTGCTCTCGATTTTGGGTAATAAATCTTTTTTCTCCTTCCTAATATAAATTATTACACTCTTATAATAAATTATGCTGCTTTTAGGTGCCTGCTCTTGGTTTTGTTCTTTGGTCAATTTTGTTCTTTGGTTTAAAAAAAAATCTTTGTAGCTATTTTAGTGGTGATGTTGTCTCAAAAATATATAGGTGAGTGGCATTTTAAGGTAGCGAATGTAAGTACCACAGAACTTTATATCAAAGGCTAGGACCCCAACACACAGATTACTGCTCTTTGGGTAAGAGATTTCCTAGAAGTTTCAGACTTCACCATCTTAACCTCACAGAGTTAAATAATATTGCATGCACATAAAATTAAAAATCAATATTTTTACATCAAAAGCAATTAACATGATGAATTTGAAACTTTGCTCTCAGGGTACTGTCCTCCCAGGAAAATGGGTTTTTATAATACTATTCTGTTTCTCCATAATTAATTCATCCTGGTAAATTATAATAAAAGCTGTTATGCTTCATTTATAAGGTGTCTACATGATTATAAATTGTGACTCTTTTTCATTTGAAAAGTTTTCAAATTTATTTTAGCTTATTAAAAAGAAGTGGTAGGGCAGCAGGTTTTAGATTGGAGGGGAGCTTACAGAGACAAAAGAAATCTTTGGGTAGGAAAACTGGAATACGAAGAGCCCGAAAATGAAGAAAAGAAAATGAAACCTGGAAGTGTCGCCGAGTTCCGTGGTCCGAGAGCAATAATTACACGAAATCCGTTCCGAGAATCATGAATGAGCCATAGGAGGCCATTAGATGCGATGCCATTTATTAATTAATTTCTGCGATCCATTAATTAATTTCTGACAGGTTTAAATACCTTAGTTCGCAAAGATGGCATAAGATCATTGGTCAGTAACTATCCACCTCTCATGCTAATTGGCTAAGACTCACAACAACCATTCAAAAATATTTTTCTAGTTAACTTCATAACAAAGTCTGAAAAACAAGTTGCAGGTGCAAGATAGAAAGTTTAGTTTACAAAAACCTTAACAGTGTTTTCCATAGTTTCTATGAGAAAAGTAGAGTTCTCACAGTAGCATTTTACTGAAGGATTTCTCTGGTAAAGGCCTTTCAGCGTCCAGATGGAAGTACAACATGGCTACTAGAAAAGAGAATGCAAAACCAAAGAAAAACCTAGGAAGAAAACAGGGTGACATTCAAGAACGACAGCTCTATTTGAACCTGACCCAGCTCATCGCCAACACACTGCTGAACACAGTCATCACAACAGACCCCTTATACCTGAAGGCGGTTCTTTCAGAGTACAGAAATGCTTTTAAGGCATCAAAAACGGGATCAGCACTTCTTCGAAATCCTACTGGTCCTATCCTTCTAGTCATATGCAAAAAAAAAAAAGCCAAAGACTAGTTGGATTTATGAAGAAGTTGAAGCACTAGAATCAAGGAAAGATAAGGCTGATATAGTAAAAATTGGAAAATTGGAAGCTGACTTCTGGTGACAGCTTGGCCTTGAAGCTTTAACATTTTAACAATCTACATTACAAAAATCCTCATTAGCCTTTAATGTTGCTTGCTTAAAATTGGAATAGGATCATAATCAGGACATGCCTGCACTGCACAAACATCCTTGAGCAAGTGCTGACCAAGGCTGGTACGGCCACACACGGGGCCAGCCCTTGCACTGACAGCATGAGTCCAAAGCCAGAGAGCCATTTGTTTTCTTCACCATAAGCGTGAGACCTTGGCACAGCAAGGCCAAGAAGTGGAAGTACAATGCTCCTGTCTTGCAATCCTTGCAGTTGTTGATTTGGGACTGGTGACAGAATTCCTCAACAGCCATATATTGCGGTTGAGAAAGCTGCAGACAGGAATTTGGAAAGACTGGATATTCAGAGCAGATATGTACAAGAACCAACCCTCCCACTTGTACACAGCATTTCACAGTTTAGATTTTTTTTTTTTTTGGGGGGGGGGGGTGGTTTGACACATGGCTTCCTGGGACTGTTTGCATGGAAAATTGAACATTTATCATTATTTAAAGCAGGGTGAGCACTGGTATGTATGCATAGATTCTTCTTGCACTTTTAGTGGAAAACAGCAGCTCCAAAAACAAATGATTGAAAGTTTTGTGGGCAGTATCTAAATATGCTTTAAAAGTCTAGGAAGTGTCAAATGGTGTATTTTTCTGGATTTTGCTTGTATCACATCTATTAGCTTTCTGAGGAAAAGAATTGTGTTCTGCCACTTGTAAAAGAACATGCTACTAGCAAAATACAGTAAACTAAGAATTTAAGAAATCTATGCATTTCCCTACTTTTGGGACAAGCTGCATTATCCCTACTAGCACAGATTATCATAGATGTGGTTTTTATTAGTTTTCTACAGAACAACTTTTTTCAATGTAGCCATTGGATAAAATACATTTGTCATTCCTGCAACCATGTGTTGGTGACATAACAACACATCACTGAGCACAGTGAGACCAATTGTAAATCATTGCTGCATGAATAATGAGTAAAAAGGGTGTATGGAAAATATCATCTGCACCAGCTGCAGCTTTTTTCCTCCTGTGCATATTTCATTAATAAACTTATACAAGTTTATGCAGAATTTTACTAATTTGACCATATAATTGCCACCAGCTTTTACCAAATGAAAATTGGTTTTGAATACAAAATTGAATGAATTTGCACAACAAATTCAACACCATTGTCAATGAAGCAGGAGATTTGATAGCTCTGCAATGAACAAACTGTTGAATTTGTCATATTTATCTGTAATTTGCACTAGAGACTTTCTTTTATCATTTGCTACTGCCAGAATATATTATAATTCCTTCAGAACCACCTAAAAAGAGCAAGTGTCATTTTCTTCTGAATCAGCAGTTCCTGTTTAAAAGATATGGAGAAGCACCAAGAAGCAAGATATCAGACAGCTCAAAAATGTACACACGATTTTAGGTTATGTTGGACACAGAATTTAGCATATGCATAAATGCACAAATGACTGCTCGGGATACTGCAATACCTGTTTAGCCATCTGAAACTAATACAGTATAAACATCTATTAAAAGGAAATAGCTTCTAGTGTGCTCAGCTATCTGTCCAGAGATTTGCACAAAAGAAAGCATCTTTCATTGAGGAAATTAGGAAATGGATTTGCAAGTGGAACTTTTAGTATCAATTAACTCATTACTTTCCCAGCAATGAAATTAATTTGGTACTCCTAAAACACACTAGATTGGCAAAAAAAGAGGCATCAAAATCCTTTACCAAAGGATGTAGATATTTTACAACATGTTCCATTTTGCTGCTTTTTTAAGAGATGCAGATCCTTTTACAGATCATGAAACTATTAATCTTAGTTTTACTTTGTTGGAAGGCCAAAATAGACACCAAGTAACACCCTTCAGCCTTCTTTATCTTTTGACGAGTCTTTTCAGTTGTATACACTGGTATGTGTCACAAAGTTCAAACAAAATATTTAAATATAACTGTAATTACCTTTTGGATAATCTTTGCACTGCATTAGTCCAGCTCCCAGTTAAGTCTTGGGGATCCACGTAATAAACTTTGTCACTGTTGACTACTGCTATCTTTGTCTTAGGCTTGATCAGCATAAGCTTTATCTTCAAGGAAGCTTTGCTGCTTCTGCAGCTGGGATAGATTTAGTTTTTCCTAACAGTAAAGATGCCATTTAGTAGCAGATGGGATATTTTTCTCTGGTACAAACTCATATGGGAAGCTGACTGAGTCTGAGCACTTTCCCCTCCAGTTTGTGAAGTATGATCTATGGCAACATCAGATTTTAAAGGAGTGGGCTCTTTGAGGCCTAAAGAAAAAGGAACCAATTTCCAGCCAAGTACTACCCAGCCATGAATTAATCTAAAATCTGTCCTTTTACAACCCACTGCTATTAACTGTTATCTTATTAAGTAATGAGATCATTTGGGATGTGAGCCATATGAGAATAAAAATTTTCTCCCAATGTTAGCTCAATATTAAATCAATTTAGAAATTGTGTTTATCTTTTGCAGTGTTTTGCTTTTTGAGCAATTTGGCTACAGTAAGTCATTATTTGACACGTGTCCAGCTCTTTGTAGCAGAGTTTTTGGAATTTACCTGTCTTAAAGACAAAACTGCTCTCTTCATTCTGCACATTTCCCAGGCTTTTCAGCTTTGCTAGAAAAGGCATGTTAAATAAAACACATATGCCATGATCCTCAGTACAGTATTTACTTCAATCTAATTAGTGGTAATATGCAACTGCTAGGATCAGATAATTGGATCTAAATTTGGTAAAGTCCCCAGATAGCCTTTACATACTGCCATTGTTTCTGTAATTGGCTGAGGCAGCACTGGGCCTCCTCAGCTCAGACGGGCAGAGATATTTTGTGTTTCTCAGCTCCCACTGTCAGAGATGATTAGGTGCCAATACAGCTGGAAAGAACACAAACAGATTTGGTTTTCAGATGAAAGTTAGATACTACTGTGCACTGATATTCACTACTGACTAAAAGACTGGCATGGATTACCTTATTAAGTAATCATTTGGCTCTCAGTCAAGGAACCTGATAGATTTTTTTTACTGTTGGTGAGGAACTAATTTTTGTTTACATTTTTTGTAATGACTCATTTTATGCTTGGGTCTTTTAAGTAAGAACTAGTGGAGGAGAAAAGAAGAACAGTAAAAATTTACAATCTCAAATCAATTAATACACCATAGAAATTTAGGCACATGTTTGCTCAGCCAGAATGGTTGAACTGACAACAGATGCTCATCGATGTCGGAAATCTCAGGACAGATTTAATTAACTTTTTTTTAATCCTAATTGCTTCTAGATCATCTACTTTGTTATCTCAGCAATTATTTTTTTCTTTTTCAAGCAGCCCAAAATGTAATATAAATAGAAGCTTTATACTTATAATGAGACTAATTTTTGTGGTTTTAATAAAAGCAATGAAGCTTTTTAATTTTTTTAATCAATGGTTTCCAATCAGTATTGTACATGATTTTTAAAGTGTATAACTGTCTAAAGCAGTAATTGGTCATGGTGGTTTAACCCCAGCCCACAATGAAGTTCCACACAGCCACATGCTCACTCCTTGCCAGAGGAGTGGGGGAAAGAACCAGAAGGGAATCAGAAGAATAAAAGTGAGAAAACTCATGCGTTGAGATAAAGACAGTTTAATGCATAAAGATAGAAATACACACACTAGCAAAGTAAAATATGGAATTAATGCACCATTTCCCGTTGGCAGGTAGGCATTCAGTCATCCCCTGGAATGTGTAAGGTCTGCTCGGGAAGACAAACAACAAACTTCTAAGGTCCTTCCTTCCGTTGTGTTCCTTCAGTTTTATATGCTGAGCATGGTGCCATATGGCATGGAATGGCTCTTCAGTCAGCTGGGGTCAGCTGTCCTGGCTGTGTCCCCTCCCAGCTTCTTGTCATCCCCTCCTGGTGTCCTCACTGACAGGGCAGCTGAAAAGATTTTGATTCTGTGGGAGCACTGGTCAGCAATAATGAAAACAACCGTGTGTTATCAACTCTGTTTCTAGCACAAATCCAAACACAGCCACACAATAGCTGCCATGGATGCAGCTGTCCCTGGAATGAGACACAGCAGACTACAACCATATCATTCTGCCATGAACTGGAAGCTGCTGTGATGGAAGTATTTGGAGACTGAAACACCAAGCAAATTTTAAAACTTTAGGCACATGTTTATTTATATTTATAATTACCAGGTACTCTAACAACCAAAAATCATACATAAATCCAACATAATAATTGAGCCTTGGAAAAATGATGTGTTTTTTGCTTCCAACAGACTCTGATACTCACAGTCTTTGATATTCTCAGCCTGTGACTGGGCTGGTTCATTCAACTCATCTTCAAAGAGGGTAGTTAAAACCAAAGTTCTCTACTCTTTCTTCCCCAGGTTTCACTCTGTATCCTCGGTGTTTATATGAAACCGTTCCATGAACTGAAACCAGTCTGGTACCCTTTCTCATAAGTTCTGCCTTGTGCAGGTTTTATCTTGCAAGCGATTGTCTCTTTCATCTTCTTCAAATGTATGTTTCCTGTTTAGAGACTAGATGCTTCTCATAGGATTTCTTCAAGAAAGTCTGGACTACGAAATGTTATCTTAATATTTTTTTAAGCCAATATAATAAAATATTTCACCTGGCATCTTAATCAGTTTTGTGGCATATTGAGCTCCAAGGCAGGCAAGGTAAGTTTGTAAACTGGTCTTCATGCTGTATGTGTTTTAGACAGGTCAAAATCCATCTAGGACTCCCAAAAATAAGATTCTTTACAACATTTAAAGTCCCAGTATGTTTATTTCTCAAGTGTATACAACCTGAGTTTCACAAATTTTTAATAGTTTTATATTTCTAAAATCAAACTAAGGGGATGTAGGAATTTTTAGAAAGTCAATACTGAGCTTTTTCCCTTCCCTTCACCTGTCCTCTCCTCCTCTTAACCTTCCATTCTAACCTCTCCTTAGCATTTCCCTCACCCTTGCAGCCTCCTCTCCTTTCTTGTTTCTCTTCTTCTGATTTCAGTTTTTTGCCTCTTTTCTCTTGTCCCTCTGTAGCTGTTACATTGATGCTGTAAATTTTCCTAAACATTTGGAATCTTTAAGAATCAAACAACCCCCTCTTCTTGAAGGAAGCACCTGCCTGAGATAAAATTACATCTAAAGAACTTAATTAAGACTCTTAAAAAAAAAAACAGAACACAGGATAATTATAGCTGCAGTAACAGAATACATTCAAAACAAACTCTCACACAGTTGTAGCAGAATGCAAAGATTAAGCATCTGGTAGTAACTCACGGATAAGGTATGTAGGAAAGACAAGTAGTGAATGCTATGCCCCAAAAATAGAATAGTTTTCTGGTTTGGAGGTAATAGGAAATGAGTCTGTTATTCACAAATATCCTGGTGTGAATTATCTGCCATGAGTTTTAGGAAAATTTTTAGATTTTTTTTTTCCCAGATGAAGCTAACTTCATATACACAAATGTAATAATTTCATATATATTCAAAGTAAACAAATAGATCACCTCCAATTTATGACTTTCTTTTCAAGAACCAGATAATGAAAAGATACCAAAAGTATTATAACAGATGCTTCCAAGAGTCCCTGCAATTTTTCTGAATTTTATAATTTATAATTGATTTTAAATGTTGTTTTAGCTCACATTTCTGTGTAGAATTACTCAGTGTTATTTACAGGTTCTTTAAAAGCTTAACATACAACAACATAGAAAAGGAAATAATGCTCAGCATACTTGCGGATTTTACTGAAAAGGTCTTATGCTTCATACTCAGCAAGTTTTGCAGATTTTATTATTAAAATAATGTTAGCTAAACAATTTTAGTTCTTGAAGTATATAATTACCACTAAAGAGTAATATATTACTATTATTAACCTATGAATCTGTGTGGTTGTGCTTAGGAACATTTGTTTATATTCAGCAGTTGCTTATATTCAGCATTTGCTTATATTCATTTGCTTATATTCCAAGCAAAAGGCTTGGAATAACAATAGCACTGAAATGAAAGGAAATAAGAGAGTGTGACAGCTCTTTCCAAAACTTGTGATATCTGGCAATTTAGAAACGGATGTTATTGGAGATAAATTCATCATAATATGAACATCAATATAACATGAATTTTTATTAGATGGAAAAGGGATTATTTTGAAAGGAAAAAAAAAAAGCATTCTTACTAATGAAAGTCCACTCTTCTACTCATCAAAAATCTGTGGTTTTGGGGTTACCACATAGCCACACAAATGGAGTATGAAAGCAGGATAAAAATCAGAGGATCCAGCTAAGAAGTTGCAAGGCTGATATCATTTTATTAGGTCTCATATGAGGCAAGAGATTTCTTCTTTCCTCTTTCGTCAGGAAAAGAGAATAGGAAAAAAAATCTATTCACCTATTGAAAAGGGAGTCATCTCTTCACTAAAACATTTCTGATAGTATTATTTTTATTTCATATAAGAAATTCAGAGCCCAGTTCAGGGACAGAGAGAAAATTACTCCCACCCTTAGGGTATGAGGAGATGATTCAGCTGCGATGAAGACAGGGTAACTATATGAAACACTTTTTTTGTACTGCAGTTTGAAGCATAGCCATGCTTTAATATTTCTAAACCAACATGCTCCTGTCAATATTCCTTCAGTCGGGTTACCACAGTGAGTGGGCTCATTGCCTATGCAGTCAGTTCTGAATTCCTCGAAAGGCTTTATGCCCTCTGGATGGGAAGATAATCTGTGCTTGGATAATGTGATGTTAACACTGCTGCAGCTACAGGAAGAGCTGCAGAAAATACTTCAATATCCACAATACCATTCCTCGTTTTCCTTTGGGCAACTTGCAGTAGACACCACCTTATACACCCCACTGTCATGGGTCTCCAGCTCCTCTTTGTGGATGACAACAGTGGCTGCAGTAGAAATGGTTTGAGGACTTCCAGTATTTTGCCTCAGCACCCCTTCTGCTTTTTCTCTGAGTAACACTGCTAGCAATCCAGAGGTTGTGTTCAGTGTTCAGTTTAATCAGGGATACGCATTTCACCTTCCATGCACTTTATACCACTCCAGAGGTCCCAAACACTAAAGTTTCCTTCTGAAATTGTGTGAATTCCTTGTGTGCAATTGGGAACAAAAGTAACCCTCTGAGATAATTTTGTTGTTAATAATTCTGCCTTTAAGCAAATCCAGAAGAAAGAGAATAAGTATACACTCTCTGAGGTATCTGCACAGTCATGCCAAAACAATCAGTAGAAAATCACTACACTAAATATTGTGTAAATTTTCACAGAACCACAATTGTATATCCAAGCCCTCTGGAGAATATTTATGTATCAAGTGCATTTACAATCATGAAGGCTCTTTTGTATATTCATTAAGAATAAAAGTAACAAATTTCTCAAATGTATTCAGAGCATAATTTCCAGTCACACTTACTTGGGGTTCTTTTTTTTTATTTTTATTTGTCCAGAAAGTACAAGTTCGTGCTTATTTCTTTCTTTTTCATGTATCATGCTCTATTTATACAGTTAGTCAGAGTCTAGATTTCATCTGGTACGAACCCAATATTGCTAATGTCATTAGTTTCTGTCATGTGTAATTTCATATTCTGTGAAGAAACAGAATTTGAAATTAGCATATGTGCAAAAGCATTCAGAAATGGAAGTTTTTTTCTCAGCTGAAAAGGTCAAGTACTTGTAAATCTTTGTCAGAGCTGAAGCGACACAAATGCACTGCAGTGGCAGCAATCCAGAAAGGTGGTGCATTTAATGCCAAGGTAGTGCTTGAGCCTCAATAGTGTGAAAAGCTGTAGCAGCTTGTAAAAATCATAGAATAAAAATTTTTTTGTAGTCAACAAGTAACACATGATTCAGGTATCCTGAGTAATAAAGTGATAAAGTAATGAAGGTAAAGCTTTATTTGGAGGATACACTGAGAATATAAACAGGCAAAAGGGAAGGTGGCAAAAAGATTCTGGAAAACCTGAAAAAGGGTAATTCTACTCTGACAATGGATAAATAGTTAACTAGTGTTATTATCCCTACCTTATTATCCGTACTTATCCATACTACCTTATTATCAATATATGAATACATATTGAAGACAAACATTTTTCACTACATTTTTTCTTCAAGGTATTTTGAAATTTCTACTGCAGATGTTCCAAATGGATGAAAAATCAACACCATAGGTCTTAATTTGGAAATAATTTTATCTTCTGCAAGTAATACAGAAGGATCACATAGAATCCCAGAATATGCTGAGTTGTAAGGGACCCACAAGGGTCATCGAGTCCAGCTACTGCACAGGACAACCCCAGGAGTCACACCCTGTGCCTGAGAGCATTGTCTGAACACTTCTTGAGCTCTATCAGGCTTGGTGCTGTGACCACTTCCCTGGAGGGCCTTTTCCAATGATCCTCAATATCTTTCCACTGCCATACTGAACATTTATTTAATGTGGTGAATTTGTGGTGCTTATACAAATAGCACAAATATGAGGAAATACACTAACTCAAGTTGTTTTCATTGAAAATCAGATATTACATGGAGAAGCCCTGAGGAAGGAGACAATCCCTTTTTTGCATTTGTAAGCAATTTCAGTTTTGGAAGCATGAGAACTGTTAGGGTTTCTTGCTTCTTTATTTCTTCTGAATAAACAGATACCTCTTCTTCAGATGTCATTTTGCTCTTAGCTGCTGCTACACGTAGACTTGACACATTTTAGAACTTAGTAACTGTCCACTCAGATGGCAGCTGATCCTGAAGACAGATGCCTAAACCAGATGTCTGAACTCCTGAAGCGCTGCTCTAATTTGCTTCCAGGAATGGGACATCTGCAACATCTCTGGGCAATGGGTTCCAGTGCCTCACCACTCTCACTTGTAAAGAATTTCTTCCTAACATCTAAAGTAAACCTTCCCTCCTTCAGTTTAAAGCCATTCTCCCTCACCCATGCATGCCCTTGTAGAAAGTCCCTGTCCAGCTTTCTTACTTTAAGGACTGAAAGGCCACAGTGAGGCTTCCCCAGAGCCTCCTCTCCTCCAGGTGGAACCACCCCACCCAGCTTTCTCAACTTATCCTCACAGGAGTTCTCCTGCCCTGTGAGCATCTTCATGGCCTCCTCTGCACTCACTCCAGCAGCTCCACATCCTTCCTGCATTGGGAACCCGAGAGATGGACACAACACTACGAGTGGGGTCTCATGAGAGGGGGTAGAGGGAGACAATCACCTCCCTAACTGCTGGCCACACTTCTTTTGATGCGTGGTGTGGTGGGCTTTTGGAGCTGCATCATTTCCAAAATGGAATTTTATGGGGTTTTTTATGTCAGTATTCAGGCCTCTAGGACAGTTATCCTTACATGGGGCAGTTCTGCAGTTAAAATATTCATTTAGGAAATGAAAGACTTCAAAGCCCCTCAGCTATTGCAAATTCCAAGTTATGCACAGACTTGCTCCCAGCTCCAGATTTTCTTTTTGAGTTATACCATCAACATTTGTGAGATTAAATGCAATACAATAATCACGAGGAAGCAATTTCCATAAATATTGATTATTATCTTTCTTATTTTATCTGGGGCAAAATTAGAGTCAAAATAGAAATAATCTGAGTACTTTTCTTTGAATACACTCTTTAAGGTCCATGTACTCAAGTTGTAGGAACCTACACTCCTGCCATTTCAGTAAGTATTAGGCATGTCGCTCACCTTGTTAGAAGTACCAAGATTTTAGTAGATAAATTTGCCTTTTCTTAGCATGACATAATGCCCTTGAGAACTGAAATATAACTTGTCTTTTCCCTTACATATTCTTGAATAGTTGGGCTTCTATTTTAGTTCTTCTGTGACTGACAGAATATTAGCAATGCTTAATGTTCAAATTATGTGATACACCAGCTGCAAACAGGAAATTTTGTTTAAATAATAAACTGGTTGAAGCTAATTGAACTGTAGAAGTAAAAATAATATAATGTATTTGTTCAACATTAGCTACATTTGTATTTTATTTTTATAGTAAATTCACTTAATCTTTTTTCATTCGTTTGCTCTACAAAATAATTGCCAGTAAAGACCTCTGCTTCCAATAAACCACATGAAGAAAGACTAGCCATAAACTAAAAACTGTTAAATATTGCTACATTTTCAGTTATCTGACTACTACAAATGGAAGCAAATTAATAGAGGATATATTATATCAGATTTTTAAGTTAGAGGCAGTATGACATAAGAAATTGTTTTAAATGTTAAATCAGCAATAGCTCCACGTCTCTTTTTGGTTAAGCAGAGTAAGAATTCCTTCAGACTTGTTCTGTATTACTCTGGAACAAAATGTCTTTCACTTTTATCCAGCTATTTTTACAGGTTTTTCTTATTCACTGCTCATTTTTTGTCAGTAATTCCCGTAAAATCTGAAGATATTTTTTCTCAATATGCAGATGCATTTTTACAGTAAAAAAAGAGAGAAAAGGAAATCTGTAAAAAAGGAGAGAAAAGGAAATCTATAAAAAAAGTATAATTCTTGCCTATCCCAGTCTCTTCCTATCTAGTAAAAATTATATGTTTATATTCATTTATAATAAATTGATATAATTGTTTTCTTGTCAGTTGTGTTGTGCTTTGATTTCCCAGGTGTGTACGGCTTCGTAACTTTTAAAGACAGAAATATTATCTTTGGATATATTTGCAGAATTTGTGTAAAAGTATTATTACTGAGGATGCATTTAGCATTCTTGAAAAACACATGTCAAAACGATTTGGCATACTAGAAAAACCTTACAGTCATTTCATACTTTATCTAAGGGAAAAAGACAGTGAAGAGCAACCTACTTGAGAATAAAAGCTTTGAAAAATGAAACCTGTTTTTCTCCATTTTTCATGTTTCAAAGTTATTTAGTTCACCTTCAATTAGAACATTCACTGCATGCCCATGAGCAGGCCCGGATTCAATACAGGATTTATAATGAAGCATTCTTTACTGCCAGATATCCTGGAAATCTTAGACCATCTGGTTTCACAACATACTTGTAGCTGATTATCTGCTTAAGAATTAATTAGGAACACATGTTATACTGTTGTGATAGCAAAACTGTTGACATTTGTCTTATATGTCGTTTGAAAAGCAACTATATTCCAAATCAGCTTCCAAAGTAGGATGATGTAATGAAAAAAAGGCAGACTCCATTAGGATTAAAATGCATGTTCCTTGGCCAAGAATGAGACCTAAAAGCATTACATTGTCGCTTTCAGTGACTGAATATAAAAATATGACATAGATTAAGCTCCTTCCCATATCAGTTTATCTCTCTCCATTATATGAAAGATAGTATAACTAAGTGTAACTTGAAATGGAGAACAAAAACGGAACAGCAAAATGTAAAGTAGGAAACACGGTGAGATTCAGATGCTTAAGGATAACTGAAATATATATTCAATTTCTCAGCAGCTAGTAGTCTTTTCCCTGTTTCAAGAAGAATAAATGCTTGTGGCATCTATAGTTAAATAATTGCCAGTAGAAAAACATCAAACATGGAATTTTCTAAAATTGGCACCTTGACTCAAAAGTTACTTGTTCTTTCTCTGCAACTTTTTAAAACAAAGACTATTGGTAGCTTGTGTGAGTACAAACAATAAATTATTGTGACAAAATAAGTTGTTGCACATCAAATGGGTGACTGCCACAGATCACTTGTTCACTCTGAGTCACTGAGAAATAAAGTGGCTAAGCAGCTTGAGCTGTCATTAGACAGTTGGGGATTTTTTTTGAATATTTGTAAGAACACAGCTCAATTAGAACAAAATATGTCTTGAAGCCGTAAGAAACAGCAAATGTTTAAACTGTCTGACCTCCAAAATTTTTTGTCAAACTGTGAGTAGAATCAGTCATATGATAACATTT
The DNA here is from genome assembly GCA_013398115.1 of Falcunculus frontatus. NCBI lineage: Eukaryota > Metazoa > Chordata > Aves > Passeriformes > Falcunculus > Falcunculus frontatus. Next base: position 421,726 of record VZRV01006407.1, on the reverse strand, counting down.
TTAAAGTAAGGCATTAATAAAAAAAAAAAAAAAGAAATAATCCTTCCTGTCTCTGATATCAACCTTGCTCAACAGAAAAAGGCAACACAAAACCATAGAGTTTAAAAATTCAAAGGAGTTTTCAGTTCCATTTATTGTTTGCTAAAAGCTTTTTTTTTTTTTAATAATATTTTGAAACCTGATGGTTTGCATTCCAGTTTCTTTAGTCCACAAGTAAATTGTCATTATAATTTCCTTCCTAGTAGTAGTTAAACACTTTAAATTTGTGATTATATAGATGACCGCAAGTGAAAGGACTTTTTCCCTAGTTTGTGCAACTGCTTGCTAATGTATTCTTAAGTCTCTGTGTACAATATTAAGCCAGAAGGCAGCATGGTAACTTCTGTTTTCAAAGCTGGATCATTTCTGCAAAATGGTAACTCTTGTGGAGCTTTTGGTTTTGTACACTGTGCTGAAGGTCTAAATTCTTTTCCCTGAGCAGCCTGGGAAAGCAGAATGGCTATTTTCCAGTTTACATAAGTCTATCTCCTACCCTCTTCGCACTTCCTTGGGCACAGTATTAGTGCTTGACACCACAAAAATATCATTTAAACACAGAGAGAAACGTCAAAAGTTACAACTCATGCCAAAAGCTTTAACTACTTTTGAAATGAGTGAGAAGGAAAATGCTGGCATTTTTTAGCAACCTTATGTAGAGGATAACAGAAAACACAGAACAGAAAATCGAGTGCTTTTGAAGAATTTGTAATTCATCTTAACTTGTGGTTCCGACTTGAGTAACATTTACAACTCTGAAGATTAAACCCAATATGTAAAGAAATTTTCAACTGCTATAGTTATTAGTTAAGGGTTGGAGAAAGCAAAGGAAAGATCATGATACCATACTTATATGTGTGTATACATATATATATATATATATATATCCATACACACGTTTGCAATTCCTGATTGACTCAATAGGGATTTATACATTTTAAAAAGAATAAATTATTGTGTGTTATCTATATTTTCTGAGTATATTTATATTAAATAAAACAGTCTCAGTTATGTCAGACTGAATATACTTAATTTCCCTATTTGAATAAGTTTAAAGAAACATAAAACGTTGTATCAAATCCTTCCCAATGCCTAATCTGCATCTAACAGTGGAAAGTTGTCACACTTTCTTAACTATATTGCTATAAATAAAGCTACAGAATTTCCTAGTTATTGACTTCAGCTGTGGTATGTAGCAAGACTTAAATAGCCAAAACCTACATTCATTATGTTTCTCAGGTACGGAATAAACTCCAACCTGGTCAAATTATAATACAAGTTTAAAAATATGAAAATAACTAAATATGATGTGGAAGGATGGAGACGTCTATCTGCCAAAGATATACAGGAACACCTGCATTAATAGGCTTGCCATCAGAAAAAGAAAAAAAAATATTCACTTAAGCAAGTCTGATGCTTTATAGGCTTACACAGTAGTTGATATAAAAAGGATTTCCTACTTTAAATGGATCTATGAATGACCATTAGTACAACTGTCTTTTTGCTGACATTTTTGCTGTCTTTTTACTGACAAACTGGCATTTTTTTCTTGTTCTCTCCCCAGAAAGAAAAGTAACACTGTCATGTAGTATATGTCAAGGATTCAGTTTAAAAGGATATCTCCAGCTGATTTGTCATAATAAGGCATTCATGTTTTCACTGAAAAAACTGGATGGAGAACAAGAAGAAAGATGTGGTAAAGTCACACTTTAGTCTTTGTAAGTACAAGTCCATTATTGTAAATTGATATTTCTCTTTCACCAATGCCCATCAAGTGAGGGCATTTCAATCTGAAGTGCAGATGAAGGCACTTCTTTCCTTTCAACTGTTATTACCCAGCTTATCTTCATGATTATTGTTGAAAGATACTACAGTTATAAATATTAATTAGTAGTCAGAACAATAGAACCACATATCTTGCATTGACCATGTATCAGGTTCCAAGAATGAAGCTTTCATATACAGCAAAGCACAATGTTTGATAGGTCAGACAAGAATACGAAAATGTATTTTTTTGTTATTACAAAGCCTTTGTGCTGATATGTAAAAATGGCAATGAGTCATCTTCTGTCTCTGCATAAGGACGTCTTTTATGTCTGTAAAAACTCTTTAAGTGTTAATTAGGTAAGGACCCATCAAAAATCAAATTAGGAACAATTAACACTCATTGTTACTACTAAGGAGAAATAAAAGAAGGAAGCATATTTGGCAGCATGTAGACTGTTACTGAGGTGTTTTACTTGAAATGAGGGCACATCACGGTGCTTTACTGTGAAGGTATTCAAAAATCCTGAGTTATAGCTTTTCTTTTTTATAAATTAATCATTTTTCAAGCAGAGACGAGAAGTTCTTATCAAGTACAGATAAAGATATACTATATGGTATGTCACTGTTTATTAGAAACAGATATTTCCTAAGCAAGCCAAAACTCTTGGAAATACTGAGAAATGCAGTCACAATTACAATCAAAGATAAGGTATGAGTGAGCTTGTCTTCCTTGCTCCTTTTTAGTATCAACACAAAAGAACTCAGCTGAACAATGACAGTATGTTGCATTTCTGCCGGTTTTTTTCTTAAATATCTTTTCAAACTAATGTATTACCCATCAAAATATTCACTGTATAAACTCAACGGGTACATACACAAATAAAATCACTTCTGCATGCCCTCTGTAGCAATTTGTTCACATTTGTGTTTGCTTCTCAGGTACCTGGTATGATGAGCAATTTGATTTTGAGAAGACAATAAACAGTCATGAGGAGCAAGAACACTTAATTTCATACAAAAATTATTTTACAAGCCAGAAACGAAATGGGGTTCTTCACAATTTCAGATATCTTCTTTTGAGGACCTAGCAATGAGAGATGGCGAGGGAACTCAGTGATAAAATATACTGCTGACAACAGATTTTATATCATAGAGGGTTCCGTAGCAAGACAAAACTCAGAAGACAACAGCAAAGAGTCTGACAAGACTATGATTGATGGAAAAAATTAATAAATTAATAAATGGCCTTGTCACAGTCTTATGCCAGTGATCCCTGATATTTCTGTTTATGATTTTATTTTCTCTTCCAGATATCATCAATTTTCTTTGCTGCTTACTGAGCTAATATTCAGTTAAATTAAGTAACTTTTAAAATAATTAGCACTATTGAGAAATTACAGAATATTTAACTCTTAAATCTGTATTGTGTTGGAAACTGTTCTATTTTATCAAAGGATACATTTACCCCTCCTGCATATTTTACAGAACCATATGTCCTGTAAAGTACACATTTATGACTTTAGAGCTCTCATCTGCAGGGCTCTGGCCAGTCTGAATTTTTCTAAAGTATTTCTTCAAGTTTCTTTGTCTTCTAAACCTAATAAGACCATCCAAACAAATTAATATCTATAGAACTTTCATGTCTTTTTTAATTTTCCTAACAAACTACTGAAGGTTGAAGATGTTTTAAACCTACCTTCAGTTAACCAGTGATACAATTCCAAGGATAGATGACAGCGATCTACATTTTACAGTCTTTTCCCAGGAGTTCTAGCCATACTCACTTCAAAGCTCCAGAACTGTGATTCATTCATTCCCTAAGCAAGCTAACAAGGAGACCAAGGAGACCAAGGAGCCTTCTACGTGTAACATGACATCTTCTACCTGTATATATTCATTTAAGATCAAGTATTTATACAGAACTTGATCAAAAGGTTGCTGCTTCCTGAGAAGCTCAAATGAAAAGTTCAATTACAAGATGAAATTCAGAAATTTAAAGTAGTTACTGAGTTCATCAAAAACAAATCTAATACTTTCTTCCAACCTCCACCATCACAAATTTCATATTAAATGAAGCTGAGCCTGAAGGCAACTCTAACTTCTCTCTCACCTTAGAGGCTGGGTTTGACAGTGACAGCTGACTGTCATTGCTTCAAAATCCTCAGAGAGTTTGCAAATGAGATACATTTCCCTGCTAAAAGCACCTGTAAATTAGTCATTCTTCAAGAGGATGGGGGAAAACCAAGCAATTAAGGGTAGTCTCGCTCACTTGCAATTAAATGTAGTCTCACTCTTTCAATGATAAGAAAATAAATAAGAATCATATTAGATTTATTGCTAAAAATAGTTAGCCTCGTTAACTGTTTACTTGCTGGTTTCGATAGATGAACTGCTCAGATACATGTACTGTTCAGTTACAGTTTTAAGCTCATAGTATTTATGGTATTTTCTGTTATGAAGACAAGAAATCAGAAAAATATGAGAGAAGGAGAAGCAAACTGCAGAAAGAGGTCAAGATGCTTCACTTTAAATCAGTAAGTGCATTTGTAAATAATTAGACTTTTAGTACTCTTCCTCTTCATGTTATGTTTCTGTACAATCCAAAATATAGGTTCCAATGTTTAGCTCAAAAGGAAATCGAGTGGATCATGTTACTGTGTTGTAGCTTCCGGAAGATATTTATTCTACTTGTGCTAAGTGAATTTCTACTCAGACTAAGAGTGCACTCTGACATTATGAGTTCGTATAAAAGCCTAAACAGCAGATGACTAGCTTTTCCAAGACTAGCAAAAGAAGACTTCTTGTGTTTGAGACAAGCCAAACTACCAAGGGAACCTCCTACCCTAGGTTTTTAATAATAATTTCTTGACACCAGCATGGGATTTCAATAAAGTTTTATTATAAATATCCAGTTTCAGCATTTCTCAGAGGGAATTAATTTCTGGCTTCAGTTAGGGAGTTTGCATGGAAGAAATATGTCTGAATGTATTCAGAATGTTGTCAATCAGATAAATTTTGAAAAAGTGTAAGGTTCAAATTACATCATATATTTGTGTATACTAAATCATCAGTATTTTAGAGCTAGAAATACTTCTGTGTCAGCTGTCAAGGTCTATTCTGAAGCTAGACAAGAGATAACTGAGGAGCAGAAGCACATCTCCAATGGAACTCTTTTATTTCACAGCCTAAATTCAAAACATGTTTGCAGTGAGCCTGTAGGGGAAGGGACACACGCATGCATTCATGTCACCATAAAATATGGTGACTTTTTCTTCTCTGCCTTACAATTGTTACATTAGTTTACAATAAGGACTCCTCAAAAGGTTACAGATTACGATAGTTTGGCATTCCAAATGATCTCTACAAGTTAATATTTTTGTTGTCAGACACAAGTCTGTCAGTATATATTCGTGTTGCATTAAATGTATTTAATTTACTCGAAAAACTAACAAACAAACAAGCAACAAAAAAAACCAACCAAAAACCAACCAAACAAAAAACCCCAACCAAACAAGCAAAAAGAAAAATAAAGGCACTTAAAGATGTTGAAAGTCCATTAAAATTTTCAAAATTGCCTTTGGCAAGAAATACCAGCTCACTCCTTTCTTGGGGAACTCGATGTATGCTGTGAAGACCCCTACAAGGACAATGAACCCTGGAGCCATTTTTTTGTGGCCTGTATCTTTCTTGGTAAAGGCAGACCTTTTCCTTACATTTCATACAGTGGTTTGGCCAAAGATATCCATATGCTTGTCACTGAGCTCCTACAAAATTTTAATGCCTTATGTGTGTAAGTATATGAAGAAAGGAGTGTCTGCATAATCGAAATATAAACCACCACTGAACCACATGTCCATATTTGTACCCTGTTCTCATTCTTCCAACTCATCCAACTTCACTTCTAGTTTTTATCTCCAAGACAAGCAGGACCATTATTTGATATAGTTATAAAATCTAAGAGGAATCAACAGGCTGAAAGATTACATTCCACTGCCTTTTCAAGCACCCAGTTCATACAATCTGATTTTAAGCATATAAAGATTTAGGAGGGAAAAACAAAACAAACACTCCTGATTCTTAGTGGATTTTTATGTGCCAATTACCTGGACAAATCAGCTACACCAGGTAACCTACCAACAAAATTTTGTTTTCTAAACCACTATGCATTTTAACATATAAAAGGAAGATAAAATATTCTTTTTCATTGTGTTGGGCTGACCTTGGCTGGATGTCAGGTACTCCCAAGCTACTCTACCATTCCCCTTCCTAAACCGGGCAGGGGAGAGAAACCATGAGAAACGGTTCGAGGGCCAAGATAAGGACAAGGTGACATCACTCACTGACTTGGCAAAACAGACTCAGCTTGGAGAATTTAATTTATTGCCAAAACAATCAGAAAAGGGTAGTAGGAAGTAAAACCAAATCTTAAACCACTTTTCTTCTGCCTCTCTGTTCTTCCCACGCTCAATGTCACTGACACACTCACAGCTGCATCACCATGGCCTTCCCCACAGGCTGCAGGGGAGCCTCTGCTCTGGCACCTGTGGCACCTCCTCCACCTCCTTTGCACTGACCTTGGTGTTTGCAGAGCTGTTACTTTCACATATTCTCACTCCTCCTGGCTGCTGTTGTGTAGCATTTTTTCCCCTTCTGAAATACTTATCCCAGAGGCACTACCACCATCACTGCAGGGCTCAGCCTTGGCCAGTGACCGATTCTCTTGGTGCTGGCTGGTGTTTCCTCAACTGAGCACAGGGGAAACTTATGACTTTTTCTCATGGAAACCACCCCTGTAGCCCCACTGCTGCCAAAACTTTGCCATGCAAGATTTTTGTAAATAAACAAAATTGCCATCATAACTGCAGAAGAGAAGGCAGTTGTTTGCTGGACACAGATACTTGCTAGCCTGAGAGAAAAAGCTAATGGGAATGAAGGATCTATGGGACTTTAGTCCTCTTCAGGGAAAGACAGTTAAGTATAATCAATTCAATAAATGCTGTTCTCATATGGACGTAAATTGAGTGAAATTTGTCAATTAAACAGACAAACTATGCCTTGAAGAACCTAAACAAAGAGAAACTAAATCAGGTCCACTGAAATATCCTCATCAGGATCCCTAAATAGATGACTAGGATAATTAACTTCATTTTATCTACAGACTTTGTTAAGAATTATTCTTTATTACATTGTGCACTAGTGATAAAGCTGTCTGTGCTACTGATCTAACAAATTCATTTCTTTCAAGCCTTTTACTTTCCTCTGGTCAGAGTTAAAAATAATGTGGGAGATCATCCTCTATACTTTCCATTCTAACTGCCCAAGCTGAAAGAACATTAATCTGCTGTTAATATTGACCTGCTCTAGTCACAAATTCCAAAAAAAGCCCTTAACTGAGGCAATGGACAGCAGATTTTTAGGAAATTCTTAAGTCCTTGTGACCATCATTCCATAGCACAATGATTGTCTGTTAGAAACTGAAATAAAATTCAGTCTGCCACCATGAACCCCCCATAAATCAGACTCTTGAGTTTCAGAGTAGGACAAATTGCAGAGAGGTCCTCAGTGAGCTGACACATCAATATTGCACAGCATTATAAAATGTTATAGAGCAATGGTTCGGCACAGCCTGCCTGGAACAAGAGTGTTCATGAATATTTGTTTTCGTTTTCAAATGCCACTTTTGAGAGATCTGTTACATACTGTAGCAATCATCTAGACTGAGAGATTCTTTCTTTGAAGGTGAGTGCGCTGACTTACACAGCTGGCAAGAAATTTGAGGCCTGCTCAGTAAAAAGCAAAAACATCCTTTGATGCCCTGATGTTATGAGAAATAGTCACCATGCAGTGAAAAGCTAATACCTTCTCACATCCCACTCTCCCCTTAACGGGTTTTTTTCAGCACTAAATGCCTGAGTTCCAAATGCTATCAATTATTCTGCTATATCAGCCACTGACTACACTCAGATGTTATCAGCTCCTTGTAAAGAAACCTGCAAGTGGAAAAGAGGCAGACTTCTAAAGAAAGAGAGAAGATGTCAAGGAAACAGCAAGGATAGACAATGTCCTTGGACATATGTGCTCACCTATAAACCTGTACAATATGTAAAGCTTTGGAAGCTCTTCACATTGCAAAAAACCACTGGATGTTAATGAAGGGATATCTTGGGAGGGCCTGGAGAGAAATAAAATCTGAATTCTGGAACTTAAAATTTTAAAAAGGTTAAGAAATTCTAATTAAAGCTTTCTAAACTTGTGGAAACTTTGACATTTCCCAATATCACCATTGATCACACTGACATTGAAGCAATCTGAAATGAACACAACAATTAACATTGCTTTAATCACTATTATAAACCTCCTGAGAGCAGTCACTGCAATAAAATTGGCATATTAAATATATGAAAAAATAATTGCAGGTGCAACTAAACATGACTAATGATCAGACAACAGCTTCACACGGAAAGAATATTAAATAGTTTTGCACAGTTTCAGAGCCAAGACTGTTAACACATTGGCCTGTTTGTTTGAATAGAGCACAGGGCAGGAGGACAGAGAATCTCCATAAACAAAGTACTGTTTGTGTGCTGTTTTATAAAGTTTTCCACACGTTTAAAACATAGGTGTTTGCAAACTTTGCTGGATCACAAAATATATGGAATGACAGAGCCTGATAGGGATCATCTGAGACTCTGTGTGGCAGTTTTCTTATGAACTTTAATATACTACACAATTTCCTTTATGGAAATGAAGATCTGGTAGACTTTCGTTGGAGATTATTTTGTAGATAATGGCACCTAATCTCTTCAGGACTGCAGACAGTGTTGTAAGCTTGCTATTTTGAGGCTTGGACTTAAATGTTATAGAATCGCAGAACGGCCTGGGTTGGAAGAGACCCAAACCCTGCCATGGCCAGGGACACCTTTCACTAGAGTAGGTAGCACGGGGCCCGATCCATCCTGGCCTTGAACACTTCCAGGGATGGGGCAGCCATAACTTATCTGGGAAACCTGTTCCAGTGCCTCACTACCCTCACAGTTAAGAAGTTTTTCCTAATATCTAGTCTAAAGCTGACCTCTTTCAGTTAAAAGCCCTTCCCACTTGTCCTGTTCTACACACTCCTGTAAATAATATCTTCCCATCTTTCTTGTAGGCCCCCTTTAGGTACTGGAAGGCCACAATAAGGTTACCCTGAAGCCTTCTCTTCTCCATGTTGAACAAACAAAATTCCTGTAGCCTTTGAATACGTGTCTGATCATCCTGTGGCAATTTTTTTTTCAGTATAAAATGATGTGAAACAAAGAAAAAAGTTAAACATTTCTGGCAATTGTACATGAAAAATCATAAAAAGTTGTAAAGTTTAATTTTTTTCCTCTTTAGAGTAGTTTATAGAATGAAATACAGAAATTGTTTTTATAATCATCTCAAAAATACTTTAAACAAAACCGAAAATATCTACAGAATTAATTATTGTCTTTCATTCTTACTTTTTGTAGTTCATGACAAATTAGATATCTGATACACATTTTTTTAAAAATAATTTTGTACAGCTATTTTTATAGAATGCTCAGTTAGTTCCAATATACAAAGCAATGCTAACATATTGCACTGAGGTTTCGTTCAGACATCACTGCAAAATATTTATGAAGTTCCTTAGGCAGATATTACTTTTAATTAATATCAGCATGTGGAAAACTTATCATGGTACATGATAAATGCTTTATGTGTCTGTCATTAATGATATATAAGTAAGTTTTACAACCGAAAATAATTGAAGATACTTACATTGTTATATACGAATACAAAAGAAAATTTTTGTTAAGCTAAGGAAGTCAACATGTCAGCACTATTTTAAGTTCTCCATTTTAACGTCTCGATGAGGAGCAACTCACCTAGAACATCTAATTCCTGAATGTGAAACTGAAATTCATGCTTTCATTCCATCTTACCCCTGCAGGTCCCCCAACCAATGCCATTCTGACTTCATCTTGGAACAAAAAAGCAGATTTGAATAATTTATATTTAAAATTTTGACTAAACACATGCAGTTTCAGCACTACCTTTTGACTACTAATATGTACAAGGGTAAAATTAGATACAGCACATATTTTCATGCTGACAAACTCTTACATTCCACAAACCTTAAAAATTATACGATATTGACAATGAAGACATGGGTTATGGTTGTTTTCTTCCTTTCACCTTTCCTCTCTTTTTTCCACCCTACACCTCTTCTGCAAGTACGAAGTGCCTTAATACAACTTAACATTTAAAAAAAAAATTGTCAAGATCAAGGGGGCAAAACTGTGATTTTTAAAGCAATATAGAAGCAAGTAGAATTTACATTATTGTTTTATTTCTTTTTATGGTCCTAAATTCCTTACCTTACGGATCTATTCATAATCCCATATAATTTTCAAAGCATTCTTCACTTATAGATGCCTTTGGCAGTGAACCTGAACTAGTTTTAGTCAATTTGTAGGATGTAACAGGGATATGAGAGGTTACAATGCAAATATTTCCATAGCAGGGATATAGACTGTGAGTTCTATATTTTTATGGACTCTTGAAAGTGAAAATAAACTTAAATAGAGAACATAGAGCTAAAATACAGATAACAATTCTAATTTAGCTTCATATTTACACGGTACATTACCAAATTGAGATTTTATTTACTTAAACGTGCTTTCAATTAATGTAATGCGGGATTGACAATCTATATACTAGTGACTTCTTCAGAGACACTGCGACAGTGACTACATTTCATGTTCCACCATCTCTTTATATGTCAGTCACATATTTTGAGATATCAGTCCTTGTCATTGAAAAGCTGTGTACTTTGTAAAGGGAAGAAATGTGGCGTTTAGAGGACAGGGATAAAGCAAGGGCTTAAGTAAAAAGGAAATGCAGACACATACATGCAAATATATATGCGTACAAATGGAAGTGGAAAAATTTAATGTTAAGGAAAAAAAAGGATTGCTTCAAGTCCTTGGCAGTGGGACAACTTGCATAGTCAAAAGACTAGAAAGATTTAGCATCTAAAAGCTTGTTTGAACAGTGTGAAGCACAACGGGGTTTTTTGTTGTTTGGTGAGTGTTTTGTTCAAGGTATTGTCAAATTCCTCAGGAAAGGTGAATTATTAGGTCAGATCGGTATTTCTGAAATTAGGAGTTCTGCTTCTTCTTTCGAAGGTAGTGGAACATCTTGATGAGGGAAGTTTCAGAGACACAGGACCCTCATAAGTAAGAATAAATAACTCATATAGAGGAACTACAAGTCTGAAGCTCATAGTGAGACAGATTTTGGAGAAAACCAACAGACAGGACTCAGAAGCGATATAAAGGAAATTCCCCTATTATTGGGCTAAAGTTCTTGACACTCAGGAAGTCAGAGCTGGATGAAACCAAGTTCGAAAATGAGGACCTGTTTTGAAAGAATATGGGAGGTAATGGTTAAGTTACTTATAAACTGGTTCTTTCTTTCTCTCTCTTTGTCTCTAGTCAGATTATTTAAAATCAAAAAAAGTTAATTATTAGAATATGCTTTATAGTAAAATTCTGTTTGATTTGTGGCTCTTTTTCTCTACATAGTTCTGTCTACAATTACTTCCATTACTATGAGTCTTGGCAAACTCTGACAGAACTGTACATATGTAGGTGTAGAGGTTTTTCCTTCTCTGCCGATAAGCGTTTTGATGACTTTCTTTTCTTCTTTTGCCTTGATTTTTGTTAACATGCCAGCTAGAAAACACTTAAAGCTAAGGGGATGATTTTTTTTTTTAACTAATATGATCATCTATGTGAAAAATTTATATGAAATTTATACAGTATTTAATGAATGACCATAAAATCATATTCCATAGCTTTATAATAATTACGAATTTTCAACTTGATGGATTTGAATCAGTGATTATATCAAAGAGGAGATTTGTGTCTTAGTTAATAATATCTCTTTCATAAAGTAGCAGTGATATTTTTAATAACACAAAAATATATAACCCTTTCCTAATAATGTTGTAAAAGGGAAGTGTAAATAGGCTCTTATAAAATATGCATAAATTGATACAATTTCTCTAAAGGAATGAAATAAGCCAAGGAAGGATGGATGCCTAGGATCAGCTTGCTTATTTTGACAGAAGCAACCATAAAAGGCCAAACAAAGCATCTGATGTACCTTTTTTATCAATAATATTTTTCCCTTTTTTTCTTTTTCTTTTTCTTTTCTTCTTTTTTTGCACCAAGATTTTCTGGTCCAAAGTATCATCCAGTCATAAGCGTGATGAAAACAAGGTAAAGAATTACACATATAATTGCCACCAAGAGAGAAGATGTTCATTACAACCCATAACAATTATGTAGATAGACTGTAGGCATAATAAACAGCCACAGGAGGGAGGGAGAGACAAACAATTACTCTAATGGAGAGGGTGATGTTGTGATTAACATTAAATGTTACCCACAGCAAGATATGTGCAGTAAGAGTGACATACATGACAACTATATGAGACACACTTGCCTCCTGGGGGGGCATGACAGTGACAGTAAGAAATAGGGTATTCTACATCAGTTGAAGTAGTTCCCTATAGTTATGAAGTTGTAAGAGTATATCTTCTTTCCACCAAAGCCAGAGCAATTTCTTTTTTGTTGAACCTTCCTTTTTAGTGTAATTTTCAGTTAGGAAATAAAAGTATCTGACACTGCAAGTAATAGTTGGAAAGGGAGAGGAAGAGGAATGAAGAAAGGAAGGAGAAGAAAATCCAGTGCTAGAACTCCTAGACAGGCAAATTTGTTTTGATTACTCATCACAGATCATACTGAAAAGTAAAAGCCCATCATTTTGTCATTAATCAACAGACACAGACACATTTTTCCATGGAAAAGTTTTTTAATATTTGGTATATTATTAGCATTTCAGGTAGAACACAGTTGCTCTTAGAGTGAGGGTAAGTAATGAGCATGCAATTAGGGAAGGAAATGAGCATGCAAAGGGAAAGAAAACCTGATCTATTTGCAAGTGCTTGCAATTGTAGGCGTTTCACATCAAATTCCTGGACATTAAGACACAAAATAAATGCAAGATTAAGACAATGTACTTATTTAAACAGGAAATATATTCAGCAAGGATGCGTATATTATAGTTTTATTTATGTATTTTAATAAAATTATGCACGAGTTCACAAATGTGGAAAGTAATCCATAACGGAAGACAAAGCCCTGTCTTCCTCTACATAATTCACCGTAAGAATTTAATGAAGTTTTTAAAAAATGTGTGCTTGAAGTACTCTTCAGGTAAAGCTGTTGTTATTTAAAGAAAATTCTTCATAGTAATACAGTTCACTCAACCCAGTGTTGTAGCTGATCTCCCTCACATCTAATCATTTATTAATTTGAATTAAATGTGAACTAGACACAGCATTCAAAGCTAATTTGGAAATTAAGACAAAGATATTGGAACTAGATTTTCGTTATCCTGTGAATGACACCCATATCTAAGATTAGAAGTCCAAATATGGGAACGTGTACCACAGTTGACAGTATTTAATCATTATTTGGTCAAGATTTGATTTGTGCTGATGATAGATTCCCATTTCAAGTGCTGATTTATCAAAAGCTTTGCTAGTTTTATTTCTGTGTCTCTAGATAGAGATAGAAGTCTTGTATTCAAACAAAATAAAGTCTAAAGACTGGTAAAAACAAATTTGGAAAAATAAGGGGCTTTAAAAGGGTAAGGAAATAGAGATATTTTTTGTTCTATTCTAATCTTCAACTATTGAACTTGAATTGATTAAGATGACTTCTCTGGCCTCACTGAATTGCTGATGTTGAGAAAAAAAGAAAATTTCAAGATCAAATCAGAAGTTAATGCTAACTTAGACTGAGTAATTTAACCTCACTTTCACTTCTGTGAAAACCCTAAAAGTCCTAGTCAATGAATTTGCATGGTATCACTGTCCTCCCCTAAACCTGCAAGATGCTTTTTTCTTGCTTTTACTGTGATTACATACAGATATGAAAAGAGCTTATGCTACACATCCAGGCATTTTCCTTTGTGTATGAGGTAAAAAGATATTAGAGGTGAAAAGAAAGGAAAACTTCATTTTCCTTACACCTTGTTCACCTTCATAGCTGCTATGTCTAATGGATGTGCACCTTCCTTGGTTTCTTCTGTACATTGCAGTGGTGAGCAAATCTCAAGATGCTATTCTAATACAATTTTACTGTCTTTAAATATATTCTGGATTTTGGATACTACTGTTCCTCTTTAGGGTATTATTGCCAGATAGCCTCCTCTTCCACATCAATAATGATTTGATTGAGTGAAGAAAGCAATTTTTTTAATCTCAGGCAAAGTGCATGTCTCAAGCTTTCCACAAAATGCTAAGAAAAGGCTGGTATATCTATCACTGCCAAACCACAGAAGATGACAAATAGAATTTTAAAAATTGAACAGTGAGCATGTTATTGCCAGTTTTCTATTATTTTCGTCTTCAGGCATTTCCATAGTATCTGATTTTGAAACAAAATAAAATAAGATAAAATAAAAAGAAATCTTCCAGCATTTGTTAATTAGGAGTTGATTTATCAAATTTGCTGCAACTCATTTTGCAGATTTTCCTCTGTTGAAACAGATCTTGCATTTAATTAATGGATGATAGTGCTGATAACAAGGACATTTTAATCACTGAGTGCTGATGATAGATGGTTTGCCTGTTTAATTAAATTGTTACTTAACAGCATATTGTCTTTGAGAATGCTCTGATTTGGATTCAAAGATGGAAGGCACATTGCTGGGTAATGTGAAAATCGTGTTTATTTGTTGGATATGTCGCTAACTTGCAGCAGAGAAACTACTGACCTTGTTTCCCAGTTTCAACTGGAAAACTGATCATTTTAATAGTATATTTTTCTCCACTTGCGTATCTGGAATTTTATCTATAAAATTATGGAGAACAGAGCATACATGGACGCTGTCAATGTTAGCTAATAAGAATACTCAATTCCACATATACATAATTGATTCTGCAGATTTATAAATTCCTTTGTGGAATGTTTCAAAAAGTGCAAATATTACATGTGAAATAAATTATTTTATTCTAATTCTTTATTATGATTTCTATTAACTGTTGGTTGTGGTCTTTAATAGGATGTTTCATAGCACATACAGATTTTAGCTCTGTTTCATTACTATTTTGCCTAATTTGAAGAAAGAGTCTACATAAAACCAGGTAAATTTGTGAAATTAAAAGGCACATTAAAAGAAATGAATAATTTCAAGTGAAATAAAGGATCTGTATTAAACAATGTAGGAAATACGGAGAAAACACAACCAAGAAACTCAAAGGAATGTGGCTTAGCTAAAGAGCAAGTCAAAGTAAAAAAAAATGTGGGGAAGAAATCCTTTACTGAATATCTACATTAAACAAACAAACAAGCAAATAACTTGTTCTAAATTCAGAAAAGTTAAAAGCAAGCACATAAAAGTCAGGCCTAAACCTGTTTGGGGAATAAATAAAATGAAGCTTAAAATCTAATAAAAGTGTCTTTATGAAATATGTTAAAGCAAGAAGCCTTCCAGAGAGTTTGTGTGAAGCCAGCAGACAATACAAATACAAAATAAATGTACTACTGTGGAAAGAAAATGCAAATGAACTGCTTATGTGTTTATTTGTGATTCAAGAGCTTCAAAGAAATTCACCAGTCTTCATGAAGGACTTATTAGCTGATCCCTTCTAAATAAAGTATGAATAGGTACAGCTACAGAGCAGACAGACAAATGTAGAAACAGTAGTAAATAAGTGGGTGCCAGGACTAGGTAGTATTTTACCCATGCTATAAAGGAACTAACTATAAAATAGATAATATACTACCATGTAAAATGAAACAATTGTTTTTCTAAGATTCTGTAAATCTGAGTAAGTGTAACTGAAAGGCTGATATTTCTATCAGGAAATCAATAGGCTATATAATAAAGAACAGAGTTGGGGTGCTCATAAAAGAACAGCATGCTAGGCAAGAGTTGTCAGAATTTTAAAAGCTATCTCGTAAGTCTTCTTCAGTTTCTTCTAAGAGCTACAGCAAATGTATGAACAAGGGAAACCAGTTAAAAATATCACTTTTTGAAGTATGAGTTGACTTTTGATATGGTCCTCATTACCAAAGAGAAAAGGAAGATATATTGAATAATGATGCTCCCACAGTGCTGCCACAGTAATGGTCACCCATGAACTTCCAACAGAACTATGTTGTGAAAGGCACACATTCACAATGTGAAAAACGCTGTGAATAGCAGTGACAGAATTTGCCTATGATTTTGAATTATTTGGGAGAGTAGAGACAGAATCTGAAGAACTGCAGTATCTCCTTACACTGTGGTTAAGTAGTAAAATATCAGAGTGAAAATTGAATGTAGTTAAATACAAAGTACCCCTCTCTCCACTCCATCAATTTTAAGTTTACACACATACTAATAGGCTCAAAGCCTAAGTCTCACCATTCAGGAATGAGACATTTCAGTTATGATAAGTAGCTCTATGAAAATACCCGACTGTGAGCAGCCAGAACAAACTGAATCCTAGAAATTATTGGGAAAGAAATAGGAAATAAAATAAGATCATTATTATGCAGCTGTATAAATAGATTGAGTCCATGAAACACCATATAGAGTAAATTTCCCTTCCTGTGTCTCAAGAAAGATACAGTAAAGCTACAAAGGATTTAAAGAAAATGCCAAGGCTAAGCAAAAGTATTTAACATGTTCTGTAGGGAGAATGATCAAATAGATTAGGTTGAAAAATTCATGAATGAATGAGAAGACCATGGAAAGCTATTTAACAGTACAAGCTCTGGAGAGCTGAACAGGGATAATGAACCATCATTCCTTTCACCACATGAAGCATCTTCTCACTTGCCTCTTCCTTAAAATATTTTTGTAGTGATTATATGCCATATAAACCGTGTAAACACATTTACGACATCAGCCTTCATACCACCAAGTTATAAGTTGTATGATTTTCAGAGGCATATTAGAGAAACATATTCATGACAGGTTATAGTTTCCTTTTTCTACTAGCAATCACAGAACCATTATGTCATGATGACTGCTAATACTTTTCTAAAATTCTACCTTTTTTCTGTGATAATGAGAAAAAAAGGAGGGAAAAAAGACTTATTTGTCCTCTTTCTTGAAGATCAAGGAATGGAATAGCCTTGAATATGCTGGAGAAATAACATAATTTTATTCTTGTTTTCCACGTTTGTCCAATGCTAATTAACTGGTGGAGACTCTCCCTGATTATTCTATGATATACTCAAAGATGCCATAAAAGGCATCTCACACCCCAAAAAGACAAAGTACTTTCATTTGTCTAAACTCTCCTGACAAAAAAAATAATAGGAAGAGTAAAAATATTTATGTAGAACATGTAGTCCTAAAATGAAGCTATGCTGACTCAAAAAAGATAATATTTTAGTACAAAGAGTTGTACTCTGCTGAACTGCGATTTATAAGGCTCTTGTTACTGCTAAATATAAAAGAATTTAAAGTACTGTGTAAGCAAGTTCAAGTCCAAGTAGTGTTCATAATTTGAAGACTACATCATTTTTCCCCGAGTGTTTGGTCACTTGTTCCTGTATTATCAGCTTTGACTGGTTTATTCCAGTTTTAGGGTTTTTTAAGCAGAGTAACAGTAACACTAAGCAATAGTGTCTACATTTGCAACAGTGGACATTAATCTCCTAATAGAGATTCCTCCCAAGATTCAGGTTAAAATGTGTATCAGAATGTTTACAGTTAAGAAAAATTAAAAATAATATTAAAAACCAGATTCCAGATTCATTAAAAAAAACCCTTCAGAATTTAAAATTTGTGAGCATTCTTCATATGGGCTATTCCTGCAATTAGGTTTTGCTAAGCTTTTTAGTATGTGAAGTACATATTAAAGACAGGAACCAAGCATCAATCTTCTGACTGGGGACTGAAGACAACAGGGGCATTATTGCTTTAAGGGACATCAGGATATTGCTCCTGTTTTCCCCATCTTTTCCCTATCTACATTAGCTGACGGTCCATTTCGGCAACCACTGATACCTTAGATCCAGTCTATTAAATAGTAAGTCTGCACATAGTGCTAGTTTTATCTGTCTATCAAGGCTAAATCTACACTAATCCCTACTGTAGAATTGGAAATGGAATTTGGAAAGGGCCAGGAGAATTCGGCCTATTGACTTACAGGCCAGGGCTCACTGAAGTTGCTCTGCTGCTGACCAGGGCTGATTACTTTTCAAATACACAAGGTTGAGCAGATATTATTGTTCTTCTTCAGCAAACTCGTATGAGGATTTTGGGGGCTTCTTGATATGTTAAAAAAGACTGACTTCCTTAAAGCAGCTTCTTTGATTTTTCGTTCTGTGGTCTACCAGAAACAGCAGTTCTAACTACAAGATTCAGTATTTATTTGTTTTGCATCCATTTCCTCATTAGTTAAGACTTTGGTGCAATTGTAAAGAAAGAGAGTAGATGAATTTAGTATTTGCTATAATGCCTTACAGCAAAATATAAGATGAGGATTTCTAAAACCTGCATTTAATGGTTTTGCTAAGCATTATATACTTTTAGCAAAGATTTGCTTGAATCAGAATCTTAGAACCAAATACTGCTAGGAAACCAGAAGTCACGTCTGCAATCTTTACTTGTGCTCATCTCTACAAGGATGAGAAAAGCAATTGGAAGTAAAACTATTTTTTCTAAACTCATAGGTGCTTTTATGTTTGAATACACATTTTGTTATGCCAATGTGTTAACAGTAAAATGCACAAGTGCATTTGCAGAGACACCTCAGAAAAAGCCGTAGCATGTTAGCTTATATATTACCTTAATATTATATATTAAAATAGAATCTTAAAAGGAGTTACTACAAATAGGAAGATTTGACACTGATGTTGGAGGAAGAGCCCCACTAATACTTAGCTAAATATGCGAGCAGAAATCCCAAACACATCTCGTGGAAGAACAATCTCAAATCTGAAATTAATATTTGATGAGAACAATTATTCCTCTCTAAATTAGTGATACTTTTGCTGCTGAGTGTAATCTCAGATGACAGGTTTACATATGTATGGGTTTTCCATTTTCAATGTGAAAAAAAACTTTCTGTTTCTAATTAATTTAGGGAATGTCTTGTTTGAAATGTTATACTGGGTTGTACGTATTTAGTGCAGTGTGAAGAGAGGAGGAGAAAGAGATGAACCTTGTAAGTAGTTTAAGCATTTTAATTTAAAAGTGTTGTCATTCAAGGTTTGTATAAAAGTGGAAATGATTGCCTGGTTGTACTTCTTTTGTGGATCATTTATGGTTTTATATAAGATTTACCATGATGGTACTACAACCTACAAGTGTTACTGTCCTATTAGTACGATATAATAATAATAATAATATGATAAAAAATTAGTTGGCGAGTGTTCTAGGTCCTAAACATTACTTGTCAACAAACTCATACTTTTATTAATATTCTCTATGGAGAAGAGGTTCAACCACCAAATAAAAACTCAAATATCCAAAATCGTACTAAGCCACCAATAAACTGTTCAATTCCTGTTTTAATTTGGAGAAAGCAACATAAATGAATCTTCCTGTATTTCTGATTTAGCATCTCAAAAAGCAAAATCCACTCCAATGGCTTTTGAGCCTGATGAAGGCTAAAATGTCTGATATATTCAGCAGAACAGCTAAAGCTTCCAAACTTTTTAATAACAGGAAAAAAGACAAAGCTTTTCAAGATCTATGTATTCTAAATGTGCTCTACTTAGTCCATTTCTGGATGGGTGAAGGTAAGAATATTGAAGGCTTCTTTTTTGAAATCATTTTGAAAGGTTCATAATTTCATTCTATTTTTTTAAATGAGTTTTTCAGAACCCATACAGGTAAGAAAATCTGGAAACCAGTAACAGCCAGCTGTGTTCAGGCCATTAAAAACCAATCGGGGCATATCTATGAAAAAGGACATCCTGTTGGTCTAGAAATTAGTAAATTGAGGCAAAATTAAAAGTAATTAGCTGACACACTTTCACAAACCCTGTGAAATTTTTTTAAAACATCTAACAGCTGTTGCCTAATAAAGAGAAATAGTCTAGTTGCAGCAGAACATTTTAAGTGCCACTGACAAAAATATTAGAATGCTGTGAAGGGTAGCTGCTACGTGACAGCAGCAAGATCCAGAAGGATGAACAGGGGCCATCAGAATGAGGGTAACAGATGTGTGAAACCAAACATGTGACTGCCACATCCTGAGCCTTGAGTTTCTCTAAAGCCATGGGACACAGTGACCAGTTCAGCTCAGCTGAACACTCTTCCCTTCCTTAGCACCTTGTCAGGTGCACCACACTATTGGACATACACATGACTATCCCCTACTTTCTTCCTTCTGGAAAAAAGAAATTGCTGATCTTTATGGCATTGGTGAAACAGTTCCTCAGCTGAAACTCTGTAGAGGACAGCAATATTCCATGTCTTGATAAAGACTGGCTGCTTTTTATTCTTTTGTGTGAATTCCTTAGGAACATTCTGTGGACAATGTTGCATGCTAGCTGAAGGCAGCTTATAATGATTGCAATGTAATTGTTACCACTGCTGTTTTAATTTAGAATTTGTATTTGTTTTGTCCTTCCCTTGCATGTGCTAACAGCATGTTTACATCAGGAATGTGAGTTCCTATGATGAACAGCTAATTACCTAAAACTTGACATCCCTGTCCAAATCCCAAATTAAAACGATTCTTCTCACCATAGGGTTATGCTATTTTACATGTAGATCTTTAACTTAATTGTTATTACAATTTTTTGCTGTTTTCTCGAGCTGAGGTTTAAGCAATGAGCTATGATGGTCCTTTATAAATCCTGAGTATAAATGTTACGTAGCTCCTTTCTCATTATTTGGGGCAGAAAAGACTTTTCCTTTTCCCCCACGAAAATCAGAAACTCCTGTAAAGCAATGCTAATCTTGAAAGCAGGTACAAACAATCTGTAGAGAGACAAGACTATTTCTGTAATGTGTTACTAACAAATTTGAGAAGTATCTTACAAAGCAGGAAGGAACACCAGTTTTCAAAAAGGTCCTTCAATAACATCCTAGTTGAAACTGTTGGCATTTAATCTGTAATGTTTGTAATTCAGTCAAAAACTGAGCTGTTTACACATCTAAGGATCATTGACATGGGTACCCCCGAAACTATTTTTAAATTACTATTCAGTGAAATGCTATTCATGATCTTACTGATGACGCTTCTTTCAAATGTAATAGGGGTTATTTTCCCCCAAAATTTCTGCAGAAATTGATTCCGTATTCAAATTCACTGCTTTGTAGGAATCAATTCCAAATCCAAACATCCCTCCACTCTAAAGAATATTGGATTTAAATCCTTATCCTAAAATCATAAAATTTTTGAGGTTGGAAAAGACCTTTAAGATAATGGAGTCCAACTATTAACCAACATCTCCATGTTAATCACTAAACCATGCCCCCAAATACCATTTTCACATGTTTTTTAACACCTCCAGAGATGGTGACTCAATCACTTCCCTGAGCAGCCTGTTCCAAAGCTTCACCACTCTTTCAGTGAAGAAAGCTGTCTAATATCTAATCTAAAACTCCCTAGTGAAACTTGATGTAATTTTCTCCGGTCCTGCCACCCCCACCTTGCTACAACTCCTTTCAGGTACTTGTAGAGAGTGATAAGATCTGTTAGAGAGTGGTTTAATTGGGCTTTGAATTTTTGATACCATATTTCTCTTCCATCAAATAGTGTATAAAGCTTAGTTAATGTAATCTCTTACTAGTGTTTTAGCTAAAAAAAAGTGATAAGAATTGTGAAAAAGTGCTCTTTTGGTGTGTATCTGTTATTATGGGACAACTGAGATTGCACACGCTCCCAAAACAAATAACTTTTGCATTTAGGAGAAAAGAGTTGTGAGATCGTACTTGGACACTTTGCAGAAAAAGAAAGAAGGTTAAAGATGACTTCAGGTCTTCTGTCCATCCCTGTGTGGCTGAGCAAAGATCCAGTACAAACTAGTCTGATATTGACAATGATGAAAGAATAAAAAATTTCGTTTGAAGGCAGCATTCCTTATGAAATTCTCAGAAATAAAAATTCCTCATATGTCTTCTCTTACAGTTCCTTTTTAAGCCTGGAGTTGGGGAAATTCCACAATTACTCTATTAATGACAAAATGCTAACTGTATTCCAACAAAATCCTGGTTAGAGTGCCAAAGAAAATACGTTCGTGCTGTGACTGCAAGTACTTCTATTAATTAGATGTGGGATTTGGAAGAAACTTGCTCCTGAAACACAGGATCACCGTTTTTTCCAGCAGATGACACTGTATTTCTCTCTGGAGAAAACATCCTAATGCATGTTCAGACTCACTCTGACATACAGAGAAAATGAGACATCTATCTTCTTGCTACAGCAAGATTTAAAAAATATTCATCTTCTGCAATAGCTCTTGCAGGGACTGCGGTTAGGTGCATGGAGGTACTTATGTACTACCCTTCATTTTGATTGATTGGCAATAGGGTTATATACATTCAATGACTGACAGTAAGAAAAGCAAGATTTCAGTTTCTGAGATGTTTTGTAATATTTTTTTGAGCCCTTACTCAGAGACCAGTGAAAATGAATTAAACGACCTGTGTGGTTGAGTACTACATCTTCACCTACAAATCTAGCTAAGTAAATGATTAAAGCAGGAAGCCATTACTGAGGGAAGGAAAACTGGAAAAAAAAAAAAAAAATTTAATTCCAATTTACAAACCCTGAGCTATCCATGGTGTTCCAGGGTACTTCTATGTCTAGACAAAGGCATCCTCCTAAACCTGTGAACAGTGCTGCAGGATGTTATTCCTCCTCTCTTCTAACTTGACTTTTCTCATACTTCAGTGACTGCACAGAAAGGTCCAAATGCAGGCAGGAAAATTGAGAATTTGGCCACTGGGGAAAGATAGAGCAGGAATAAGACGATGTATTAGATCCCATTCTCCTATTTCTACATATCTATAGATATTCTAGGTGCAGAAAACTTGTCAGAGCTGGTGTTCTAAACGCTTGCTTGTTTTCCTTTCACTTAGAGTGTGTAAATCGCATCAGGTTGAGAGAAGTGTATGACTACATGCTTTCCTATCCAGTGCATGTATAGCAGATTGAGCTCTTTTTTTCTTCCCAGATGATTCCCTGAACATTCAATGAGCATTCAATTCTGTAAAACTTATCAACTGACATTTAGAAAATGAGTTTCTATTTTTCCTTTGAGAAAGAACATATAACAAAAAACCCCCACGAACATTCATAAAACATGTGGAGTACTTCCAGTGAAACAGAAAATTATGCAACTTCACTGAGTACTGAAATTCTAGTTCAAAGCGTGGACTATCTGCAGAATCTAAGCTACATCCTGGAAATTTGAAATTCATGAGCATGAATCCAGATAGTCTGCCATAAATGATGAAAGACAATTTTTTCTTTTCTTTTCCCCTAACAGAAATATTAAGTGAAAGCCTTTATGGAGTGTCTACAGTTAAATATGTATATATATATACTTATGAGCTCCTCAATGTCTTTGTAAGTGACTTGGATGGAGGACCTGAAAGTGTACTAAGCATATGAAGTTTAACAAAGTGGCAGATTCTACACCTGGGAGAGGGCAACCCTGGATGTATGGACAGACTGGGGAAAAAGAGGCTGAAAGCAATGCAGGAGAAAGGGACCTGGGGGTCCTGGTTGATGGCAAGGGGAGTCAGCAGGGCCCTGGCAGCCAGGAGGGCCAACCAGGTCCTGGGGTTCATGAGGCACAGCATCACCAGCTGGGCAAGGGAGGGGATTGTCCTGCTCTGTTCTGCACCTCAAGTGCTGGGGCGGTTTTTGGTGCCTCAATATATACAAAAAATATAAAGGCATTAGAGAGTGTCCAAAAAAGAGCTACAAAGATAGCGAAGGGTTTAGAGAGGAAGCCATACAAGGAGCAGCTGAGGTCACTTGGCTTGTTCAGCCTGATGAAGAGGAGACTGAAGGGACACCTCATCATGTTCTATAGCTTCCTCACAAGGGGCACTGATCTCTCCTCTCTGGTGACCAGTGACAGGAGCAAAAGGAAAAACATGAAGCTGTAGTAGGGGAAGTTTAGCCTGGATAGTAGGAAAATGTTCTTCACCCAGAGGGTGGTTGGGCACTGGAACAGGCTCCCCAGGGAAGTGATCCCAGCATCAAGCCTGACAGAGGTCAAGAAGGGTTTGGACAATATTGTCAGACACATGCTGTGATTCTTGAGGTGTATTGTGCGGAACCAGGAGTTGGACTTGATGGTTTTTGTGGGTCCTTTTCAACTAGGGATAAATTCTATAGTTCTATGAAGAACTGATGTGTCACACAAGTCTAAACCTTACTCATATAACATAAAACCGTGAATATTATTTTTAGATAAATTTAACTTATTTTTCTTTTTTTTCTTCTGAACTCTTTACATCTATTATCTTTGAATGGAGAAACGACATCGTCATTTTTATTGCTGAAAAATCTTTCTGTTGAAATAAAGGCTTGATTAGATGATGGCAGTTCCTGATTTAATGTACACATATCTTTCCTGAAAACAGTTGTACTTGCTTATAAGTAGTAATGTAGAGCTGTTAAATAGCAATATATTTCCTGAATGCCAGGTCTCTTAGTTGACTGCACACTCCAGCTTTGACATTTGCTGTTTTATTAGTCTAGTACTGATGAATGGAAGGAAAAGGTCTCATCACAAGAGGGTTTATATGAAGCAGTTTACATGAATGAAGGAAGAGGAAGGATTTGTTAGACCTTCCATTGACATAATTTTTATTTTTTCTGGAGGGTTGCGAAGGCAATCTGCAGGTCACATAGCCCTCTGTGCTCCAGAATGAACTAAATTTACCTGCATTACTCAGGACATTTTTTTATTTAACATAATCTTCAAAATTTCCAAGGCTGGAAATTTCCTAACCATCTTATTAGTACTTAATGACATTACATTTATGCCATTCCTGTAAAAAGAATATCTGCTTTCTCCTCTTATCATCCCCTGCAGCCTGTGGCAGACAACTCCCTTTCCCCAGCTCTCCTTCACACTGAAAAGTTATCTCAACTGAATTAATACAACATGAGTTTCCAAGTGTCCTTTTTTGTTGTTCATTGCATGACCAGTTAACACAGCTAATTTTAATAAGCTGCATTTACTAAAGAGCAGTTTCTAATTATGATTAGTTAATTTTTATGCAGAGGTCTTCACACTATGATAGTACTCAGAAAGTATAATTAAAAGTAGTTGCAAATGAGAGATCAATTGTTTGCAATGAACATTATTTTATTTGTCCGTTTGTGATGCTACAGAGCTAAATACAACCTATTCCAAGCAAAAATGCTTTAGATTTTTTAAAATTATGTATTATTACTTATTACTAATAGATTTTTTCAAAATTATCTAGTAACTGACCTCTGCAGAATTTTGTCTCTTACATTATTTTACCTTTGAGTAATTTTTTTTAACTGCAATGAAAACTGTTATGCTAAAGTCAGAAGGAGTACGATTAAAATCACTGAGCATATATTCAATTCTTATTCTGGCTTGTATGTTAGATACATTCTCAGAAGAGTTTTAAAACCCTGATCACAGATAATGACCTTCAAAGAAAATTATTGACATTAAGTATAAAATGTCAGTGAGATTTTCATGAAAGATAATATTCTTCATCATATATGCACCAAAATACAAGATATTAATACAACTCACTGAATCATTCAGCTGGCAGAAATTTGGAAATACACATTCAACATTTTCTTTCTGTTGATATGTGCAAGATTACATGTTTTTAGTTTTCTGGTTCTCAGAATCAGTTTCTTGTGTATCTTTTACTCATAAAACTTGCCATTTTGTGAAAACACAGTGCAGAACTATTCAGGTGACAGTCACTGGTCTTGATCAAGACTTGTGTATTTCCACAGGTATGTCCAAGTTGTGTATTTGTGTTGACAATCCTGTACTGCCTTCAGGCTCTCAGGAAAAAATTATAGCATACAGCTGTAGTTTCAGGCTCTGAGGAACTGGTTGAATAGACACTGCTGAACATCCTTCTGCTCAACAGACCTGGATAAAATAAGGCTTTAGAAAAAAACCAAATTTTAAGAGAAGTTATGCCCTGGAGCTGGAAAGTAGATCTGTGGAAAGGGTTTCCAAGAAACTCAGTTTGTACACAATGCGTTGTCAGGTAACAATAACTGCATTTGCTGTCAGGAACCTCATTCCCCAAGCAGCAAACATCAAAATGGGTAGATGTAACTTGTGTGCCCACAATGGGATTTCTTTGGCTGAAATATCTGATACCATTTTAGACGAAATTGTTTCTAGATTGAAAGAGTTGAACAGATGCTCCTTACAATGCAATTGCAAGGGAAAAATATGGATACAGAGTTTAGTCTTCTGAAAACGAAAGATGAAATTTCATTGTGATAATCTGCTGCAGACCCTGACACAACATGACACAATCAGACCTCCCTCTTACTTCTTTGTATTACTCAGTTTAGCATCAAACATGTAAGTATTGTTGAATGTGGATAAACAGATTAAGATAATGCAGGGCGGAGTACACCAGACAACAACTAAAAATTTTCATTTTCATAATTTCATCAACCTTTGATGAAATAAACTGAATGAACACCTGAAATAAGAAAGCGGTATTAAAAAACAGACAGAACTTTGGAACTACGGAGATAAAAAAAAAAAAAGATGTGATCTCAAAATATATTTGATTTAGGTGCTATTCAGAAACTGAGTATCACAAGAAAAAATCTTTCAAGGATGATTAAGCCTAAAAAGGGAGAAATTCCCTAGATGGGAAAAAAATATTTATACATTTGTTTTTAAAATTATTTATTGATTTAAACTCTACTGCAGATAGAAGCCTCTTGAAAATTTTTTCATCTCTCAGCAGCTAGGTTTCGCATAAGTATTAAAAGAACATTCTGACGGTTTTTTAGGTAGGGAATACAGATAACTGTCAACTGAAATAGTGGAATCTAACAAGCAATACAATGAATACATTCTGCAAAGGCAAACAGTGCTGGAAAAGAAAGAAATGAGAACTATTTTAAAATAGTGTTATTGATAACTATGCAGACTTTTTGGCCTCAAGTGGGATCTCAATAACAGTAAGGTGCTCCTTGCATATTCTGTTACATAAATGTTGAGGACTTAGAGCCAGTGTTAATATTGAAGGGATTTGTAGGTGAACATGAGTGTTCTTGTGAGTACAGAGAGCAAGAGAAGGTGTGTTTTCTTTAGTGAATGCTAACACTGACCTGCTGGACAACAGCACTTTTTTGTGTCAGTGCTGCTGATGTTTACCAATTGATGCTGATAAAAGCCTTGCTCTGTCTGTGATGGCCTGTGCAGCCAGGCAAGTTAAATGTTGTGTGATTGAGTGTAATTTGTCCTTCTGGAACACACATTCAACTTTGCTGCTGGCTGGACCTGCAAACTTGAACAGCAGCTGCATCAATCAGGCTGGACAGAGAGACCTCCTAGACCTCAGCATGCCACAGGCCGGACTGCTGCAGTCAAAAAGAAGGAATGGCTGCTGGCACATGCTGGAGTCAACAAATCACATAACAGAATTAACAGGTATAGACTGTCCAGTAAAGATGACCATCGAGTTTTAAAGCTGTGAGGACAGTTGTAAGAATTTGTACCTGATGTGATTAAAATCACTGTCTGACAGGTACCATTTAACACTGACTACTCTGATAACTACTGCCATCCTTTTTGTAATTTTGGTCTTTTGCTGCTTGATATGAGGCAGAACTGGCTTGTCCATCTCTTAAGTCTGTGCTTGCAATGAAGTAATAACCTTGACGATGAACTTTGCATTATCTCTCTCCAATATTATTTATTGGCTTTCTCGCCTTGAGTTCTTTTGCAAGAAATTCTTCCAAAGACTCGATGTGATTGCATGAGGCACAACCTGTTTCATTTTCTTCTAAGCTATTGTATTTTGACCTTTCTTGTACATAAGTCTGCATTCGGAGATGAAGAGGCAAATGGAAGTGTAAATGAGAGAAGTAGGAGCTGCCTGCATTCTTGACC
The DNA here is from genome assembly GCA_013398115.1 of Falcunculus frontatus. Taxonomy (NCBI): domain Eukaryota; kingdom Metazoa; phylum Chordata; class Aves; order Passeriformes; genus Falcunculus; species Falcunculus frontatus. The sequence goes on along the minus strand of VZRV01006407.1, from coordinate 393,779 downwards.
AATTTGTCTCAGGACAGCCATGGCACTGGAACACAATAATCAGTGTGCAGATGTTGACACCTTTTACATCTTCGGAGAGCACACCACACACCAGTTCCACAAGGGTGGTTGTGAGGACTGATCAGCTTCTGTGTACAAATAGGCCAGGGACATACAAAAGGCCTAGCTTAGTTCAAATACTATTTTGCACAATTAAAGTCAAGTAACCAAGAACTAAAATTAGAAACGATAACATGCAAAACCATCTTTCAACATAACAACTTTTCAAGCACAAACATATACACATCTCACTCACGTGGAATCTGTTACCAGTACACACTACCTACGCACCATACCCAAAGCTCTATAGGAGAATTTGTGTCTCCACGATTCCTCAGAGTAGCGAGGTCTACCAGAACCATTTTCCTGAGATCATGAGGGATTTTGGCACCACTCTCACTGTAACCTTCCTTTACCATGTCAGATTTATATCACTAGTCCCTTTCATTTACTGTTGCTGAGTTCTTCCTCATTTTTGGTTCTAATCTCCAGGAAGAGCTGTTATTTCTTCATTTTACTCTCCTCTCATTACTAGACTTTATGATGTTTGGTAGATTTAGAAAAATCCAACACACAATAAAAACTATATATAAGCTATGATTTCATACAAAAAAATTAATGTTAAAGACAGCAGAAATGCAAAGTCAGTAAGGAAAAGATGGAATAAATATCACCTGTATTTGGTGTTCGGCATAACAGCTTTGTTACTATCTACATAACCTTTCTTCAAGGAAGGTGGTGATCGGTGTTTTCTAAATGAACACCAAAAGAAAATTAAAGAATGGGTGGTTGTTCAATGTAAATTAAGCCTGAGGCTACACTTGATTCTGTTGAAAACTTGTTCTGAATATAAAATGAATAGTTATTTAAATGGAATTTTTGTGGTGTTCATTACTGTAGTTGCAGTGTTTTACACCACTGGCTAATTTATCTTCAAAAACATCATTTTAAAGATAGGTTATATATTCAGACTACAAGTTACATGATCTATACTGTTTTTTGTAAATGTTTTCTGATTAAATAAATGGTGTTCGGTTTAGCCCGTAAATCCCCTATTTTAAGACTTGGACACTTTCAGGCAGCAGCAGGCACTTGACCTTGACATTCTCCATGTAAACAGCTAGGTGGCTGGCAGATTATCCGTGAGGGTCCTCGATTTGGAAATTAACTTTCTTATCAATTAATTGGCCTGGGATTCAGTTTTTTTAGAAATCTAGACATGTTATAAAGCCTATCTGGTTTTTTTGTCTTCCATTTTTCTATTAAAGAAACTGAAGAAATAACTAGGTGAATTCCATTCATTTAATTTAAAAAGTTAGAGGCACTGTGTACAGATAACAGTAGTTTTCTTATGAATCCTGAAAAAACCCCATAAGTTAATTTTAATAAAATCATGCTAACAACATTATGTAAATATGTATTCCAAAATTAACTATCTTTCTTTTGGCTGTATTTTTTTTCCTTTTCATTATCTTGTAGTATATTTCACAAATGGGTTTATGTGTCGGAATACTTACTGAAAAAGGCTTTAGCAATCTATCATTATAGGACAACCACTTTACAACCAATGCTTTTCAATATGAACTTACAGTCATATTTGATACCTCATATATCTCATAAATAACAGTGCTCTCAGGCACACAGTGTGATTCTTGGGGATGGTTCTGACAGTGTTCTCAGGCACATGCTGGGACTCTTGGGAATGTCCTGTGCATGGCTAAGACTTGTACTCAATGATCTTTGTGGTTCTCTTCTAATTCTGTGATTCTGTAATAAGTTAGTTTGGGAAATATAGCAGGCCTGACTTTTGTTTGCAACCTCAAATAATCCTGTCACAGACTTCCAGGCAGAGATGATCTTAAGCAGAACAGCAGTGTTGCTGCTGTGAATTAGCACCAGAATAAGGAGCTTTGAGTACTTCTAATGGTGCACAGCAAAAACAAACTATTTCAAGTAAAGGAATGTAATGAATGCTACCTTTCCTCTTCACCTGCAGTAACCAGGTTAGTGTTTGCTCTATATTCATTCTCCAGCTCATCTTGACTCAATAGAGACAAGCCTCGCTAGCTTTGGAAGAATTTAGGAGTATATTTCTTTACAGAGATGATCAAGGGTTCTGAACTTATGACTCCTGAATATTTTTATTGCCTTATAGACTTCTTGTAGAAGGAATTTTATAATTTTAATGGTTTTAAGGGAAAAATATTATTAAGATTTGCAATAGAGTTTGACTATGAAATTTTTCTCATTGTGATGAGTTACTCAGGAATCTTTGACTAAGTTCCCGTGGAGTCTGCCTGCTGAGCTGGGTGCTCTAGATGTTTTGCACTACCAGGTTAGCATGCTGTGCTCTAACCCTTTAAACTGTACCTGTACCATTCATTGTCAAAACAACTCCAGGTTGAATACTGGGAGTTTTTTACAGCCAGAATACAGAACAAAATAAGTTGTCTTCTTATCAGTTTTCCAGTTAGCTTAAAAATCTTCTTGCAAGAATGGTTTATATTGTTTCTACTCACAAATTGATGAGCATGATTTCCCTAAAGATAATGCAGAAATAGTCAGTGTTATGTGAAGTTATCTAGATAATGGAAATAAATTATTCCTTGTGTTTCAGGCATGTATTTGTGGTTGTTCTGTCTGGCTGCCTGTGCTGACACACACACATGGAATTGCTTTTAGGGTGTAGGACTGAATCTTTTACTGAACTTGTGCTGGCTAAAAAAGGAAAAACTTTAGCAAATAATTAAAATTAACTAAAACAGGGAACATAGTGTGTTTAAAATAATTTGAAAACAAGTTTTTTACACAAAGCCTTGCTTCATTTTTTGCCTGAATTTGTTGAATGACAACATTTTTTTGAACAAGCTACACAACAAAATGATTAGAGCACTTCAAAAGAGGTTCCTTATTCTCTGCAGCTAACCTCAAAAACACTGACTATTGACACCAACTCTAGAGTCCCTATACATAAAACCCGTATGGTTTAATCAGTCTCTGAGATGTGTCTATCTCCTCAGACACCTTCATCATCATTTAAAGTATACAGGCTATGAACTGAGCAATCTCAAACTGCAGTCATCACTGGCATGTGAAATTTTCAGATAAGAGTCTGATGATTTAGTACTTCCTGTATTCCTCCATCTTTGGGTTGCCAGGACTTGGTTTAATTCATATTTAAACTTTGAATTTTTTTCATATTCAGAAAATGCTTTCAGGGATCTTGCAGTTCACATTTAAAGCTGTGTAGGTCACACAGACTTTGAACTTAGTCCCACTAGGAATACAGGATCAGCTTTCAAGACCTGTCCTTAACATTCCATGTCATTCCATGTGGCTGTAAAATGATGACCAGAGGTAAAATTTTAAGATATACTACTCACAGAATGTTCAAGTGAAGCAGTCCTAGAAGTGAAATGTGAACATAGCAATACTCTTTTATTTTGAAGGTTTCTGTTAAGATTTGAATCCATTTTTCATTTAACAGTGCTGCCTGCATACTATTATGACATTGCTGGTTTTGACAGCTGTACTAGATAAAGATCTTCTTCATTGCCCTCTCAACCCAGCCCCCTCTATTTCACTCCAGATTCCTTTGTCTGTAGGTAAACAAGTTACCAATTCCATCAGCAATTATGTTCTATTTTTAATATGAAGTATTTGTGTGTTGAATATCTTATTTTTACTTCCTCGACCGCTGAGTTTCATTTCATTTTCAAAATAGTTCAAAGCTTCTGGTCATGTTCTTTTTTTTTTTTTCCCTTTCCTAAATGAAATATGTAGAGAACCTGGAATATCAATCTCAACAAAGTTGTAGTTTCAACTGAAATGTCTCAAGATAATAAGTTAAAATCAAATTCCTGTCTAAGAAAACATCTCCCAAAAGACAAAATAAAATTTACATAGAAGTTTACTGTGTGTTTCTTTATTCCCCATGAGGGAAAACCCCTAATATGTCAAGAACAAAATGTTATCTCAGTGTCTTTCCAGAATGATCACTGATTATAAGTGAGGAAAATACAGCCTTTCCATTTTATATACAGGTCCCAAGTTAAACAAGCTCCTACTTCGAGGAAAAAATGTGGTAAAAATTAGCCAACAAACACATTAATGCACAATTACCACTGAGTATATTTCCTCATGTTTTTCTTTGTTTCTTCTGTAGTATCCAAAATGGTCGTCTCTGAGACTCTGACGTAGGGTGATGCAGACTCTCATGAGCAGTGCCATTTCTGTTCTATTACAACTTTTCTATAATGTTCAGAATCTTCTCTAACTCTTTGGGAGTTTTCTTACAAATGTATTCATTTTACAAGATCAAGCACATCATTCTCTTTAAACCTGTCCTTCCTGCTGCACTATTACAAGATGAATTTTCTTCAAGTGTGTGATATTTATGACATCTTAAATTTATGCTATAGATTGACAATCTCTTTGTTATCTTGTACTGCCTATGAGTTTTTTCAAAATTGTGATATCTAGTACCGTGCATCTGTTTGTAACTACATTTAAAACATTTCTGACTGAGAGTTTACTCATCTTCTGCTGAGTGCTGGTTCACTGCTCCTGTGAAGAATTTCTCTGAGGTAATGGACCTGTTGCAATCTGTTGGTGCTTGAAAAAAGTCTGTTAGCAATTGGCAAATGAATATTGCATGTCACTGCTTTGCATAACACAATGAACAGTAAAACCCTTCTTTCTGTGTATCATTTTAATGTACAACTCATTATGTTATGAAAAGTGATGGAGGAGGAAGAGAAAGAGTTCGAAGCAATATTACTTTCTGAGGTGTCAGAGATGGAGGAAAATTCATGTTTGTTTTCAGCAAAAGAGTGTGAAATTTTGCTATCTTCCTAAAAAAATTGAACCACTCTGAATTTTATCAGAGACTGTATAGTTTACTCATGAAATACAGCAAAACAAGTCCTGTCTAAAAGAAATGGACATTCAAGAGCATTCAAGAGGAAGATGTACAGTCATCTCAGTCAGATCTATTGTTCATTAATCAATTAGTACAGAATCAAATGTTTGGTTTTTATTGGTTTTATTTGTTACTATCCTCTTTAGCTGTTACTTTATATTCTTCTAAAGAAAATCCTTGTAGGAAACAAGCGTGGTAGTTCCACAGGTAATTTGCTATGTGTTAATAAGAACCTTGCCTTGTATTATTGCCCTGCTTCATTAGCTGAAATTCTAAGCAATAACCGACATTAGAAAATATTGTAATTCAGCCTTGTTTATTTAATAGCCTCCATGGAAAGCAAGGAAGTATTAGGATAAACTGTCAAAAGAAATGGGCTGGATAGCATCACCCTTCGACAACATCTGCCTGGCAAGCTCCTAGACTTTAGGTTTCAGTCCCTCATTCAGGGAAACACAAGAGACTTCATTGTTCTCCACATTCAGAAATCACTTGTGCAATTATGCCAGTTGTACTTCATGACTAACCTCCTCACTTTTGAGGGGGCTTTATTCTGTAAAGACGTGTTGCACCCGTGCAAGACCTGTAAGCAGTGCACAGGCAGACCATGTTGTTAGCAGAAAAAGAAGGCAAGTACATTGTTATTTGAGAAAAAATTATCTCAGGCTGGGATGACTGACATAAAGGACAGTGACAGAGAGCACATCGTTACCAGCTGTCCCAGATAAATATTTTACACACATAGTAGTACTACATTAATATTGATGATATATTGATATTTCCCACATTTGCTATATAAATTAATGAACTACTGGAGCAAACAGCCAGAAGGAGTGGGATGATTTGTCACTCTGTAGCTTCCCCAATTTGCTATCTTCCCAAGGCTATACATTATCAAGAATAACAAATGGAATTCATATGGCTCCCTTATTAACATGCATTCGCTGTGTCAGAGTGTGCCTCATAGTTTACTAGGGTCAGTTCAGGAGAACCTCCATATCTTCAGGAAATCTTTCTCTTCCTTAAAGACATCTAACAAATAATTAAAACATCTCCAAAGAAAGATTTTTCAGTTTGGTTTTGGTTTCTTGTTAAATTGTAAAATAGGTTCATCCAATTCACTTGCCCATGAAATTCATTTCACTGACCACCTTCGTCAAGTGGATACTCCCTATGAAACATATATAATTTGTATTTTCTAATTATGCTGTTTAGAAATACACTAGATTGTCTATCACTTTTAGGAAGAATCGGTTTCCTGACTACTGGAGTTTACACTGTTCTTTTTGGTTTTTAGTATGGATAGGGCTCCCTGTTTCTGTGCTGTGGGTTTTGTTTGTTTGTTTGTTTATAGACTCTAATCTATGTAGTCATGTTTACTGTACTAGGCGCTGCACAGAAGCATTGAGAGACAGGCCTTAGCTCAGTTTGTAATCTAGGGAAAAGATGCAGAAAGAAAAGGCTCCATCTTAGCACATATGTATACAGCTCAGTGTCACCATGAGGCAGTTTTACTTGCTGCACTGTTAACCTCTTAGGAGAAAATTTTTGAGTGAAGCACTCACAACTTTTAACCCAAAATGATCAAGTGGTTTAAATGTCTCTTTTTTTGTTTTGCTTTGTTGCGTGGGTTTCAGGGGTTTGTTTGTTTGATTGCTTGGTTTGGTTTTTTGCTGTTTAACTGAGGAGATGGGGTTTGGTTGCTTGTTTTTGGGGGCTTTTTACTGACCAAGCCACCTTCTAATATTTAACTATAAAAATCAACTTATATTTAGCCTCTCTCGGGCAAGAATTGGAAGAGTGAATGCTTTTCCTCGTGGTTGAGCTACCTGTGAAGAAAGAACCACAGATATGCAATCAAAATAAGCAATTCAGCACAGTTCTACTACTGGCTTGATTTAATTGTTTTTACAGACAACTTATGGCTAATGAAGATCTTTAATCATAAATGTTACCACGTAATTTGATGTCTGTGTATAGTGTGTCAGGTTTCTCTACATTCTAGAGGCTTCTCTTATTCTGCTAAACATTTTCAGAGCTCATTAGCACATCGCCATAGATATGATTACACTTTCAGTTGGCACAGCATTTTCTTGTTGATTGCAGGGTGGTAAACAGCTCCCTTTGGTGCCTTTTCCTCTCATCTGGAACACAGAACCTAACTGCTGTGACCACTTATGTGACAAATTTGGCAGATGCAAGATCCCAGATGGAAAGCTCTCAAATTTGTGTTTCCAGTGTAGCATCTGGGTATATGATTGGCTTCTTGGCTGACTCCTTGCAAGATCTCCTGGGCTGCTTCTACATATTTTCCAGTTATAGCAGCTGCAGTTATACTAGACTATTTAACAGGGCCTCCTCATTTGCATCATCTATTGAAGTTATAACTTCCTTTAATTATACCTACCCACCCCCACCCCGCCCAAGTCTAATACCTAAAATTATCATATTGACCAGAGAGTTAGGTTATTTGAATCTGAAACTATTCTGCTTCACTGTTGAGAATCTGCCTGCCAGTTAGAGGTCATACTTCATTCTCTGTTCTAGGATAGTTCACACGATTAATAATTTTAAGGTCCACAGTAACGTCACTGAGATTAAAAAAAATTTTCCAGACTTCTGCTGATACCACTATTTAGTGTCTGGCTCTTCTATTGATCAGGATCTTTTTTATTATCATCTTTTTAGATGTTTAGTTTTATTCTTCTCAGTAGCTGGCTATCTTGCATTAATTTTATCTTATAAATACTGAAAGTTATCTATATCTAGTATTGTATTAAGGGCCATTGCATTGCTGAAAGTTTGACTTTGCAGGTAAGATATAAAACTGAAAACTTATCTCTCTTGCCTGCTAAAGATCTCACAGCATCGTTTTGCAAGAACAATATGTTACCATCAGTTTCTTGTATAAACTGCAGTTAGCTTAATTACATTCTGTCTTCCTAAATTCCTTCTGTAGTGTCATTTTGGTAAGTCATTTTTCACTTTCAGTCTTAAAACTGTTGTGCAACACTGCTTTATGCTGTTAAACATCTGCTGTATTCCACCCCAGTGGTGTTTGATTCACCGGTAGATGAAGAGATCGCTGTGTGCCTGGTTTATAACACACTTTGGTGTCCTTTGGGACAAATGTAAAGGCAATGTGTTATAACAAACCTGTAGTCACAGAGGGCTTTGTGGTTGTCACTACATTGCAAGTCATAGCGACTGGGAACATCACGAGCAGCAGTGATGGAACAGTAGAATCAGTTTCTAAATGCATCTGACTGTAAGGTAAAAGAATTTGTAGAAATAGGAATTACAGCAAGCAGTTGAACAGCTGTTATCCCAACGCTTAGAAGACTGCAAGATTTCCTGACAATACTGATTCTTAACATTCCCCTGACACAAAATTACTCTGGATCTTTCCTGAGAGAAGGCAGTGCCTTGCAGACCACCGAATAAAAAAGATCTGCCCAAATCCTCCTTCTTCTGAATACCTGAAATTTCCATAAGAAAATTGGGTGGGGAGTGGTGTACCCCGAAGTATTACACTTGGAAGCTTCACATTTTTCTTTATTGCCGCAATAACAGTAGCACAGAAACTGGTTCAGCAGTGTTATATCTATCCTGGTAATAAAAGGCAAAGATATTATGAGGTGGTTGTTTGCCTCTGATTTTCAATACTCTAAATTGGTGAATACCATTCCTAAACCACGGCACTGTCTTTCAGGGAGAATGTGACACTCACTCCTTAGTCCATTGGAATGCAAGTCACACCACCAAGGTGAAAAATTCTAGGTAAAAAACTTACCTGTAAAACAGCAAACAATTTGGGCTATCTTAGATATGCAGGAATAACAACTGGTTGCTACATAAGTAGATGGAACTACTTATAAAGCAAAAAGCTCTGCAATACGGTGAGACAAATCCATAAAACGTCTAGTACTTATCACGGACTATAGTTCATAAAATTCTTTTGCTGCCCATTGAAATTTTGAGCAGTCTGGCTGGTGATGTGTTTCAATTATAAATGAGACACTTAATTCCAGATGTTTGAATAAATATTCTATCTTTCTTAAAACAGATCATAAATCAATTTCAACATGCCTGTGCACTCTATAGCCTACAGTTTAGGCCTTGTAAATCTAAATATATATGCCACCTAGTTATGGCTATATCCCATGTGTCAGATGGGATCCAAAGAGCAAATAAGGACAGCTTATGTAGTGCTGGAAAACCAGTAATACACACACACCAGCATTTATGTTAGGATTTGAACATGCCTATTAAACTGTTGATTAAAGCATCTCAGAAGATGCCATACAGAATGCTTGAGATAATAAATGCCAGATAAAGTATGTGTAGATGCAATGGAAGGTGTAAGATGAAGAGAGGGAAAAGCACTGCAATGTGTTACTTTGTTCTCAAGCTTCAATGCACAGCAGAACTAAATGCATTTTATTTGTTATAATTTGTTATAATAGCCACCTCTTCTTTGTCTAGTACAATAAAATGCTGCATTTAAATATATGCTGTGATGTAATATGCTATAAATGTATAATACATCAAGGAGTATCTAGACTCAGTAGGCTGTTCAAAAGATAATAACTTTGATTTAAGGAATCCTTTTGTTGTCTTAAGTGTTGCAGGAAGGGAAAGGAAGGAGAGAAACTCCAGAAGCTCGGCAAAGACATTTTTCATTCTATTTCATAAGCCTTCCTTTCCTCTCTTCTTTAAATATACTGGCAGACACTATGGTACATTGATCCATATGTTATTTTTCTTCAGCCACCATAAAAGGATGGTAATTTAATGACAATTAAATCTTCAAAAGTAGTACTGGTTTAGACATTCAACTGGATTTGGTGCAGCTTATTTGAACCATTTGGGCCTCATAGGTTTCTCTAATTAAAACTTAGTGTGAGCTTTTTATTTTCTTCTGAGAGTTCCAGTCCTTTCCTACTGAATATATGACAGGAACAGTGGCTCTCACTTTCTCCCTAATTTTACACGATTCTTACTGAACCAGGTTACGACTACTGCTATAGGAATAATAATATGTACAATGAGTAAAGTTTATAACCTAGAGAATAGGACAAGAAATAAAGCTTTTATGTTTTAAAAGTTATTCCTAAACACATATATATTGATTATAAGAACTTAGTAGGGTTTGTTAGCTAATTAAATGTCCAAGAAGACATTTCTTTATTCTTTTTTCTAGACTTCCACCCAACCAAATCTATCTACACACAAAAATGACCCTTGTATATACATTTCCTATTTTACATGAAAAAGAGAATGAAATTTAGTGGATGTGCTTTCTCTTTATCTCTCTGCCATTAGGCGGAAAGCACCTTGGGGCCACTCACTTGGTAGTAATGATGGGAAGAATCCATGAGCTGCTTGGAGAAAGGATAATGGAGTTGCAAACAGAGATGACTTAAGAGGACTGTGTGTCTTTATGAAAAAAAAACCCACTATGCTACATTCTTAACATCTTATGGGTCTATAATTCATTATATAATGTACATTGTCAAACAACCTTGTTGGATGTAATTCTGTCCAAAAGAGTTCTCCATGGACTTTCTTCGTGAAAGCAGCCCCATACTCATGGCTTGTTCGGACTCTATTTAGCAGTATGTTAAATTAAAATTTAGTTTTAGGCTCAATTCAGGTTTAAGTGGAACAACCCTTGTAATTATAATCTAAAATGACAATTCACTTTACCAATCCTAGTTCCATCCTAAAAGATTCCATGAATCTATGGTTCAGTAAAGTACTTGCACTTCAATGGAAAGAATCAACTTTTTCCAAACATAATATCATATTTTTTTAACAATTAATTAAAGAAAAATTATAAACTGCAAAATTTTATTACACAACATATTTGTTCTGAAGTTCATGAACATGGCAAGAAGTCAGTTAGAGAATGCCAATCCTTTCAGTATTAAAACTAGTAGGTCTTAATATGATGGTTTTAAAATTAAATCCCAATTGATAATAAAATGTGTATAATTCATTATTAGAGGAACAGGATGTCCTTATAAAGATCAACATTCATAAAAATTATTTATGTGTGGATAATGGAACACTGGCTCAACAAATGCTTTGTGATGCAAAGCTGAGACTTCAGACTACAATACTATGTCTAGGACAATTTTCAAAATAATGCTGTATTTCATAATTTATCTAAGCAAGATAACTAATTAATACATTTGCAATTAGGTAAGAGGAGATTACTGATTTTTAACTACAAATGCAGAAGAATAAATTAATCAGGAGATGCAAATATTCTTTTATAAAACTCTTCTGACAATTTTTACAATTTTGAACTCCTGACGAAATAAATTTAAATCAGCATATCTTCTGTAAGAAAAAAAAATCAGATGCCGATTAGTATTAAAAGGCTGGGCAAATTGATTCTAGTATGTTTCAAAACCTCACAAACTAGGAAGTCAAGAAATAACTCTTATTTTTAAAAAAAATCTTGAGAACATAATGAAATCTTAGTTATTGTGAGAAATTTTCCAAACCCAACCATGATTCCTTAAAAAACCCCTAAGATTTAGGTCCAATATCAGTTTCTCACGACACTTTCCATCTTTCTTCATTATTTTGCTTTATGTCTTGCTCCAAAAGTCCTCCCATTTTTCTAGAATTTTGCTACTCTTGTCACTCGACTATCTCTGCACCATGGGTTTTACCTATGTGTATTCATTTCCATTTTCCTTCAATTTTGCTCTACCCGACACTGATTTATCGGGGGAAAAAAATCATTGATTTATTCTTTTCAATCCCTGTGAAGAGATGATTCAATATTACTGTTATGCAGAGTGGTTCTTCTAATAAATTTTAATTTCTGGGATTCTGTTGAAGCCTCTATAATATAGATACAAAAGAACAAATTTTTAATGGTGTAAGCATGGATGAAACGCTCCAGCCATCTTTTTGCTTAAAAATAACACTTGAGCATCTGTGGAGCAGCAGAAAATCCTCTGGGTTTTTTCTGAACCACTATGCAAAAGGGAATTTTGAAGCAGAGGTGACATCAGGTTTATTACTAATATATTTATATGCAAGTGTGTGTGTGTGTGTGTATTCGTTGCCATTCCATTTCTAGAGTGACTCTAGCTCTGAGACCAACATAGCAGCCATAGAACATTTTACTACCGGAGACTACGTGAGGAAAAGGACCTTCTTTTCTCTTGCAGTTCTAAAGGGATTCACAAGCACCGCTTCCAGTTGTGAAGGCTGAATGCTAGTGGAGGTTTTGGGTTTTCAGGGAATGTATTTTTAAGGGCCACTCTCTGCCCTTCTCTAAAAATTTTTGAGAAGTCTGCTGTTCATTTGCAACAGTGCATCTTTCTCGGTGGGCTGGATTTTTTTATCATGAAAACACAAGACAAATTTGAACAAGTATATAGATGCAAAGGAGCAACATTATCTCACTGGAGAAAGAGAGTGTCACAGAGGCAACCTCCTCTGAGTGGTTCACCAGCAAGCACTGGCGTCACACTTCTGTCTTTTGATTTAAGCCAAACTTCTCCATAAACAAACAGAAAGAAAAAATGGTGCCTATAAAGTGACTCCTGAGGGCAAGCAAATGGAAAAATTAAAGAAATCTCAAAAATCTCTATGAGCACTAAACTGGTAGTAATTATACATTTTGGCAGTTACTTAAAGCTTCACACAGCAGCCAACCTTTCAGCCTGCATCCAGCCATAAGCAGACAGGCACTCAGCAATCCCAGCACTGAATAATCATACAGTGAGAAATCAGCTTGGGAGTGTGATGTGATGCTTTGCTAGGAATTGGATGACAAATGATGATGATCGACCAGAAGATAAACAATAACAAGTAGGCTTAATGACAACATTACAAGATTCATTGGCACCAATACTTTCATTGCCCACTGGCACAGTCCCCTGGATGTGCTGCATTTCTTGTGCCAAATTGGAATCCCCTCCATGATTACTTTTTTCTCTCAGTTATGTTTATAATCCATTTTGTTGTCCAAAAAGTAAGGTTTTATCTCATTGCCAAAAAAGAGGCATATTTTAAAACTTGCTCTAGATGAGATAGTAAGACACAGACAGACACATTTTTTAATAGTCTCTTATGTTTCTTTCTGTTAAAAAACATACATATACAAATTGTTTTTAAAGAGAAGCAGGGTTGAATTAATGAATAAGTTTGATATTGAAATCTCTGTGCTAAAAGAGAAGTGGCATTGTGTCCATGCGTTTGCAGTTGGCCAGAAGCTTGGGGTGATGGGCTGAGATGCTTTCTTTGGAAGGAAGATCAAGGACTCAAGAGTGAAAAATGCAGATGGCTGAAAAAGCTGGGAGACAGCGTGCATAGGGCGATGTAGGGAGAACTGATGTATTAGTGTTTGTGGGCTTCATTTGGACTCCTGATCATCCTTCAGTTTAGTGCCCTGGCTCCATCAAATTGTTAAGCAAAAAAATCACCAAGTGCAAATGTGAGCATTATTAAAAAATACAGATAAGGTTGAAATTGCTGACTATAAACATGCATACATCACTGCTTTATGTTTTCCAACATATGCTTGTAAAACTAACTATAAAGCTATATGCATTAAATACGCAAAAGAGTATACGTGGGGAAGAAAAGAAATATAACATAAAAATTCCTTCTCGGTTTTGGAGACTGGGTGAGCACCCAGCAAAACAACTTTTTATCTAAATTTCTCAGTAAGGCCTGCATGAAACATTTTGCACAGAATCCCAAACCATTTGAAAGTGTAGTTCTTGAAAAGCTTCTCAACCTCAGTCTAAACCTATGGAATCTCACTAAAATGGTGATGCTGATCACAGCTGGGAGTCTGAACTTTCTTTCTAATTTTCTGCTTGTTTCTGCCATTTTTATTTTTTCCTTCCCCTGGAAACCATAAGAGCCCTAGACCATTGTCATATTTATATCGCCTCTAACATTTTGGAGGTCAACACTGATAGAGTTTTGGTTGATTTTTGTGATAACTGTGAAACAGAATAATTTCAGGCTTGTCACCCACCTAGCATATTACTCATAAAATGCTCAGATTTTCCAAATGTGAGTTTCATGGTATTTCATTAGAGGGTATACTAGATGCAGTGAAATGCATGTATGAATAACAAGACCTTCAAGAGAAGCTTGGTTCATATTTATAGCAGAAATATATATCCATATATATGGGTTATTTTTCTTATTTATTTTCCTCTGGAGAACATCCATTTGGTATGCTGTGTGAACTGGGATGCTGTTTGGTACTCAGGATATAAAATCAACTTGCTCAACATGGCTGATGCTCTCATTTTTAACCACAAGGCGTCCGCTTGTGTCTTTACACCAAAGTGGATTTATAAAAAAGATTTCCTGGTATTAGCTTAAATTTTTGAGGTTGCGGCTGAGAAATTATTCCAAATTAATTAAAAAATTAACTCATTAAAACAAAAAGAATTCAGAGTAAATCAACTCCTTCCTGTCCTGTCTCTTTCAAGTAACAGCAGACTGACGCTGGTGTAAGTGCAAGTCATATATCCTGTTTATAACCACAGAGTAGTAAACAATTTCAGTGATTATTTAATTCATAGAGTAGTAAAAAGGTATATCCTAGTATAAAAAAATTAATATGGAACTAAGAGGAACCAAACCATGATGCTACATTTTAAAAAATAGAATTCCCTGCCATAAGTTTTTGAAGCAAAGAATGAAGATTAGAATATTTTCATTTAGGCAGTAACTATCTCAACAATAAGCTGTTTGATGATTTTTAATTTTGGGCACAAGAAATCATGAATTGGTTTTAAAAGTAATGTTTCTTCATCTTTCATTTTTGTTAATATAATCAATGACTGCACATTACAATATAATATAGTAAACAGAGAAAAGCAAGGAGGTGGGCAGCAAAAGAATATTTGACGTGAAGATATCTATTTAGTACTCTAGATTTGAATAAATGGCCTGGGAATTAGAAAATTATTAAAAATATTTATTGAACATATACACTTAATCTATGGGAATGATTAAAACAATTTTTTTCCAGTATAATGGTTTCTTAAAGAGTTCTATTCAGGACTTGTCCATCCAATCCTCCCTCCGATTCAAATGTAAATCCATACCAAAAATTTTATGAATTCAAGATCTTTCTGCCTTGGAGCAGCTGGCATGGTGAGAATTGTCCTAGACACATTCATTGAGACATCTTGTTCCCTTCATTTCAGTTCCTCTACACCTTCCTGCAGTATAAAACCTTTCCTTAGGATGTTTCTAAAGAGGATTGCAACAGACTGAATGTGGATTACTAAAGCTTGGCTTCATAAGGTGTTTTTGTGACATTTGTACTTAAAGAACAGGAAGAGTCTCAGTAGATTAGGACTGAAATTAAAATAGAATGACACATTTCTATGATAAAAAACATAGGATTATAACATAATTCAGTCTGGGAGAGACTTCAGTATGTCATCTAGTTTAACCTCCAACTAAAATCTGGGTCAGCTATGAGGTCAGATCAGATTTCTCAGAGTTTTATCCAGACAGCTCTTGAAATCCCCTGAGGATGGAGGCTGCACAACTTCTCTGGGCAACATGTTTCAATGTTCTTGCATTCCTCATGGTGAAAGTTTCTCCTTATATTCAGTCTGAACATCTCATTTCAATTGATGCACACTCTTGGTCAACCTTTCAGTATGCATTTCCATTTACAGCTGAATTCGTCTTACTGATAATCTCAAATACATCTGCCTTGGACAAAAAAAATCTAATAATAACATGTAAACATTCAGCTTCTTGCTATTAGCTTGAGGTTTTTCTGAGGAGGATGAAAGATTAAGACCTATGATCCTTAGCTACAGGAGAGTGCTGTAACATTACACAAAAAATGAATGGTAAAAAGAACTGGAATAATGAAAATGGAAAGATTTAATGCATCAAGTTATAGGATTACAGAAAAAGTTCTGTTCTAAGCTGCACTCTCTTTAGTTGAAAAAGAGAAAGCCAGAAAGAAATAGGTGCATTAACTTACTAGAAGATGATTATGAGTTATAAATGTGATACACCTGAGGAAAAAGGTCAATATAGTTCTGAGATGCTTGAGGCAAAGTGCAGATAGGAAAACAGAAGTGTTGTTGTACAACATCATCAGCAAGACCTCTTGTGGAAGGCTGTGTGCACCTGTGATTACTGAAATAAAAAAAGATGAGCTCAACCTGGAACAGACACGTTAAGTGCTATTAAGGTAACTGAGACATGGAGAGGCTGAAAAGTACACCTAAAGAGAAAATAAGAAAATTTTATTTAAGAGATATATCCCTCGAGCAAGTTTCAGAAGAGCTCTCCAAACAATAATAAACAAAAGGCAGATTTGTTGTAATCATAAATACTTTGCTATGTACAGACTGGGGGTGTGTTGCAAATGCAGGGATGCACTTCACTCATAAGAGAGGAGTGACAACGTGCATTATTGATATAAACCAGTGTGTTAATGAAATTCGGTGTTAAATGTGACTGCGGTTTAACAAGATTCCATGGCAAGGTGTGCTTGGAATATTGTATTGAGTCTGGATGACCTGGTGCTTATGGCTTAAAGCAGGAGAGGGGGAGAGCACACTTGTTTTTGTGAGTTTGCTTATATTTAATACCGATTTAAATCAGGTAAATCAACCATGAACTTTTAAAGTTGATGGGCTTTGGTAGTATGTGCAAATACTGTTCCCATTTTTGTAAGCTCTGGTCATGTCTTTAATTATTTGCTTATATATTTATTTCATTTTTACACATATTACTGTTGATATTTCTTGAATACAGAATTCATATACTTCACCTAATGGTAAGGAGTTAAAAAGTTACTATCTTTCATGTATAGATCATAAATTTTCAAAGGAAATTGAAACCATTAGAAAGGTGCTAACCTAACTAAATTCACCAGGGTAATTTTCCTCCCTTTGGAGAAGACTGAGTTTTGGATTCAATATGTTAAATGACACAGAATAGACATAATGTTAAAATATATAACTCAGTCCAAGTAAATAGTTTCAGTAAGTTTTTGTTATAAAGAATTACTGATAATAAAAGTAAAAAATGATGCTGTATACACTGCAATTCACAAATTATCTAATTTCCAGGCTTCTCACCTGACATAAATTATTTTAAAAAGGGATCATTAAGAGCACAAATACTGATTTAATTCATGAATACCAGAAAGTAAACAGAATTGTAATATTTTCGAAAGTACCATGATAAAGCAGTTTTTGCTTCTTGCAATTAGTTTTGATGATAATATATGTGGTATTGAGATACTGCCTTTTTCTCCTCTTCTTCCATACATATATTTTATACCTATATTTATTTTATACATAGATTTATTTATTATTTATCCATTTGCTATTATTTATGTGTATTATCTGAACATTGTCATTATAAATTTATTAAATTTTGTACATACATTTACTTTATTTTATACATACATGTCATTTGCTGCTGTACCTCCACCCATATTTTTTTACTATAACATACTAGCCATGAAGTAATACCTGAAAGTTTCAAATTGTTTACCCAAATAAACCACAAATAAGGGTACATTAATGTTAAATGCTCAGCAAAATATATAAACGTGGTTCATGCTGTTAGTTAACAAGAATATTAAATGCACCTTTTTTCCTATCAGTTCAGACAATGAGTTTGGGAATCTGTGCATTGAACAGCTGTTACACTGAAATACTACGTCATCAGTCTTGCCTTTGTGATCATCATCAACTGCAAACAAAAAATGTTAATTTACTGATTGTGTGCAACAGATAATTGAAATGAACTCTTACATGACTGTGCCTTTCAAATGGTTCTTGTTGCACAAATACGTAGCTCAGATGACAACTGCACTTTTGACGTTAACAGCTTTGTTTCAGTTAAAAAGAAAAAGACCCCATGAATTGCCTATCTTCATGTGTAAATGTCTTCTTTTAGTCCACTGCAATTTTTGAGGGGAGGCCATGAACTCCTGTGCTGAAATCTCAGTTTTATTGGTATGAGATGGACTAGCTAAGTGAAATTATGTTTGGTTTTAGATTTCCAGTTAGAAAAATTAATAAATCTAGGTGGTCTAAATTAAGCATAGTCCTCATTAAGGAGTGGATTAGAATAGCATTTGGCATGTCTAGATTTCTGTTATAGGGTTTAATTGGAAGTGTTATCTTTGTAATAAATCAGAACTGGGTAAGATATTTGCTATTCATACAAAACAATGCCTTTAAAAGAGCAACGACTGCGAATCAAATTTATTAAAATCAGGAAATGAAAAAATTATGATCATTCCCACTTTGTTCTTTTTCCACATACATTAGGATACAACTTCCAGTAAGGGAATTGCACGCTACTCAACTACATCCTTATTTTTATAAGTGTGTAAATGGGAAAACACAGCACCTGCCATTTATCTCTGTAGCTAATTTGCTGCTAGCTACCCAAAGACATCATTAAATAAGAATTTTACTTACTTTCTTAGTCATATTTTTCCTTTTTTTTTAATTCTCTCTATAAAAGGAAAAATAAAAAAAAAAAAATAACAGCATCTTTAAATGCCCTGAGACAGTTAAAATATATCAGTGTATGGGCATGCTAATTATTCCCATTTTCCCAGCTGAAACATAGGTTTGTAGTTGGTTTTAATGTACTCCTAAATGCCATGTGCTAGATGTTAAAGCAGCAATTCTCTCCCACTGTAAAGAAGATGGGAAAATGCTTTTTTGTAAATCATTTGCAATTTAGTTAGATTAAACTCTCCTTTATTCCTGTAGTTAAGCATCATTTCAAGTATTTATTGTGGGACAAAGATATGCATACTGAGAAAAAAAAACTAGGAGGCAGTACAGAAAGAAAGAAAACAAAGGAACTAGAAAAATTCTGTCTGGTGGATTATGGTCTGTCAGATTTTTGTCCCTGTTTCTCTTCTTAGAAGCATGCAGCTTTTAGAGTTTTAGTTATCACGTAACCACAGAATGGTTAGGATTGAAAGGTGCCTCTGGAGATCATCTAGTGCAACCCCATTGTTAAAGCAGGTTGTACAGGATTGTGTCCAGGTGGGATTGAATATTTCCAGAGAAGGAGATTCCACAACCTGCCTGGGCAGCCTGTTCCAGTGCTCTGTCACCCTCAAAGACTTTTCTCCTCATATTTAGATGAAACATCCTACGGTGCCCAATTTTTTGCCCATTGCCCCTTATTCTGTAGCTGGGCACCACTGAAAAGAGACTGGCTCCATCTTCTTGGCAGCTGCCCTTCACATATTTATGTACATTGACAAGCTCCCTGCTCAGTTGTCTCTTCTTGAAGCTGAACAGGCCCAGCTCCTTGTAAGAGAGGTGCTCCACTTCCTTAATCATCCTTGTAGCCCTCTGCTGGACCCACCCCAGGAGCTCCATGTCTCTCTTGTCCTGAGGAGCCCAGAACTGGACACAGCACTCCAGCTGAGACCTCACCAAGGCTGAGTAGAGGGGCAGGATCACCTCCCTTGACCTGCTGGCAGTGCTCTTCCTGCTGTGCCCCAGGATACAACTGCCCTTCCTGCTGTCCACCAGCACCATTCTCTGCAGAGCTAATTTCCTGCAGCTCAGCCCCCAGCCTGTCCTGGTGCATGGAGTTATTCTTCTCCAGGTGCAGGACCCTGCATTTGCCTTTCTTGAACTTCCTCAGATTCCTCCTTGCCCCACTCTCCAACCTATCTAGATCCTCCTGAATGGCAGCACAGCCTTCTGGTGTATTACCTCTAAGTACAGATTTCACGTGGTGTTATTAGTGTAAGAGCGATGCATCTGGCCTCACGGTAAGCCTCATGAGGATGAATGATGGTGCTACTTTAAACCAAGTAAATCTAAGTCTTTCTGCATTCACACATCAATGTTTGCTTTGACTTGGCAGCTCTTGTCAGCTCCTTCTAAGAGAGTCTAGCAGAGTTAGAATTATTAGAACTATTTGTGGTGCTATTGCTTCTACACTTCACTATTATTTTAATGAATGTATTAAAATCTAGTTTTAATCAATTTGTAGTGCTGTTCCATTTAGAATATTACTACTATTAGAGAAAGGTAGTTTAAATCTATTTTGGTATCTCCATACTACAAAGCAGTGAGAAAAATTACATAGTTTGAGGCCTGTATTAGACAGGGGGGAGGAATAAACCTTGGAGAGGGCAATAAACACCAGAGAATTAGGTCTGGCAATAGAAAAATGGAATGAGAATAATTTTATCTTGACCTACAAAATTAGAATGACTGCATGAATTTCAATGCCTGCAGTTCAAAAATGTTTTCTCCGATATAATATGAAATCTTTGCCTTATTAACATGTTTTCTATTGTCCTTTCCACACTTTCAAACACAATACTGTTTCAAAAACAAAACTATTTAAAAGAAGGATACTTTTTTGATACTAAATGTCATTTAGTTTTGAAATGTCTCAACTTTTCTAACGTTTTAACTTTTCAAATATTATTTGATTAACTCATTTATTTTTTTCAAATAAACCAAAATATAAAATTAAAACTGCAAAGGGTTTGTTGTTTTGTTTTGGTATTTTTAAATTATGTTAAAAGAAAACGGAATTAAAAGATTGGTTTCATTTATTATGGTCCTACCTACTGAGTTCTATATACAACTGTACTTGTAATTTAGGGCTCACTCAAAACAAGAACTTGGTTATTTGGCAATGTCTGTTACAGAAAGTATGGGTTTTTAAGTGTGAGATATATCAATCAATCAATAAGACGTAGGAAAGGTCTCAGAAGTATATTAGATCACAAACATATTTGAACACAAACAAATATAGCTCATTTTCTATACTGGCTGCTTTGGAATCATCTTTAGTCTAAAAGTCTAGAGGAGGCTTAAAACTCTGTAGCAAAACCAAAAGGAGGAATGAGTTTTTAACCCTAAGGAACTTTGCAATGTCCAGTGAAAAGATGTTTTGTTGGAAAATTTCAAACAGTCACATCTGTTCTTTCATATTATTGTAATAATATTTTATTTGTTGATACACCTTTAATTTCTTACTAAAAGACTTATTTAAGTAAAGCTTTCAAGCATGTGGCTACAAGAGATTGCTCAGTCATTTTTAGACAGAGCAAGCCTGTTTTTTTTTTCCGTGGGGGACTTTAGAATACATAAGATAAAGTAGAAAAAACAGTTTTCGTATTCAAGGCTTCATCTTTTTTAGGGTAAATTAGAAAAACTTTTTCCCTGGAGCTGGCTCCCTTAACCCTTGGTTTCAGACAATGCTTTAAACAAGTCTCTGAGGTTAATTTCCCAGAAAGTGGAAGTGCAAAGTGGAGAAACTGTCTTTACTACTGGTCAGGAAAATAAATTCAGCCAGACTTTAAAGCAAGCCAAAAGTCCTGCATATACAGGGGCTAATCCTGGTCTCCTCAAATGACTTCCAATTTTTCTTTGGCTTCACTGAGATACAGCGCAAACTCAGCTTTATAAGGAATTCGGAGAAGGTCCAAGCAGTTTCTTAAACCAAAGGATTTAGTAAACAGAACTTTTATCCTAGGCTGGCTGTTTCAATAGGACTTATATGTATAAAGACTTTCTGTGCTGAAGATAGTCCCTAAATGTATAATCCCTGCTGAGCAAGCTGGTTAGGGGAAGTTGCCACCCTGTCTGTAGTTCTCAGCAGGCATGCAATTTAAACACTGGGGAGTTTAGGTACCCTTTGTAACACTGTGCATTCTGCTCCAAAGATCTTAGAAGTGCAAAGCCAGTGAATGTAACCTGTCTTCTGTTAATACTGCACTTTGGTGTGCTTCAATTGCATTTTACTTTTTCTCCCTTGTTTTCCCTTCAAAAAAATGAAGAAATAAATCCCTGTGAATATAAGAAAGCTTATTTTTCATAGACAAATAGACCCATGAATAACAAAGATTTGAAGTAAATTTCTGAAAATGTACCCTGCCAGAATTTGCCAGAATGCTTCAAAAAGTGAGGCAAAATTACTCTTTATATGCTGTTCAGAAACAGATATTAAAATATAAAATCTATCTTTCTCAAAACTCCTGTATCTCTGGAGAGGTAGTCGAAAATGATAAAAGTGTGTTATCTAATGAAGAAGAAATTAGCAAAAATTGTCATGGGATATTTACTATGTTGTCATTAGAAAATACAACAGAGTTGTTTCTGCTAAATGTGTTGTTCCTACTGTTTTCAGTACACATGGGTTTTATAAAAAAACATGTGTTACTTCTTCTTCTGGAAATCATAACAAGGTTTTTGGTATTTTTTTCTTCTTTTATTAGGAGGGAAATTGAAATGTGGGATTCTAAAGTCAATTACACTTATTTGGAGTTAGCACTTTAACTTGTAATATGACTTACAGTAAATCTTTTTAATCACCCTAAAAATGTCTAAATAAAGACACTATCCCACTACAATTTTCTAGCCAAAATGTAATTATAATTACTGTATTTCATTTTTTCACATTGCTTATTCAGTGTCCATTGATTTCAGACTGAGCCGTCATCTCTGGACAATTTCTCTGTGTTTAGCTAAAAACAACTTGAGGTTTTCTTGGGATAGATCAGCAGCAAAGGAATCAGTGAGATCTGCTTGAGGCTAGAGTTTGCAAGTGAGAAATGCTATTAATACTACTTGTTTATTCCTAAAATGTTTTTATATCTCGTGTATTATATTTAGAGCATGGATTAGATGCAAGGATTTGGAGTTAAGTTCTAAGACGCACAGAATTCTGGGCTTGTAGACAACTGGGCTTCTGCTTCAGAAGATGAAAATATGATGTACAATATTTGGTGTTATAACTGTAAACAACAAACATATACTAGTTCAGCTTTTCTTTAGAAACTTGAAGCAGAGTCGATTTGTGTTTTGCTTTTTCCAAACACCTTCAAGTTTGAGCCGAGTTTTTTTTCAAATTTGCTACTCTGAGTAGTCCATATTATTATTTACATTGGCACTAGTAACTATTACTTTTCATTTCTTTTTGAAGCAGATATGTTTGTGCTGTTTGCTGTTGTGCTAGATTTCAGAGCAAAGGTTCAACTATCACAAACAGTGATGTGTTGATAGTTATACTAGTGGCACAATTTATCATATTGCAAAAACAGGAAAATTGCTAACCTTCAGTAAAGCAGCAGGAAGATCGCAACAAATACCACCGTAAAACAAATCAGTAAGTCTTTTTCATAACTGAAAACAAGAGCAGGAAACTGAACACTTGTATATTCTAGATCTTAGTCTTAAAAGAATATTAGATAAAGACCTGTTTGGTTTTAAAGAAATTGAAGAAAGTTAGCAATGTTGCCAAAAATGACAAGACACCACAACCTTGCTTGCATTTTTGCATGCTTTTTTAACTAAGAAAGAATAAAATCCTAATTTTATTTGAGAAGGAATAGTCAAGAAAGCATGGATAGAAATCCAATAAAAATTTCAAATTGGTAGGTCTTTCCACGTTCATCACCAGGTTCTTGTGAAAACATAAGAACACAAAAATAGCTGCAAGACAGAGATCTAAATCTATATCTATTCATAAACCTTCCCTTTCACAGAAACCTTAAGGCCCACTACGTTATTTCCTGATCTTGAATGCTGCTAACTGACTTCCAGCTATAGTCAGTCACACTGACTGTGTGGTTTAGACACCCTCGTGTTTATTCTTCCTCATCAAAGTGCCTGTTCTAATGTCTGTTCTACAAGATGAATCAATCCCCTTGGAACAGATGTGCATACTTATGCTGTGCATCAGTTGGAGAGTAGAGAAGGGGTTGGATTAGCTGCAAAGGCAAGGGTAAAGAAAGAATTATAGTTCCCATGGACTCATTAGTAGACTTATTTTTTATTTCACCTTTGGTAGTTTAATCACCAACTTTAACCTTTGCAAAGAAACAGAAGTAGACCCTCGTGTTTGTGCAAAAGAATGCCAGACTTGCAAAGAGCAACGGGGAAATAGTTTTTTCCTTACTTCTGCAAATTTAAACAGAAGGGGAAGGTTGTTAGGTAGAATAACCATGTGCCATGACAACTTAGAAAGTCTTCACAGGTGAGTCACACTAGCTTATCCAATTTGAAGCTTTCAACTTAATCCTTCTGCTCAGTGGTTCTTAACACAATGTGACTGCAAGCTGTGGAACAATTTCTTCTACTTCACTTTTCTAACTTATTTTACAGTGTAAAAACCAGCTCTCTGATATATAATACCCTTCCACTTCACTTAAAAAAAACTAACCAAACAAACAAAAAACAGCTCAAAAAAACCCAGGAGGTTTGGGCGTCTTTCAGGTTACAATGGTGCAAATGTCCTGAATTTAGCATCTGTAACTGAAGTGACTAATTGTGTTTTTAATCTAGCCTTGACTCAACACAAATATTAATATAAAGGGAAAATTAGCGATTTTGTGCTTGACTTGCTTTCTTCCATTAATTTGTTTGGGAGAAACGGTGCTTTGTTGAATAACTGAATTGTCCGTCCTCTGAAAGCATTCCCTTCTTCTCAAATCACCTGCCAAATAAGGGAGGACAGAAAATAAATGTCTTACTGTAACACTTTTGTTGTTGCTCATATTTCTGTGCACATCATTCCATGTTACAGAATGCACTCTCAAACCTTACACTACAAAATTCCCCCTTATACCTCTCATCACTCTAATGCAGTGGTACTCTTATCAGGTCTTAGCTGATTAAGGTTGTTCAGCCTCATTCTGCTCAGCCTGACCACTTTTCACATAAAGATGTTACATATAAAGGTCAGATATTACTCAGCTATTTAACTACAGATCCTGCATTTGAATTTTATCTCTTAAACCTGGGATTTTACAGTATAATTTCAATCAGCACATTTACCCAGCTAATATTCATTCCTAAATAATTTCTTGTGTATAGAATTTCTTAGAATTTTCACTTGTAAACAGGATTCTTCAACCTCTTCTGATTACCTGTGTGCTGATCCACAATAAGAAGGGGTGACTCTTTTCTAAAAGGGGAATTTGTACCTGAATTGAGCAATTCTAACCCACGATTAGAAGGTGGTAGCAATCCTGCTTGTGTACTGACACTCATTGCAGTCAATAGACAATGGGGCAAAAGAACAGCTTCAAGCATCCAGATTCTGCTCTCACTGACATGAACATGCCTTCAAGTGATGTGTAGAAAGGCAATTTTAATAAATGAAGCTCACATAACGTCACTAACATATGCTTTGCCAGCAGCAAATCAATTGTAGCAGAGCCTCTTTCGTCTTTCTTCCATCCTGATATTACAGATGACAATTTTTAAATATTGAACACAGGCACAATTCTAAATAAATCATACACACAGTCACAGAAAGCAACTATGACACACAAAACTCATCGTGTCTGCAGCAGTGAGGACCTTCCACTCAGGTGCAGATTACCTTCTGATAACAGTGTTATCTCTATTTCACATACGCAATTTATCTGGATACACATAGCAAAAATTTTGCTGCAGGCCAGCAGTCTGAGTAGCTAAGGACTGGGAAAAGCAACCTGTTCTCATAAAAACAGTTGAGAAGCTTCATCCTGTTTTACAAAGCATCTTGGTAATTACATTTGATATCAGACAATGAGCGCCTCTGTGATGACTTCAGTTTTTCTTTAACATAGGGGATTCTCCATGGGATTTTCCCCACAAGTTTTTTGTATTTAATGGACTAAAGGTGTAGTGTTGTGCTTCAGTTGCCGTATCCATATCCAACGGAGAGAATAGTAGCTTGACGTGATTGTAACCCTCTTGCAGAAATGAGAAAAAAAAATGTTCATCTGTTAAAAACATGAAAGGAAAAAAAACTGACAAAAACTACACCAAAACAAAACAAAAAAATCAAACTTCAGAAAACTGAAGCATCTCTCCAGGTTCTGGTCTTCACCATCATTGTTTCTATGCCTTCTGCAGCCACACACCATCGCTTGAAATATTGTGATGTGATTGATTTGCGGTTTTCCACTTCATCTCAAAAATGATAATATTTTAATTATCATTACTTTCATTCAGGCAAGGAATCCTTATGCTGGGATAGTTTGGCTTCTCTGCTTCTGACCTTGCTTGAGCTGGGGCCCAGAGCATAATATGCAGGGGTCACTATGACAGTCTGGAAGCTTCTCCCACTCTACCCCAGCACAGGTTTAAAGAAATACAGAGAAATATCAGAGAGGGAGGGAAGTCAAAACAAGTCTCTTTCCCGGGAATTAAATTATTAAACTATTAAATTCTTCTTACACAGGAATTAAATAATTAAACAAATCCAATGGTGAACTAAGTTGTTGAGTTGCACTGCTCCCACTCCCTCTGGAGCATGTGCAGCCCATTCCTTGGATGCCTCTCAACAACCTGGAGGTTTCTTCCATTAGCCTGGCAAATGTATCTCCCCTATCTAGCCAGTTGGCAGCCTGTTCTATCTCTGTCGGTAACACATTTGAGCTGGAGTTATTCCATCCACCTACACAGAAAAATGGAAGGGGAAAAGAGAAGGTTCTCACTCAGTCATTCAAGAGCCACTATGTCCAGCTTTCTTAATAGAGAAACAGATGCCTGAGACGTAGGAGAGTGAGGGGTTTAAATGGTCTGTTGCTTTGCAGCAATCTGATCTACTGACATGACTGCTCAGCTTCTTCCTGTGGCTGAAAGCAACGAGGAGATGATGGTTTGATTCTTTTTCATAGCTTTGAAATATATTTTTTTTTCTAATTCCCAAACTACTTATTATCTCTGCCTTTTTTAAACTGTTGTCCAAACTTCATCAATTCTTGACAGCCATCAATTTGTGTCCCTAATAGCTTGATTCCCATTCTGATGCTTTCTTACTATAATTACAGTCTTTTGAGATTAAATTTTGCAATGACTTATATTCCTTCTCATGGCAATAAGTAGTATTGGTTGTGTATTCTGATTACAATTATAATTGACTATTTTCAAATTATGCAGGTTCACCTATCTTACTGAAGTGTGGAACAAAAGATGTTTTCCTAGACTTCATGGAACCCTTCAGGCCAAAGTTTTTCTCTCACACATACCCGTGAAATCTCATTAACAAGTAAAACTAGGCCTGCCACATCTTCTAATTCTGTGGTTCTCTCCATCAAGAGAGTTTTAGAGACTTTTCTTTTACAAGAAACCTTCCCACATCACCTCAAGGAAAATAAGACATCAGCCAACATCCGAAAATTCAGTCTGTCGAACTACATTAATTTTGTTGAAGGCTCATATATTGATTAGGATTCATTGACTTGGGGAAGAAAATAAATTATGCAGACAGTTAGAACTAACACTAAAAACGTACTCAAGACAAATATATAACCTCTTTCCCCATCCTTTTTTTCTTTCCCCCAGCCAAAACACCATGCAAATAAAAATGGGTTGATAAAAGAAGGCTCAAGAAGAGAATCTCAGTTATAACATATTTAGGAAACAAAATTAAGTCTACTGAGGAAATCATAAATTTTCTTAGCTCCAGTTACTATGAAATAACTGCACTTACTTGGGTTTGCTCTCTGTCTGACGGGTAAAACGAAAGACTGGTGACGAGAAGCAGAAAGGAATTTGGCCCCGCATCACTTATGTAAGATACCTGTTGGAGATATGCCAGGTAATGCCTAGTAATCGCTGAATCAAATAAAAAGCTATGCCACCACAGAGAAACCTTAAGTGGGAAATTAATTTGCATATTGCTACAAAGAAAATGCTGCTCATAACCACTAGCACAAAAAGCAGATTTTCTTTTTTTTTTAATTTTTAAATGGAAGTTCTTTGATGTTATTAAAATGTAAGTATTTAAAAGTGAAATTTTAAAACACCCTTTCATTTGTTGATTTGTATTACAGTAGCTTAATCATTATCTTTATAAGTTATGTCTTCTAAACAGTTCCTTTCATTGTGATTTTAACCAAAAGAGGAAACTGATGTGATAAGACTATTCATATAATCACATTCAGCCTCAAATCTGGAAATCTGTTTCACAGCCACTGAAATTCAGAGAAGAATGATTTAAGCAAGCTACTCTGTGAATGAAATATTGCTTATTCATACTCCCCAGACAGGCAGAGAACTTCTGGTGTGGGACAGCCACAATCGCCTTTAATGTCTATGAGAAATGTGTTATGGAAAGACGTCTCACAAACTTCATGGCATTGCTTTACTAGCATAAGCAGAAAGAAAAGTTCAGAGACTGTATTTTCTTTCTTTCTTCTTCCTGCCATTCCCATTTTACTGCTAAAAAACATTATTCAAGGCATAAGAGATTGGTTTTAATGTACATAATGTCATATTCTAATTATTAAAATTATCTATTTTTAAACAGTTCAGTAAAAATTACAAATTTTATTGGGAAAAATCAAATATTTTAGGAAATATATATTTCCAGAAAATTGAGTTTACATATGATATTTTGATTGTTTCAATGAGAGATTTTTATTAATGAAAATATTATTGTATTTAAAGCAAGAAATAAATATAAACAAGTTCAGTTACAACTGTTAAAAAAACCAGCTACAGTTATGGACATACAGAAGTAGCCACTCTTTCTTAGTCATTCATTTTGGTGGACCATTTTGGGGCTCTTTCCTCTCCAAAGATGTTTCAAATATCTACATAGCAAACAGCACCCTTAGAACATAGTTTCAGTTTCCAAAATAATTATATGTATGGTTCTCTGAAACAGTCTCTTATGTGATCCCTCCAAACACCTCAATTAATTTATACCCTGTGTTGATTCATTTTGTGTATCTACATGAAACATTTTATAATGAGAAAAAGAATATTCTGGTTACAAGTAATGAGCTACTGCTAGGGGAGCACATGGAAATGGTTTCTGAAAGGAAGAGTATTATTTGAGTCAGGAGAGTGCTTTCCTGTTACCATTCTACAATTCTGCTCCTAAGTTTCATCACTTTCCTCACTTTCACCAGCAGGAATGTAAATCAGAAAACGTAATGGGGGGATGTAAATACTTTTTGGGTTCCAGGTTAATTTTTCTTACTCTGAATATGCATATGCATTTACATTCGTTGCATATTAGCTCTTTTTTTTCCTCCCTTCTTTTACACATATATCTGACTCTGATTTTCTTGAATTTATAACTGTTAGCCCGGAGAGAACTGCAAGATCTTTACATGTTTCAAGGTTACTGACATTGTATGCTTCATTCATCTTAATATGTTCCCTTTTCAGTATGCTGTCCCTGAAAGCCTGCCTCAGAGTTTGTGCAAAATAAGCATTTGCCAGGCAATACAGATGTAGCTTGTCTGCACTACTCAGTAACTTTCTTTCCACTCACATTTTTAAAATGAAGCAGAAATCTGTCACTGCATTTCACAGGGAGTCAAAAGAACTTGTGCATATGAGGCTTGCTAGAAAACTCTGAACTCCCTCCAGACACTGAGATTTCTCTTGTTCCTGATATGCTTAGGTGGACATTAATTTCTGAGCTGCTCCCGCACAGGAAAATTGGTATGTCTGTGTATTTACAGAAATCCACAGCTTTGATTAGCCAGTGGCTAAGCTTAATGATCACAGTATGGATCCAGAGTTCTCATTTCACTCAGTCCTAGGGTACTTATCTTTGATTTGAAACACTAAAATCTCTTTCAATAGGGACATAAACATGAAATTTGGCAGGTAGTTCCCCTTAGTCTCAATTTGAAAATAGACTGAACAGCTAGCACTCTCCCAAATTGTAACTCTGTGTATTTAAAAGTCTCTCTTAGATCAGATGATCTAATTAATTCAGGTAAAACTAACTCACATCCAGATAACATAACAGCAGCATCAAATCTGGGAATCTGAATTTAAGTTATTTAAGTTATATTTCTATTCCCTTCTTCCTTGAAGAATGAAGATAATAGCTCTATTTTACCACTCCTGTGCAATAAAGCACTTTAACATTGCTCTTGAACAGGTCTCAATTTGCAGTTGCAGTATGAGGGCATCAGGAGCTCTTGTGAGAAAATAACTGCTTAACTGTCTTCTATGATTAGGAGTCATGGGGCAGAAAGATAATTTTCATCCTCTTTTGCATAGCCTTGAGGACATTGCAATTACTTACAGAACAATAACATTGCCCTGGGCTCTTCTGGCAAGCCTGGTGATACCCTAATGGACAGCAAACAAATAGTAACAAATAAGCAAACAAAGAGCTGTGTGAGACAGTCTCCATTAAAAAGATAAAAGGAAGGGGTGGAAATGATAGTTATTTAGAGGGACTGCAACTGTTGTTTACCAAAGGAAAACCATGTTGTTTTCTTTCGACTCTTTTTGTGGGAAATAAGGCACTAAGAAAAGTAAGTTCGGTTTGGCAGTGCTCAGCACAGCACTTGTCTATAAACTCTGTGCCTTAGATATGGTTCTTCCTGAGCTTTGGGAAAACTGGTACCTTAATTCATGAATAATAACAAATTAAGCAAAAACAGATTTTTTTTTTCCTACAGATTTTATTTTCTTGAACTGTGTAGGAGAGTGTGCTGATATACAGAGAGAAATATGAAAGGCAGGGCACTATCACATTACACTCATTAGACAGTACATGTTTTACTTGTTGGCATGCTGTGAAGCAACAAAAGAAATTACACATTATGGATTGGAATAATTGTATCTCTGAAATAGTACAAGGCTAACTAACAAGACAAGATGCCTCAGTGTCACTGCCTCAATTTTCAGTTTGCTTTACTCAGTACGCCTTTCCTCTGGAATATTAAATGCATCAAGTCTTATGTCTAATTCAGCTCTTGGATTCCTCTTATGCCAATAATAAGCTGGAAATGTATTACAAGAGTTAAATCAGTTCCCATGTCACCTATGTTCCCCATTGCCCAGGCATTTTTCTACATGCCACCCACCTGAGGTTGGTTGGTTCCTGAGCTTCTGCCATGTTATATAGATAGCACAGGTGGTTTAATAGTATGACCTGAAAATGAAAGCTTGAAGAGAGAGCATTGCTCATTCAGCTATTAACTGAGGACAGGATATAGTCACCTTGCTTCTTTTGTATATATTAATCTCATTAGAGTTGCAATCTGGAACTCCTGCTATGGGAAAATTACATTTAGAAAAACTTCCTTATGAATTATTAATTATTAGCTAAACCATCATATCTCCTCTTCTTTTTTATATTTTTAACATACCTTTTTGATCTGTTGAAGGACATAAATGAATGAGTGGCTAGCATTGTGGTGCTTTACCAAACTCTTAAACAACAATTTTAGTTCTAGTCTCTCCTTTTGTTATGTCTTATTGAGTTAGCATTTCAGAACAAATCATAATGTAGCATTGCTGAAATTTCACATCTTTCTCAATATAGGTAATTTTTCTTTGTTTTCATCTTGTGACTGGAAAGCACAAGACAGCGTACTTTAGATCTTCTTGACTGCAGCTTTTCTATTTGCTTATCAAAACTTGTGTGTTGTTTGTTTGTAGTTGGTTCTTTGTTTGGTTGGGTTTTTTTTAACTGGGAGGTACTAAACAATTTTATTGCTGTTCCATGCTGCATTTTGTTTGTTAATGTGTTGACAGTGGGGAGCTTCTGCATGATTCTCTCTACTGTGAGTCCTCATTCTCATAAATGGCATTTCTTGACAGCAAATCAAAACAACCTCTAATTTGTTGGCTTTTTTCCTTTAATCTGATGCCAACCAAATGCACAGGGCCTAGTCAGTTCTAATGCATTTTTCATATCCCAGAAAAAGTGTTTGTCTGCTGACATTTACCACCCATGCTCTGCTCTCACAAAGCAAACTTTCTAGATGCCCTTGTACAGACTTATTATAGAATTGAAATTTCTTTTGTTCTGTTCATACGTCCCAGAAATTCAGAGGGTCACTAATACCACAACATTACTTGAAGAGAACATCTAAGATTTTATTTCTCTGATAAAAGAGCCTGAACCAGAAGCTGCTTTGTTCCAACAATAGAAGATGACTTTTATCCCGAATACTTTTAATGGCAACTCGGAGTCCTGCAAAGCTGAACAAAAAATTCAACTCTACCTACCTTGAAAACAAATTTATGATTTCCTGGCTGTAGTTAACTTGCTGGGAAATTTGTGACAACTTCAGTAGGGCCAGGATTTATTTTTAATTAGAAATCTCAGTGCTTCAAACTTCACTATTCCCTTTTCTATCTTTTGTACTTAGCATGCTATATTTTCAAGATGCTTCGAAGTCTCACTAAAGTTTATTCAAAAAACACAGACATGCTAAAAAATCTCAAGTTCCAAACAATAGCAGGAACATGTCTGCAAAACTCAGTTTCTGCTCTAAATCTGTTTGCTCCAACTTTTAACTGCTTTAAACTCATCACTGTTACAATAACCTTATTAGACTTTTACAAAGGGTAAAGATGCAAAGAGAGGGATAGGACAAAGATAAAGGATTTCCATTATACAACAAAATCAGGTGCACCTGTGCTGGAATTCATTAACTCCATTGAGCAGGCAGCTGAATATTTTCAACATCCTGATGAGGTAGGGGGAAAAAAGGAAAGCAGTTGACTGGCTGCACAAATTGGAAAACACAACAAAATATAAAGTGCCTCGTTTTCTTACTCAGGCATTTGATTATGCTGTTCCCCTTTTAGAACTGCTGATTTCCTTGTATTTCTGTTTATATAATATATTTGTATCTCCATTATAAATACAAAATAATATTGGAATTATGTATTCTAAAGAGTATAGCTTACACTGTTGGTTCTGCAAAGTTAAATACTTGAAGTATTGCTGAACACCTTTATTCTGTAAATTTATCGTTTAGGAGAGATCATTCTGGTTAGAAATCATCCTGGCCATATTAGATAATTGATTGGTTTTATCAACATTTTTTTTTAATTTGTTTTTTTATCCTGCTTCTATCCTTTTTTTTTCTATCCCAAATTTTTCTGTGCTTTATTCCTGACAGATAAGTTTATACTACTGTGAAATTTTTCTTGGACCTCTCTAATTGCTTTGCAGCTGTGGAAGCCCCGTTTCCTAATTCACACACCTGTTTGTAATTAAGGGTCATGAGGTGGATCTTGACCTCACTGTCATCTTCTGGCTTATGTTAAGAGGGGCTAGAAAAGTTATTTCCAAGACCTTAAAGGATTCTTCAAATGGATATTCTGAAAACACCTGATCATAAATGTCTCCCACAGGTAACTACTCTGATGCTGAGGGAATACTGTAAGTGAACGTGCTGCCTCAGATTATGTTCAATTCTATTCACATTTCCTAAGGGATAGGGATGGGTGAGGAATGTGGATTGAAACAATGGCCTCTGAAAGCTGGGGCGCCACAAAGATCCTGTGAACAAATTTCCTCAGGTTTAGCGAGGTAAAACAGGTGCATGTTACTGTGACCTAAGCTTCAGCGGGATTTCCCACTAACATCTTTATAAACGAAAGGTGTGAGCAAGTAGCCATGAAGCACTGAGTTTTGTCTCTCACCCAGGTGCTGTGTTACTGGACGTATGCAGGGAGTACTGGTGGTATTTGGTCTGTTTGTCTGTCTGCCTGTATGAGCATCATGTTCTATAGTATGACTTGGGCTCTCTTGTGTATAGCTTTTTGAGCTCTAATCATAGAACTATATATAATTTTACAAACAATCTATGTTATATAATATACATTTACATAAATTCATCTATACAGAGTACTCTTTATGTTCCACAAGAACTGGAAAATAAGTACATACAAATATTCCAAATTCCAGATGCCATATTCACATCTATCATATGTCAGAGTGTGTCAGAAATAACTCTATTGAGTTCTACCAGTTGAAGCTGAATTTGTACAATTGAGAAAAAAAGATGGAATTTACTTCTTTTCTTCAGTCTCCCTGGTAAGATCATGTTTATTAATATAATATGCTGTTGAAAAAGAGTAGTAAAAAAAAAAAGAAAAAACCTGAACACTACAATGGCTGAAAATTAGTCTCAAGCATTGAAATACAACTGAAAAATGTGTTTTCAGAAGACTAGTACAGATAAAATTCTTCCTCTCAAAATTTTGTAGCATTATTTTGCTATTCATTATCTCCTCCTTACTGTTTAATTGTATAGTATTTGTTTGTCCTTTAAAAGGACTCCTATTTCTCCTATATTAATTTTAAAGACAATCATGTTATTAATGTGGCTTTATTAATGGGTTTGAGGTCAAATACATTAAACACACTCTTTCCCTGGAAACCATTTACTGTGGGAGTTGTCATGCTGATGCAGCCTTGAACAGCAGAAGTAACACAGCAGCATCCATGAAGGATTTGTTAGGTGACTATGGCTAAACAAAAGTAACAGATGAACTTTCACATCTCAAGCAATATGATATGAACTTCAGTGCTGATCACCCACTTTTGCTCAAGTTTTCAGCTGTTAGCCCTCTTGGTGGTGATATATAACCAAAGTCCCCCCTTCCTGAAGGAAACAGACACACCTCCTTGCTACCACACAGACAGAACACATACTGGGATCCTCAAGCTGTTGGATTCAATCCTAGTATTTTTTTATTTTGGATGAATTTTCTACTCTTATATAAAAGCTCTGATCAATAGGAAATAGCTACAGACATGCACAGATTCTGTCCCTCCCGTTTTCTTGCGTGCCTGGGGATCTTGTCTGTGTATGGTTGTCATCAGAAATACAAGAAACTCTACTGGTCCACAACTTGAATGATTTGTTTTTCCAAAGTCTATTTTGTTTTGCTTATTTCTAGATTTCAATTAAATAATAATTATTTATTAATAACTTATAAGAAAGTTGTATTTGGAGTGTCAGAAAACTCTTGGATGTTCTGAGTTTTTGATTCTGGTATGTGACAGAGGAGAAGCTCTGATCCACAATTAAAACCTTGTTAACAGCCCAGGTGGGTGACCCTGTTTTCCATAACTTTTCAAAATGTTTGCAAAAATATGTTGGTACATTAAACTTGATTTCCAAAGTTATTTTTCTTAAATTTAAGATTAAACAGGCTATGCTGCTATGGCATAAGAGAAACGGTTTTCCTCATCAGTTAATATCTGATGAAAAACAAATAAAGGACAGAAACAAATTTAACCACTAGATTGTCCATTTAATTCTGCATTGGGACCTCTGCTCTTCAAATTTAAAACAGCCAAACCCAGAGATGACCGTGAAGTGAAGCAAAAAGATTTCAAAGCACTTAGTGAATCGATGATAAAATGGCAGATAAAATCAAGTGTGAATTGACTGCATGTGGAGAAAATATCTCTAATGAATTGTACACGGTTATGGCTCTGAATAATGTATTGATACTCAGGAAAGTGATTTGGAACTCATGGATAGTTCTCTGAAAATGTCAATCAATATGCATTTGTAGTCAAAAGAGATGGATGTTGAGAATTACTCGGCAAAAAAGTTGACCAAAAAATGTCACTCCTTAAACCCTTTATATGCTGCTGATTATAAACTCTTTGAAAATTTAGTAGCTCTTAATGTTCATTTTAAAAGAACTAATTTGATCTAGGAAAAATACAGGAAAAAAGCAACAGCAGTAGCCAAAGGAGAAAATCATACTGATTTAGGGAAAACCACATATACTAGGATTCTTCACTCTGGAAAAGGCATGAAGAAAAATACGAATGATACGGAGAAGGTGAAGATAGAAAAGCTATTCAGTTTCCCTTAAGACTAAAGCTGACAGGCACCTCATTAAATTACCAGGTATTTAATTTAAAATAATCAAAAGAGAAGGGGTTTTTTGTCCCCCATCTCTCGTCTACACAGTAGAACAGTGTTATAATATGTAGAAAATAAAAGTTTAAAAAAACCCACAGAACTAGCCAAACTCATGAGGCACAGATCCAGCAACTACTCCTTTGTTGTTTTCCAGGTTGCGTTCTTCCACAGTCGCATCCTCAGAAGTGTTCAGCCTAGTTTTTGCCCAAAGGAGATTATAGTCTCCACTGAAATGTTCATTCTATGTCACAAATCTGTCAAAGACTGTATTCACTGCTTTGAGAAATCGATTTCATGCATAAATTTTAAAAAGTTTCTCTTGCAGAAAACAAATGCACAAAAGCAGTGTCTTTAGGCTAAGTTTAAATCTTACTTTTAATGGGTCCTAAAGCCCTTAAGAAAGACTCATCTGCTATTCCTTCACTCCAGAATGTCGTGAATGTTAATTGGCTTCTCGGCGGATGTCAACCTGGTACCACTGAAGTGTCATATGTAGTTTTCATTCATTTTATACCAAATTATGCATACAAACACTTGCCTTACATTAAAGAGGCTAAGGTTGCAATGTTGATGATTTAAAAGTTGCCAGAAGGAGTGCTCATTGTATTCACTGGTCCCACACATCATAATGAAGCTTTGTTACACAGTTGCATTTTTTCACAGAACTCTGCTGCAAGGACAGTGATATGATCTGAAATTCTTTAGGCTTGAAAAACATAAAACAATTAAAAAACCCCAGTGTATTGACAACAGATGTCATCATGTGGTGTTTTCAGGATAAGTCACTAACATTGCTGTCTTCAAATTCCTGCTCTTCCCAGCCAAACGCTTGGGACTTAAGCTGAATGTTGCCCTGGTGCCCATTCTTATTGTCAGTACTGTCTCAGGGAAATTTAATATGGAAGTATAATTGCAGGGAAATAATTTCAGCTCCTAAATACTAAGAAGCAGCTGTTGAAGGCTGGCTTTCAAAATAAAAACATTGGAGTAAACTGTCATGAAATAGCAAAAGACACATCCCTGACACAGAGATGACTCCAAGCTAAATTTCATCTGCCACTTGAAATGCCAGTTTGTTCAGAATTATATTTTGAATTTTAAGACTGGAAAAAGTGCTGGTTTTCCAACACAAATACACATTCATCATAGAAAATTTTGTCCCTAGCATGTAAAACTTGGCAGTGTTCCATGAAAAAAATTTTGGACGACTGTACTAATTTTATGTAATAATTTATGCAAATGTATACAGCCAGTAATGACTAAAAAACAGGAAGGTAAACAGTTTACTCGTTGACTTGACAGATTCCAACATATAGCAGTTACACAGCAGCATAATATTTTGAAATACAGTTACTGTTCTTTATATGGAAGCTACTAGGAAATTGATGTGACAAAAATAATGAAGAGACATTGGTTTGTTTTATGTTATCATGTTAATTTTTACAGAACACTGATTATTATAAAATCATATTTTATTTCATATGAACACAAATATTCTTATGGTGGTTATGTTATACTGATTATTTATTTGAGCAGTAGAAGAAGTATATTTTTTAAATGGTAAATGCAGATACTAATTCCAGGTCCTTCCTGTTTTTCCTGAAGAAGCCCTTAAAGAACACAGATACTTTAAATATTGAAAAGGAATATAACTGAATAGAATTGGCTAAAATATTTACCTGTTATATTTTGCAATGCTCTGCAGGCAAACTTTTGCCTACCCTGCCATATGAATAAGTAAAATAAGGTGAAATGTTTGTTTGTGCTTATATGCCAGCCTACAAGAAACCCCAAGGAATTACTTTTCCTTGAAAAAGCAATATACACCACATATAGTAAGAAATTATTCAGTTTCTTAGAAAATGACTTCAAATGGAGGACTGGATGGTTTATAAATATAAATGATTTTTTTTTCCTACACAGATATTGTAACTTCATTTTATTGCAAATGCTGGCAAGGTTCTCCCTGCTGACACCACAAGCTCTGTGAAAGTTGTTTACAGCATCATGACGAAAGTTAAAATGATGAAGGACAAAATAGTTATATAGCTGCCAATACCTGGAGGATAAGCAAGAATAAGAACAGCTCTGACGGAATATGTTTTTAATTTATTTTTATTTTTACTGGATTTAATTGCCTTTTTTTCCCTGGCAAACATTGCATTCATTTTGCAGAAGCGAATGCTCTCCAACTGCCTTTAGACATTGCTGATGAAGAAGAGTGGCCAATGCTCTGGGTCTGTACTGACTCGGGAGTGGTGGCAAACGCCTGGCAGGGGTGGCTGCAGCAATGACAGCAGAGGAAGAGGCAGTGCAGAGGCAAAGCCTTCAGAGCTGCTGGATAAGCTGCCCAGAAAGAAAACATGATTGTCAGTTATGGAGTAATTCGACAGACATTTTAGAGGGGTGGCCTGTGGACTACAGGAGGGATATCTGTGGATATAAATTAAAAGACAAGAAAGGTGGTGGTGATTAACTGGGATCATTTGGAAAGTGTGGGAGCAGGGCATGATGTAAATGGTATAAAATAAGGGCTGAATACTGTCCTGATTTATGAAGCGATAGAGTTTAATTTTCTTCCTCATAGCTGGTATAGTACCGAGTTTTGGATTTATGGACAAGAATAATTATGAGAGCACACTGATGTTTTAGTTGTTACTAAGCAGTGTTTACACCCACTCAAAGAGCTTTCAGCTTCTCATGCTGCCCTGACAGCAAGGAGGCTGTGATTGCACAAGAAGCTGGAAGGCCACACAGCCAAAGGGGTATTTTATGCTATATGACATCATGCTCAGCACCTAAATTAGGGGGCTGATGCTCAGGAATAGGATGGGAATCACTTAGTCGATGGTGAGCACTTGGTTTTCATTTGCATCCCTTGTTTTTCTTGAGTTTTGACTTTCTCTTTGTTATTTTCCTTTTCATTACTATATTATTATTATTGCTACTATTATTAATGTTATGGTTATATTAAACTCTTTTTATCTCAACCCAAAAATTTTCTTTGTAATTTTTCTTCTTCTCACCCCCATCCCACTGTGCAGGAGTGAGTAAGCAGCTGTGCAGTGCTTAGTTGCCAGCTGGGGTTAAACTGTGACAGTGTCAGACTGTTTTAGCTGCACTCTTATATTTGTCTTACACCCTTGTTAGAAATACCACCAGTCTTCAAATACCTTTAGAGACAATACACTCACTTCCCTCAATCTTTCAGATGAGACAGAAATAATCCTATCCCATGATTATTTTTCCTATGTAATCCTGTTCAAGGAGTCCTCCATTTCTTTACAGGGGATATGAAGGCTGCACTGCACAGCTTTCCCACTATGTGCATTTTCCTTTGGAAAAGCTTTATTTTTCAGATTTTACTACGTCATTAAATGTCTGTAAACAGAAATACTAAGATCTGAAAAGGTTATTTGCTTGAACTAAGGAGTTCTTATGTTAACAGTGCGATGAGGAGAGACAAAGTGCCATCTAGTGAAAGCAATAATTTAACAGAAAGAAAAGGTTAAGATCTTACTGAAGATTAGTTTGACAGTGTCAGTTCCCAGATGTGGGTGAATATAGCCAGTGTTTTATTAACATAATATCACAATTTATGCAGCAAGGCAATTACTGCAGTTATTCAAATCTATGAGTACTCTGTGAATCTTTGCAGGTTTTTTTAAGAAAAAACCCAAACGTATTAAATCTCTTTTATGTATACAAAGTGAAACATGGCTAAATTATGCTGGAAGTGCTGTAGTTATTCTGACGAGATTTTCCTTCCTACTGGACACCAACAGTCCAGTACGATGTAGGCACTACACAGGACTGAAATGCTGAGGTCAATAAGCACATGCTTTTCAGGAAAACAAGGGAAATACATTAGGAACTTCTGCCTCTCTCTGTTCAACCCACTTCTGAGTTCATCTGGTTCGAGCAGATTCCTCAACACAAACTGCACAGTGCAATTTCTCTGAAATCATGAATGTTCTGAATCATTACGTTTATGGTATTTCCCCACATTTATGGTATTTCCCCCATTTTTTAGAGAAATAGAGCAGAATATCCACTGAGTAACTATGAAGAAATTTGAGCAAATTAAAATATCAGATTAAATTTTGATTTTCAAACATCAAATAAAGACAAAATTTTGCCTCAAATTACTGAGAGACCCAAAGTACATTTAATCTAAGGATATACATACCTG
The DNA here is from genome assembly GCA_013398115.1 of Falcunculus frontatus. Classification (NCBI taxonomy): domain Eukaryota; kingdom Metazoa; phylum Chordata; class Aves; order Passeriformes; genus Falcunculus; species Falcunculus frontatus. Next base: position 353,978 of record VZRV01006407.1, on the reverse strand, counting down.
CTTTTCTGGAAATATTATTTTCAGAGAAAACAGAGGGAAACAGAAGCGAAATGTTAAGCTTGGGTCCTTGTTCTGTAACACATCCTAAATTCCTGATTGTTTTACAATATTTAACTACTTTGTATCACCATGCCTCCTGATTGTAGTGCCTGTCCCTAGTCCTGCAACTATTAAAAAAAACAAAACACTTCAATATCACAAGTCTGAGTGTTGTGACTATCGCTCGGTTGGATAAGTGAAACAGGCTGGGGAAACACAATCATGGTTTTGTTATTGTATCCTATTCAACACTAAGCACGCTGCTAGCAGTCCAAACTGCTTGTTTGTATCAACCATAACAGTTAATACACCTATTTTTGTGAATACACATATGAAACTACCAGCAGCAGAGTTAACGTGGCAAAAATTGTCTACACACAAACTCCTTTGCAAATCTTCCTACCAGTTGCCCTTATTGAGATTTCAGAACTGAGCCTGACCCCCAGAGTTAATTCTGCTGGTATTTCTCATCTCTGAAGATGTATTTGATAACTGTATCCTGAGAGAAAGAATTTGAAAAAAGCTCCTCTTCCCCTGTTCATGTGAAAGATTAAAGATTTTGAAGTTACCTTAATTATAGAACACTGGCACATTTTGTTTAACTTCCCCAGACCTTTATTGTGCATCAAACACATTGCTGTATTATTTGGATTATTGTGTCTTTCTTATAAGTAGTCTGTTATTTACTAGTGTTGCTTGCCATTCTCATGATAAACTTACTTTACCTAATCAAAAGTTACTTTACTGCTGATTTGGCCTCCCTTAATTTCTAAGGGCCCTGCTCAAGCTGAAAGGGTTTATAAATGCTATGTAAATCTTTAGTATAACCAACTAATATGTTTTTACTTTCTTGGCAAAAAGAAAAAAAGTCCCTTTTTATAAATTTATTTAGGATTCATAGCACTGGGGGTTAGAAGGAGTTGAAAAGCAGAGTAGGTACTGTAAGCAAATAGTTGCCAAACCCACGTGAGGAAGGATTTGGAATGGTTCTGTGAATGGGAATAGGTAATAGTAAAATTAAAGACAGACCACTACAAAAAAAGCATTGTTCAGAGCATAGTGGGGTGAAACAATCCCATTTCCTCTGTTCCTAGGATGTATCCTGTTAAAGCATCCCAGGACATTTATGTCCCCTAGCATATTGGAGCAGTGATACAGGAACAGTGCCAAGCTTGTTAGTTCATTTATTAATTTATTCTACCTGCCATCCACGCACAAAAAGAAACAGAACCTGACACTTTGGGGTTAGCTGATTTATTTAAATTCTTCCCTACTTAGATCTTTGTTTTATTTTATTTTTAGTTGCCTCTTAGCATTACTTTTGAATAAGAAGTTCCAAGCATACTTAATCATTGAAAAGTTCCTGACAGTTTCTATAAAAGCAGTAACATTTTCTTTTATTGTAGCTTATGTTGCAGAAAGAGTAGACTTAGAAGCAATAAATATTGACGCTCATGGAGAAGACTGAGGATTAATTTCTTTGAATGATTTCTACATATGCTATGGAGTTTCAATACATAACACTAATCTCTCAGTGTTTGATACAATACAGCTGGTAGTAAATCTTCTTACTTCTGTAGCATATATTGCTAATTAAATAGATCTGTCCTGCCCAAATTTCCTTTTAGGTGTTTTCCTATGGTTCCTAATTTTCTGCTTACACATTGAATCAGTGATTTATCCTCTATTGCCCCTTTCTGATGTAAAAAGTAAGCTGAGCCAGAAAAAAAAGCAATAGCTGAATACAGTCTGCTGTGGAGAAGCAGTGGGGAAAGAAGGGTGCACCACCAGTGGAGCCATCAAGCCCCAAACTCAGACCCAAGCTCTGCTACAGCACATCACACAACTTTACACCAGGAAAGATGTAAAAGAGTCCCGTGTACTAAATATATTGTCTCTGTTTTCCTGCTGGGATCAGGATCCAATATCAAGCTATTGCAAGTAAGAATACTCACATCTTTCATAGAGAAGTTTAAAATCCTAAACTATTAAAATGGGATAACACCTTGAATTTTGTGTGGTAAATTTACTCTTCTTGGGCAATCTTCAGATCTGTGACTGTGAATTAGGATGTCAGTAAAGCTGGCTGGATTTAAAACCTTGTCAGATGTAAATTGAGGAAACTTTAACCATGGTACATAATTTCACTGCAAAGTTTTGGAAAAAAAAACCCCAAAAAACAACACACCACAAAAAATAAATAGGTAAAAATCTAGAATGATACACTGAGAGAGGGTTTATAATTCTTCTACAAAAGTATATGTGCATAATCTATATCCAGTAAGAGATGTGCCCATATATTTTCTATGTACATTGTCTTGGTAATAAAAAAGTCAGTGCATTCTTAATATTTATACACTTGATTTGGAAATGTATGTCTTCTGGAAGCAAGAAAGTGGTCAAAATATTAGGTGATGGTTTTAAAAGACAAGTCTTTGTGTGCTTTCTTCACTAATGTTTTAGAAAATATTTCCTATGGGTTTGTTTCATGGTGCTTTCTCAAAATTACGGAAAACAGAAATCTGTTAATGAAAACAATTACAATTTAAAATAAAAATCTTTACTTTTTCTGCTGAGAAATCAGTTAGTAAGTTATGTCAGGTCACATCTGCAGCATTGGACTGCCCATGACATGCAATGTGACTGATGCAGGCTGACAGGACATGCAACCCAGCGATGTGTTAATTGGGTAGGTAGTGGGGTGGAGGGACAAAAGAAGAAAATGACTTTGTCTCAGAAGACACAATGTGAATGTACATAGGCAGAATCACAACTGTCCTCAATGGTTGTCTTCCTGTAGTTTCAGCAGGGAGCTATCCTTTCATCTGTGGAGTTAGACCTTTCATTGTAGCCTGGAGTTGTACAGAGGAGGTACTGAAATAAGTCTCACTGAAGAGAGCCCGGCACAAATCTTAGCATGTCCTCCTTCAAAACTCATTTGAAAGTGCTTCAATGAGACACCAGTCAGTGCTTAGACCTTGCAGAGGTTCTCTCTACAGAGGAAATTTGCATATTGTACAATCATGGTTTTACATTTTTCAGTATCTCAGTTAAAAACACATTTTTTAACCAACAAATAGGCTTTAAAATTAGCACCCAGAGAAGCATAAATTAGCATATGAATCGTTTTACTCAAGTTCACAAAAAAGCTCTTAACCTTCAAAGCCGTTTCGTCATTTGCAGAAAACAAGTTTCACACCATTGCTTATGGTCTGGTGAGTGTCAGTGACTCAGAAACACAGGGTTGTTGAATATGAAGCCTACGTGCAACAAGCAACCATAATTTCATTTTCTTGGCAAATGAGCATTAAGCCTACTTAGTACAATTTCAGTAATTCAAGATGAAGTGGAGACAAGGGGAGACACAGCTAATGAGGAGTGTTGGTCCATCAGGATAACGATTCTCCCATCAGTTATTCTGGGCGTGACTCCTTAAGTTTCTAAGAATAACTCCACATGGTATTTAATATGCCATCACAGTGCATGAAAGAGCAGTCATGCTACTTAGACACCAAGTTAAAAAAAAAACTTCATCTAAGTTTTATGTAACCCAAAACAATGCAAAGAATATCTTTATCAGAGCTTCACCTGCTCAGTTTATGCGAGAGTCAAAGCTTTGAACAAAAATTTGCTTTTAGGGAATAAATGTTCCTTTACTGCAGAATATTGGGCTGCTTTACACAACGTAGCAAAGCTCTTTAGCCTTCTGACTCCTGAGAGATAGATTTGTTTTTCTGTTGCCCTCAGCCCTGCAACATCTAAATTTGCCATAATAATTACTGAAACCATTGCCTAACACCTATACAATAGTATCTCTAATTGTCTCTATTTACATGAAGTAAAGAAAACAAAGTCATAATATTAAAACTGTGGCATGACTGGGACCTCAAGCATAGAACAAGCAAAGAAACACCCATGGCTTTTAACATTTTAGGGGAAAATTATCTTCAGTAGAAAACTCAGTGATAAAATCAAGTCAGCACTCCCTTCTTCCAATTGTCTGCTTTAACTGCTAGAAGTTTTCTCTATCAGATACATTTTAATGTGGGCATCCTATACAGTTGCAGTACCTACTTAAACATTGTGAGGATGTCTTAAACCACCACAGCAGACACAGATTAAATTTCCCTTGGCATTAGTTATAAAATATAAAGGATTCTTAGGTAGCTCTGAAAATATTTGACGAGGTGATGGTTTAGATTCTAATGCTTTCCCCTTCTTCCTAGCTAATTAAAAACATGCTTAGAAAACATCATTCATAGTAGCTTGGAATTCACAGGAGTAGCAAAATTACTTCCAACAAAAATGTACAAGGAAAGCAACTCTCAGTCTTGACCTGAGGTATCCTGCAGATTTGTAATGAAGACTGTAGCTACCAAAAGGATTATGAACTCTTACATGGTAATCCATATTTGAAATTTGCTTGATTGCAGTCCAACAAGTAATTTGAAATGTATCAATTCAATGGTGCTTTTCTGATTTGCCTGTTGGTTTGGAATGGATCTTTTGGGGGGTTGCATGCTTGCTGTTTTATCCAACAGATAACTGGATATGTGTCAAAGGTATTTTACTTCAGTAGGAATATGCGATCACTGACTGCAAACTAGTTTTTTTCTACCATCCTGTTCCATTGCTTAGAAGCGTCTGTTTCAACGGTTTTGCTATCAGCAAAATAGTTTGCTAGAATTTATTACACAACCAAGTATTATGACAGGCAGGGCAATATCAAGGTACATGTAAAGAACACTAATGTAAATGAAAAGAATGTTAAAGCAATAAAAATAAGTAGTGTGATTGAATACGTCAAATGTCTGAAACACTTTTCTAGACAATGGGGAGATGCAATTTTTTTAAATAGAAAAGTGATTCTCTAATTTTTCTTCTAACTGTTATGACAAATCTGGTTTTTAAACTTGTAATACCATAAATTCGCAGCAGTACAGTTTCTCAAATGTTAAAAATACATGCTTTAATTTACATTGTGAATTTGAGTTTTTACTTTATTCTATTTGGATATTATCAAGCATAGCAACATGTAAAAAAAGGGATTCATGACACACCAAATGCATCTGTCCCTCTCTTTTGTTGCAAATTTTGAGTGATTGAATCCAAATTTTATAAATGCTGCTTAAACTATATTTGCCCATGGCACGCATAGTCATTGCTTTAACAGGAAAAATACATGCCCTTTCTACAAGGCAAAGGATCCTAGAAGCTCCAGCATTAGCAGGCATCATTAGGACACTGCTGGGTACAGCTGAATAAGCTTTGCTTCTGTTATGTCATCTATATTCAAGCCATTAAAAATAACATTGTAAGCTGTTATGTAGTTGTCATATCAGGAGGAAGTCTTATTCTGATTTAATTAAATTTTTCTGGCAACCGATAAAGACAGGGAGTGGAAATAATTAAGCCCATATAGGTTATTCTTTTCATTATTCAAGGAGAAAATCTCTAAAGTTTCATCCTTCACTGGGCTTTTTTAGGAAACTGTTTTCTCAGGTCCTTGCCATTTATTAATGTGTTGATTCATTTTAGCAGGACTGATATCTCTAGTGGGTCATAACTCATTTCTGTTGAATCCCCAACATGCAAAAGCTGTTTCAGAGAATTCTTACCAAATAGTTACAGATGAACTATCATCTGAAATCAGTGTGATATATTTAAAGTGGAAGACAGCTGCAATGCATGAATTTCGATTAAATGACTGGGCCACTGTCCAGACTGATGTATCTCTGGAAGGTTTTCACCCAGAAGTGCTCTGAATAGGCTGCTCAAGAATACTCAAGGCCTGATCAAAAAACTTGGAAACCCAGTACCTTCTTTTACGCAGATTCAGCAAAAATGGAGACCAAAAAACTCTGTTAAGCCTTTCTGCACTGTGTAGAGTGTTTAACACCTTCACATGGCATTCAGAGCAGCATAAGGAACTGCAAGATGCCTTCAATCAGTCCCATACATATCAGCTTCCTACTGCCAGCTCACTGGGAAACGCTGAGTCTTAAATCCTAGCTTTATTCAGCTGTAGGAAAAAAAATTGATTGCCCCCTCTTGGGATTCACTTCCTTCACCCACTGGAACAAGAAAATTCAGTCCCCAAACACTCATGAAGGTAGAGGCTCAGATATTTCCTCTTTATTAAAAGTTTCTTGTTAGACCACAGTAGTGAAATTGGAAAACAGGTTGGTTTGTTGGGGGTTTTTTTGTCTCTGCGTATTGGAATTTACACTCATTTTCTTCACTTCCATGCCCAGTTATCTGAAAAAAGCCCAGTCTGTGCTTTGTTTATTGTTATACAGGAAATAATGTCGCTACACTGTAGCAAACTTGTAGCAAAGCAACAGGGAGAGACAGAGGGTTGATTGTAAAACCAAGGCAGTTTCACTCACACACTTACTGTCATACCTGCCTTCTCATGGGAACTACAGAATGTGTATTTCACATAATGCCTGGCCTCCAGACGAGAGATGTCTCCAGGGGGTTTTTCCATGATCTTATGTAACAGACTGGGCAACAGAGGACACCAGCTCTCCGGGTCTGATTAGGGATTCTTTCAGAGGTTAATAGCGTGCTGAATTTGGATACGGTTTACACCACTGTGGAAATCACAGGGATTTTAATCTGCCATTGTACCCCACGTGGGTGAGTCATTAGGAATTATCCATTGTCCTGTGTGCTGCACTGGATGCCCTAAGAACATGAGCAGTGTCATCAGTACACAAAAAATGCTACAGCTCTTTGTCTCCTTTGATGTTGTATTTCCACACCCAGTCAGTCCTGGTTGTTCCCTTGCACATCAATCCTGATGTTCCAGTTACTATTTCGTACAGTTGCAGGGATATATAAAAGGAGGGGAGGCAGAGCCAGGCATGAAAGGCAAGAGACCCTTTTCATCTGCCCTACGATTGTTTGATAAAAAATGAAATTAAAAAAATAATCAGTAACAACAGTGACCAGGTCCACAGCCTAGCAGTTAGTGCACTTCACTTTCCTGAGTTTTGCTCTCAGGACTGCTGTGGTTTAAACTGAGGACAGAATAATGGACCAGTTGCTTGCACCTCCTTGACACTGTTTGTGCACAAAATGGATATGATTGATATTAATTTGTGGGTTTGGGAAAGCAGGTATTATCACGTGAGTTGTCATAGCAAAACACCTGCCCCAGGAACAAATGAAAAAGGTTCAGCATTATAGAGGTTGGCAAGGACCTACATTAACTTGTATGCCCGCTACACAGCGCACACGGTCAGATTGCATTTCACTTTTGATTTCAGGACCCCTTCCAGATTACTGCTATAACAGCCAGGAAAAGATCTGACTTCCCGTGACATGCCTCACTGCTATATCATCCCAGAGCATCACTTCTATTCCATTTGTCTCCTCCCTTGGGCACAGAGTATTAACATTTTTCTGCTAAATATATGAAAAGGAATATATTTTCACATCATAACTGTCATGTAGAAGAAAATGAGCATTCCTCATTCCTCTGTCAAACAAGCTATTGTTCAGCTGGATGTTTCTTATTGTGCCAAGAAAATACTTGGCTACTTTATAGTACCAAAAACTATGTGGCTTAGATTATCTGATTAACACAGAAGTTCTTGCTGCCTCTCTGTCCACCAGCACAGTTTCTAAATTGAAAGCTTTAACACAATACTCAACAACCCTGAGTAGAGTCATTAACAAAACATAGCTTCCGAGATGTTATAGCACTGAAGCCAAAAGGTGAATGCAGAGTAATAATGACATTTTGTAGTTATGTACAGTTTTTCATATTAAATGTTATCAAGATGTTTTATAAATTAATACCAAAAAGTAGGCATTCTCAGCTAAAAAAGGGAGTGTAACTGAAGGAACAACATCACATTTTGGCAAAACTATTGCTCTTATGAGAAGTTCAGATGTGTCCTTTAAATTACTTTACTTTGAACCAGGAGTTGCAGAGCAATACTTGTAATTCTTTTCTGTTTCAAATCACTCATCCTATAAAGATTATTTTATCAATATACATATTCCCAAATATTTACAAAGTACTCTTTTTCACTGCGTTTTATCTGACAGAATATTTAATGTGAGCAGTGCCAAAACAATATCTTGCAAAAATCAATCTTACTCTGTATTTGAATAATTCAGAGGATTCAGAGTCAAAGCCTCACCTCCAGGCCATCCTGGCTAGCAGCCTACCTGAAGAGTAACCTTCTCTGACTCTGGGATCTTCCTCTATTTCCCCATGCCAGCAATAGGGCAAATGGATAATCTCCACTTGTAAGAGTGGCTGGCCTGGAATATGTTTGTTTCCAAAGTGGTGAAACAAATTTACCTCAGGCACCGCGTGCAAACTTAAAATTATTCATTAGAACTCTCAGATATGGTAGTCCAGCATTTTTGCGGCTAATCCAGGTTAACAGCTCTCCATTTTCCGGAGAGGCAATAAACAAGAAGATGGCATTTGAGAGGCATCACTGGAGAAAAACATTAGGCAGTGCACAGCTTAAATTAAGATTTTTGTCATATACAAACTTGCTTTAATAAACTTTCAACTTGTCAAGATCACAGTTGAAAAATACTTTTAAGGTCCAGCACTTCAGTGCAACTAATATTCTTCTTGACATTTGAAGTATTATGAAAGGAGTTTCAGGTGTAAAGTGCATTGTAGACAAAAGACTTTCTTGCCTCACAAAGAAACTCATAAAATGGTTGAATTGTCAGGAAAGCAACAGCCAGTTAGGGACAAGAATGCAGATGGATTTAGAGCTGTGGTAGCTCCTGAAGGACACAGGCACTAAGTGATGGTCTGGAAACATCCCTGGACTTACATTCTCCCCGCCAATAAGCTCTCATCCTTGATTGGACCCTACAGACCACCAGGCTAGCAGAGAGCACAAGGCTTGACCCAAGTGAAAACTAAGCCAAAGGAGGAGGATAAAAGTTTATTAATTCTAGACCTGATCTACCCAGGCTGCCAGGTTTGTTTTTGGTGGGGACAGCTGGAAAAGCAGTGGTGGCTGCCAGCAGCTCCTTTAGCTGGCCATATCAGTATCACAAGCTGCAGAATTTCTCAAAGTCAGTAATAATTACAGTAGGATGAAATGCACCCATTTTCCAAAATACGGAGTGAAATACAAACCACCCTATGCTATCACCACTTTAAAGCAGTGAGCAGTTATGACCCTGCTGTCAAAAATACATCGAAAGTTCAGTTATATCTCTTGAAACAGTTTCCACACCTTGAATCCCAATCTCAGCCGAATCAGCAGTGCCCATTTTCGTCAGAGACACTAAAACCCATTCTGACCCCACTTTAACAAGCCTCTTCTGATAATAAGATCATGCTAACCATAAGGTCATGCAGCCACATTGACTTATCAATTTACACAGACAACCAGCTCAGGTCCATAGACAAACACAATCTGTCTGCACATTACTGGGAAATGCTGGTGCAGTAAATTAGCCTTCACCCAAACCCCAGATCACACTCAAAGTATCTCTGTGAGAGAACACTAGAAATTCTCATTCATTGACTGGACAATCTTTTCTGATTCTTCTCAAAACTTCATCCTGTTTCATCACGGACTCATTAGTCCAATACTTGACCCAGTAAATTTAAAGACAAAAAAGGAAAGAACTTATCTCCATTGATATATTCCAGTTCTAAACATATTTTTTCCCGTAAAGGAACTGAAATAAAGGTTACTACATGTGACACTGTTCTAGTGGAGGAGAACAGCCTTCCTCACCCCATTAGCATTACTTTACAATTGCAATGCAGAGTGGTGGGACTACGGGGTGCTGGAGAACAACTAGCTTTTGAAGATCACACAAGTACCTGTTAGATCTCTCCATGGGAACCTATTCATTTCCTTCTCAGGGGAAAGGCAGAAGACTACGCCCCGAAATCATATTAAAGTCAAGTAGTGAAAAATACCTATTTTGACTCAGGCACATAACAGCAAAATCAAATATAGCTGAGCTTCACAGGTAGAGAACAAATATGTATTTTGCTCCATTTTGCATTAACATACTTCCTCCCATCTCAACTAGTTTCAAAAGGTTTAGTTAAGTAAAAAAAAAAAAAAAAAAACCTCACTTACTTTAAAGGTAAGACCACTCACAAAGTGGGATGCTATGGAGGGGGAACAAATGAAATCAGAACCAAAACCCCAAATCAGTTTCAAACTGAAGGCCCCAGAATTAGTTTCGATGGCACCTCAGGATCATGTACAGGAAGGCAGAATGCTGAAGTGTTATACATATGTGTCAACACATACGTGAGCAACATACACCTCTGTAACATGTAGTAATCGTTCTGGAATAGGTTGTCACTTTAAAGTAATTATAATATACGCAGTGGGTAGGAAAAAATCATTGAAAGTGAAGCTCAGACTTCTGAAGTCATAATAAAGCATCATAATTACCTGATCTTCTTAGATGGTGAACAACTGTAAAGATATAAAAGTCACTATAAGGAGCAGGTGTCCAGGCACTACTCTTGAGCATTTTTAGTACACTTTCAAGTAGGCTTTTCCCACTCACAGAATGGTGGGATGTCAGCTGTGCAGGCTTCTGGCTAATTCCACTGCTGTTAAGAGAAGAAATGTAATTTAGAAAAGCCTGATGAGTTTCTGTCAACCTGAATGGAGCTGCCTGTCCATTGTGTGGTTGCCCAGCACTTTTGACAGTGAAGACTTGAAAAAGCAAGTGAATGGCTCCTTGTGTGCTTGCTCAGGCTAAAAGGAGTTCCACTTTATACCCCTCTCTAGGAAGGACATAACTGTTATTTGGTGATTTTCCTTGCTTTCTCTCTTCTTCTGTCCCTCATATTACAGAGATCAGAACAGCATACTTGGCAAATAACATATGTTCTTATATGGTAATCTCCATTTACAACTCTTTACTCCCGTGCAACTTTGTTAGACTGAAGAAATACATTTCACGGGGAAAATTAGAAAAATATTGATATAACAGAGCCTTCTTCAGATACTATTCCTTAATCTGCTACTTCCCCTGTCTTGTACAATCCTTAGATTCCCATTTTCCATACTTGCTTTAATTTCCAGCAACCCTTGAGACTATTACATTAACATGAATAATTAGACTGTGATCCTTTATGTTTGCAATTCAGTGTGCATTCTTCCAGTTTTGTGTGCTGTGTCTTTGGCAAAAGCCTATAATTGTGTGGATTTCTTTAAAAAATCTAATTCCCAAAAGTTGATGCATATGGTTTATGGCTAATGTCATGCTTTAATGGTAGATGGGAATTCAGGTCTTTTGATTGTTGGCTGCAAAATTACTTGGGGAGGGCACTGACAATGAATTATTTCTGTAATTTCTTGAAAAGCTCAGTGCTTCAAAACCAAGTGATGGCAGAATCATACCAGTGTTCTGCTTTGACCTCTGCCAATATTGATGTTTACTAAGTTTTAATGCGCCAGGAAAGAATTTTTATCAACCTGCATTAGAAGTAAACACTTGTATGAGTACTGCAATATATTAAATAGTAGGGTATGTTTTTATGTTAATAACCCCTAAGCAGATATTGTTAGCTTATTCTGTTTAAATCTGATAAAACTTCCTGCATTGAGTGACAGGATGTTCTAAAATCAGTCTGAAGAAATGTAGGCAGGTTTCTGCAAATCCTCTGATGTTCTATCTCTATATAGACTATTTCCAGTGGTATTTCTTTCAATGGCTTTTAGTGCTGTACCATGATATTCAATAAAGTTATTCAGTAAAAAGGTAATAAAACTAGTATTAACCTCAGAGACCACAGAAGAATAGAATTAAATCAAGCAGGTCAATGACACTGATTACTTCCCATTGGTTTATCTCATGATCAAAGGTAATGAAACAGTGATTTTGAGCAGGATAGAATGAACCTGTCTGTGTAATTTACTGCAACAGCAAAAAGCTTACGCTACTTTTCTAAACATTGCACCAAATGCATCTAAAGTACATCCTCAGACCTGTATCTAAGGATTAGTGGATGTAGTTTGGTTACGAGTTCTCTGAAATTCAGTGGTGAATGTGACAAAGGTCATTTATATTCTCTTTTAATCTTGCTTGTTTGCATATAAAATAGCTTTGTTCCAGTCATCTTGTTGGTAAGTTTTGCTGAAAAAGGAGGCAACTTCTTGAGGTACTATTGGGCAAATGATGCATCTGATTAATCTTGTTTGAAGTTGGTTTTTTTTGTGGTGGTACATGTCCTTCTCAGAAAATAGTATTTACAACAGTTTTGTCGATATATATAGAGTGATTTGATTAATATATAAAAAGCCTCCAAAGTCTCCATGGATTACATTTTGCATGTATGTAATTTTCCCAATATATCTAGGTAGGAACACTTTCTTTAGGAACATTTATTCAGATGCTACTGCAAAAGAAACTGTATTTTAAAGCAAATGCAAAAGATCTGAGGAGAGTAAGGATCCGGAGACAGAATAGTAAAATCATCATAGTTTTGTTTTTCTTTTTTTAATTGAGGATTGTTTCTTATAAAATGAAAAGGGAACTTGACATAAACAGAGTGCCAGCCTATTCCTTGTTTGGGACTCCGCTTTAGCTATGTCCATTATCCCAGTAAGCTTTGCAGGATACTCGAGGCTGACATGGAGGTGTTTTCTGATGTTTGGCACTCCACGTCAAACTGTTCCAGGTGCAGGGCATTAGGTGAGTAGATTACACACCTGCCAGAAGACAGGTGCAGTGACAGAAGATGTGCTTTTTCTGGATAAGTATTCTTCCTTGGAGTCCTGCTACCTTTGAGAGATCTTTGAAACACATGGTATATTCCCTTCTTCAGATACTCAGTTATAAGCTTTATAGATGTTTATATTTAATGTCCAAGAGCTTTCTGATGTACAGTGATACCTTACCTCCTCACATCTGTGTCAACAGAGCTTTTCCTCAAGAAGCATCTCTCTAGATGTGGTCAGTTTTCTGCGAAGCTGGTGGGACCTGCAGCTGTTTCTCACAGTCATGGTCCAGGCTCTGCCACTAATTACTCTCTGTATAAACCCCACTTCTTTCCCAAGCCCATGAAGAAATTTTTGTTGTATTATATGGAGTCTTCAAGATATTTTTTGTCCACAAAGCCTCTCTGATTCCACTGGTTCCTCATAAAGACAGTGAAGTCATCATTCCAGACTAATTAATCTTTCCATGGTCTAGACACTAACAAATAATTCTCTTGCGCACAAGTGAGGCTGGAGGAATTTCTTTCCTTCCAAACACTCTGAATAAAAGGCATTAATTTACCATGTGCCTTTGTATACTGATTCTTGTTTATGATCCAGTAGATTTCTTTTTGCTCTTAGCTACACTGGTTTGAGGCTTTTTATGTGTTTTAGAGCCTTCATTACCATCAATTTCTTTTCCATGCTTGAACAACCAGTGTGCTTCACTTAAAAAAATTGTTCCTGTACCTTCCACTGTGCTTTGCCCGCAGAAATCAATCATGCTGAAGAGGTATGGCCAGAGTAATTTCCTTTGGAGAGCTTATGCTCTACAGGATAAATCTCCGTTTTCCAGGAGAATGCTAGTCTTTCATATTTTCAGAATAGATGTCTCATCAACTGGATTGTTTCTACAGCACCATTGTTAGTCCTTATTTCCAGGTCTCATAATTGCAAGGTTAACCATCAACTCCTGCTTCATTTCTAAGGCCCTTTACTACTGAATTCCCAGAACCAACTTTTTTTTTTTTTTTTTTTGGGAAGGGTGGGCACACTATGCTCAGAGATACCAAAAAATAGGTGTTTGTGCTCTGTATGGCTACACAGTTACAAAAGATGTCCTCATTATACAAGTTTGATGCACCAGACCCCACCTGAGTTTGATCTAAGTTATAACTAAACAGTCTCAACATCTCAATGTCATCCAAACAGACTTTATAACTGGATTTATCAGTAATTCAACCTGCAATGACCTACACTGTATATATATATATATATTTTTTTTTTCCTCTGGACAAGAGATTGATTTCTGTACTGTCTAAAACTCGCACCGTGGGTGCTCCCAGGATATGATATGGCTGCAGTGACTGACATATATTGTGTGCAGATAAAGGATGACTGGCTTTACATCTTTCTGTTCACTGCCATCATTCGATGACATGGATGAAAATAGAAGAATCTGTAGCAATCCCATACAATCTGTTACCCTCAGCATAAATAATGTAGCCTGTTCAGATGAACAAACAAAAGTCCTATTTAGTCACAGAAGCCTAAACTGCTCATGTCAAGACTGGTATTTTATTGCCACACCAATTACAGTGAAAGAGCAGTTAGTCCTTTTAAATTACTCACCTGGGGGTTGGTTTGCAGATTTCAACTCAAGATGCAGTAAATAAGAAATCCTCAGGAGAAAAGAAGGCTTCCTTACAAAGAGGTTTGTCTCCCACTAGCTTCCCAGGTGCTAACTAGTCAAACACTAATTGAAAAGGAGTTTTCAGAGAAAAAAATTGCTTTTGTGGAGTACAGGTAAGAGTAATGTAAAGTGACAATAATTACCTAATAAGGCAATAAGCTTTTATGCTTTCTCTTAAATAAAGGATCACTATGCGTTTTGTGACTTACTCCTTTGCTTCACTTCACCTCTCCTAAAAGTAATTAAAATGAGAAGCTGGTGCAAGTAGGCTGTACATACATACCCAAAGTGTGCCTGGTGGGCATTCCAATCATGTTCTAAGTCACCACTGAGTAGTAATAGACTCAGGAATCTGGAAGTAAGAAAAAAGCTTCTGCCTGCCCCTGAATACCTGTCACTTCAGAGCACTGGTATCTTTATGTTCTCTGGGTGTGGCATTCAGAGGTGTGCTGACCACAGGACTGAAGTAAAGTAACTAGATTCAGATTAGAACAACTGTTTGGATTTTGATGACCCACTAAATGCACAACAGTAGATTATCTGATTGCCTCTGTTAGCTCTAAACATTGTTGAAAATCTTGTCCCCTGTCTGTGTAATTGTTTGCTTGTAGAGAAGACTGCCAAAAGAGAGAGGCAAGAATTTTATTCTGGGCTATAGAATTTGCAAAATGAATATAATCAAAATTATTCTTTTCTGTGGTAAATTTCTCCATGGCATTTATTTAAGGCCTGTTTCATGCTCTAATTTTAATTTTTCCAGTGGTTTGAATTTATAGACAGTAACTTGTCTAACAAAGGTCATAGCATAGACTTGAGGTTTTTTTTTTTTTGCTAGTAAGCATGTGATCTGTGGTGTAATGCAAGACTGGAAAAGACAATTTTCCCTTGGTCAAATAATTCACTATGAAAAAAATTGAATTTCACAAAGTCAGTATATAAACCTCTGAAAGTGGCATAACAAAAGTATTGCTTTGATGTTGTTTTAGAGAGAAGGTGTGTTAAAAGAAGCAGTTAAAGAAGTAAGGATGCAGGAAAAGCATACAGATGTACTAGAACAGCTGGTATATTTGGAAAAAAGCTAGTATATTTGGGTGGCTTGTTTGGACACACATGAGGGTTTTGGGAGCAAGTCTGTTATGTCTTATGCCAAATGCAAAAGAATTTTCCACACTGTAATTTCTGAAGACCAATGAATTCTTTACCAGCTTCTTCAGAGTATGTGGTTAAGTCTGCCAAAAGCAGGAACTGTGTATGTGTTCACTTGATTACAATGAGATTTCTTTTTATATCATTGCAATCATTGTAATCAAAATCAGAGCTATTTTAAAAGCAGTCAACCGAAAAAGTAGTTATAGTTTAGTTCAAGTGCATGCATAGATGTTCAGATTCTGCTCCACCTATCTCAGAACAGTTCATGATGTTAAAGCCTTGAAAAGCCATTTTCTTTCGAAGAATTCCTAGACTGTGAACACTGGGATCGAGTGCACCACCAGCAAGCTTGCAGGTGACACCAAGATGTGTGATGTGGTTGACATGCTGGAGGGGTGGGATGTCATTCAGAGAGACCTGGACAAGCTTGAGAGGTGGGTCCATGTGAGACTCATGAAGTTCAACAAAGCCAAGTGCAAGGTCCTACACCTGA
Organism: Falcunculus frontatus; assembly: GCA_013398115.1. Classification (NCBI taxonomy): domain Eukaryota; kingdom Metazoa; phylum Chordata; class Aves; order Passeriformes; genus Falcunculus; species Falcunculus frontatus. The sequence goes on along the minus strand of VZRV01006407.1, from coordinate 337,930 downwards.
ATAAGAGCAAGACCTGGTATCAGTACAGTTATCAAGGCATTGAGAGAAGCCCTGCTGAGAAAGACTTGAGGGTCCTGGCAGGTGAAAAGCTGAATGTGAGCTCTATCCGGATCAGCATCAAAAGCAGTGTGGCCAGCAGGTCGAGTGAGGTGAATCTCTCCCTCCACTATTGGGAGACCCCACTTGGAGCTCTGTTTTCAGCTCTGGAGTCTTCAGTACAGGAAAGACATGCATGTATTGAAGATACAGAGGGTAGCCACAAAAAGGGTTAAAGGACTGGAGCACCTCTCCTATGAAGACAGGCTGAGAGAGTTGATGCTGTTCAGACAGAGAAGAAGAGAAGGCTCTGGGGAGACCTCGTTAAGGCATTTCAGTACTTTAAGAATAAGTACTTTAAGGCTTAGAAGAAAGATGAGGACAGATTTTTTAGTAGGACCTGTTCATATAGAACAAGTGGTAATGGTTTTAAAGAGGGTTGATTCAGACCAGATACAAGGAAAATCTTTTTTACAATGAGGGTGGTGAGACACTGTCACAGGCTGCCCAGAGATCTGGCAGGTGCCTCATCACTGGAAACATTTATGGAAAGGTTGGACAGGGTTCTGAAAAACCTGACCTAGCTGAAAATGTCCCTGCTCATTGCAGAGGGGGTGGACCAGATGATCTCCAACCCAATCTATTCTACGATTCTGTGGATTCCACTTGAGTCCCCTTGCACCATTCAGATGAAGCAGTATGTAGCTGTATGTAGCTGATGTTGTTGACTTCAAATGCTGACCCTTTTTAGCAATAGAACAGGACAAGGTTTCTATAAATTGGGCTAGTCAAACATTTCTCAAAGCCAGTTCTATATTTCTATGCTTCATTTCAGCAAGTAATTCAAAATATTCCACTCCTGTCTTTACACAGTTGATATCCAGTGGTAGATAAGATTGCCTTTGCACACTACCTCCATTGCCATATTCAGATGTCAATACAAGGATTTCTAAAACATATTATGAAATGGTGATGTGATTTGGATGCTTCTTAAAATGCGATCACCATGAAACAGGTACTTAGACAGCATCTGGAATGTTCTTTCTTGGTTTGTACATCTTGAGAAACATTAGCAGAGAAGAAATTTAAGAAAGAGCAGTTATAGATGATTACATGTCAGGAGGAATCAAATTAAAGCATACAAAAAGGTTTTTAACTTGACCAAATGAAGCTGTGCAGAAATGTGTTTCAAAACCCTAGTAGGGCTATTTGTCCCTTCTAAACTTTTCCAGTATATGACTCCCCTTCATTCTGGGAGTTCAGAGAGGATTCTCAGAATCAGAGTTACAGTCCTGAGAAATCCTGAAAGGAAAGGTTTTACCCAATTCGGAACTGTGGGACTGTATTAGGAAAGAGAATGAAGCTCTGAGAAAGGTGTTGAAGAAAAGACTCTCCAGAAAGTTCAGGGCAGCATGTAGGAACAGGATGGAGGGCATGGAAAAGGTAAGGTTTCTTTGGAGTTCCGGTGCAGGTGGATTTTTGTGTCTGCACAGGACTCCTGGCCAGGAGGTGAGGGTTGCCAGGTCCAGGCCTTCTCTTGAGATAAGTAGAGGTTGCTGATATAGCTTAGCAAGTCAGATGGATAACCTGTTCCACCATCATGTCTGTTGAGATGAGAGTAGAGAGCTCTGAAAAAGCCTATGGAAGGTCTGGGTCTCACCTTGGGATAAAGACATCTGTGAAGGAAAGAAAGGCTCTCAGGATGAGAGGCATTTGAGTAGATGCCTGTGGCAGAGAATTTCATTACTGTGTACCTGTTCTGCTGCCTCTGAAGAAGTGTTATTTTTGTATCTGGGCAGCTGATGAGTCACCTGGAATCAGACTGTCACAGCAGCCGTGAGAATAATCATGGATCACAAGAGACTGAAGGGGGAAATAAGAGGTAGGTACCTCGATCTGTCAGGATGCAGAATGCTTCTAAATCAGAATCTACAAATTGTTAAAGATATACATTCCAAACAAAAAGCAAATGTTTAGGTTCTACCGGTGTTGAACTAAAGATAAATCAGAATCTACAAATTGTTAAAGATATACATTCCAAACAAAAAGCAAATGTTTAGGTTCTACCGGTGTTGAACTAAAGATAACGCTGAGGAAGAACTATATACAATGCAAGGAAAATATCTCTTAATGTTGATAGTGGAATGTAAAATATCACCATAGTAATTGATGCACATTGCATCAAATGATTCACTAAAATAACACTAGGCAAAACATTGAAAATATGTCTGCATTTATGGGGAGATGAAATTAATGATCCAACATCAAGAATTTTCCTACCAATTTCTTAATGGCATAAACTGCTGAGAAATCTGTATGCATCTTCGCAAATCATCTGAAATATCCTTTCCCTAACTAAAGTAATGGGCTCAAAGCATCTCATCTGCAACACTTGTAGTGGATTTAGTGGGACTTCTGGGACTATCTCCCATCTGAAAAGCTTGCTGTGCCATTACAAAAACCATGAAAAATTGTCATGAATCTTTTTCACTCAAAATACGGCATGATTTAAAATGCATTGTTACTGTGATATTTTCACCACAAGTACTAACTTAGTGATAATTTTTTAATCTGTATTTGTAAATATTCAGGATTCTGAAATTAGGCTCATATGAATATAGAGTTTCTGTGGCTCTTCAAAGGAATCAAAAGCCCTATAGAGTTCCTTGAATTGTGTGCGGTATTCCAGTGACATGTGAGCCAGAGCCAAAATTGAGATCATATGCTGAAAAGAAAGATTTATTACTTAATAATTAAGAAATGTCTGAATCATGCTTCAGGAAGGATTAAGAATAAAAATATAATTAAAACGGTTTTAAAGTACGTCAGTCAGTAAAATAATATTAAATAAAATCTCAAGGAAAAAAAGTTAGGCATACTTCCCTGCCACCCTCAAACAGAATGAAAGAGGATAATCAAAATATATAATTAGTAGCAAGAGAGGTACACTCATTACCTTCATGAAATCTAAAATGAAGTTCTGATTAAGACTTATAATTAATGCTTTTCAAACAGTGATCTGCAAACCCTATTTATCTTATGCAAAAAACATTCTGCTTGGTCTTAACTCTTCAGTTTGTCATGGATTCACTTACGTCTTTCTATCTGGAAAATAACACAGAGTTAAAGATGTCATAAAAATTTTTTCAATCTCTTTTCCACATCAGTGTTCTCTAGATTTTGCCACAGGGATGTTAGGAATTTGAGAAAGGATGAACTGCAAAGGTGATCTTTGCCTAACTGATGTTTAGCAGATAAAATAATTTTTTTTAAAGCTCCTATTTTATGCCTTAAGTTTTCCTTTAATTCCTTGGAAATTTCAATTTGAGTGGTCACTGAAGAACTTTTTCACTGTGAGGGAGGTGAAATACTGTCATGAGTTGACCAAAGAGGCAGTAGAAATTCCATCTCTGGGAACATTCAGTGTCAGGTTGGACAGGGCTCTGAACAACCCGATCTAGTTAAAGATGTCCCTGTTCATTGCAGAAGGGTTGAACGAGATGATCTTTAAAGCCCCCATTCAACACAACTTATTCCATTATTCTCTGATTAAGGAAAATTCCATTGAGACTGGTTTCAGTGGCCTAGAAAAACTTTACTAGTTGTAATAGAACACAAAAGCATTTGAACATTGTGAGTTCATTGGAGGCAGGAGTGGGTGAGGCCGGTGAATCACAAAGATCAAGCTCTATCCAGGTAGCAGTTCCCTGGGAAAGTCTAGGAATATAATAAAATTCTCATTTGGTGTGTTACTCAATTTCTACAAGTGATTTGGAAGTTTTCAAAGCATTTTTTTTATGGCTGGAAATGTTTTTTGGGGTTTTTCCCTGACATTTTACCTCTTCTAAGCATTGCTTTTTTCTTAGGTTTTTTTGTGTTTTGGTTTTTGTTTTTTGTGTGTTTGTTTGTTTGTTTTGGTTTTTTTTTTTCAACTACTAACTTCAGTGGTTGCAAATTCTGTTTAGTTCAGAGGAAATATTCGTTAAAGCAGCTCAAGCTAACCATATGCATAAAACCCGGTAGAATGATTCAAGTGCTAATGTAAAAGAGGAGTGATGAGGATGATCTACATTTTGAAGGGACAATAATCTGTCCTTCACAAGTTATGGCTGTTCTAATTTTGGCTTTATTTTTTTTAAAGATTAGGATTTATGTTCACTGAACACATCATATGTTTGAAATTGTTCTCTGTAGAAGAATTTCTTATATATCATGTTTACATGGCTTGGACTTGAGTTTTTTAAGTGTTTAATGACTTTGGGACAATCTCTATTTAGTAGCAAGTAAGCTACAAATGGGTGAGGGGGGAGATATAAATACTATGTTTGAAACAGCAGTGAATCAAAAAGGGACCATGTGTTTAGAACAGGTATGAAAGAAGATTTGTAATGTTTTGAAAAAACAGGTGTAATATTTAGGGGAGTTTCCACCAACTGAAAAAAGTTCCAAATGTTGTCACTAGTCTTAATGTAAAAAAGGGGATTTCCTCTCTGAGATGGAATTATTTTTTAATGTCTTTGAGCTAGTAAATAATGTAGAACAAACTGGCCTTTGGCGATCTAAAATCCCTCTTTCTGACTGGACCTTTCTTGTAGGGTAAAAATAAAAGCAAAATATGACTGTTAAACTCCTTCTAAAGCTGCAGCCTGATATCTGCAGTTCTGGAATAGGTCACCTGGAACCAGAACTTAAAACGACGCACCAGGACCAAATCTCCTTTCCTTGTGATCTACTGTCAGTCTAGTTTGCAGCTGCAGATAATCTAACAGCACTTTTAAAGACATCTTCCTATCAACCACTCAGCAACCTTTTTTCAGTATCACTGAAATCAGTTTCACCAATCACAATTCTATTTACCCAAAGACTGAGATTTCTTCAAGCCTTCTATGCTTTTACACAGACAGCAAGGGCTCAACAGTTAGAATATTATTTATACACTGAGTGCTGGCTCTGCAGGTTTTTTTGTCTTGCCTATTATACAGACAAACAACTTTTCATGCAGGAAATTGTGCATGTATTATTTTCCTTTCTCTTACTTTATGGTCAGGAGAATAATATGAATGCACGCAGTCAGTCACACAATAAAGTAGTTGAAGGTCAGGTGGAATACGTTTCTTGTATCCAGGATGGAAGTTTTCCTTATTTTACTGTTGGCATCATGCCCACAACAATAAGCAGCTTTAAAAATTGACAGATTTATCATCTTGACATGCAATTTTCTGGGTAACTTTTCCAAAGCTGTGGTTAAGCTATGAAGCTATTTTTATTTGGAAAAATAAACTGATTATGATGATGTACAGATTTTTTTTACTATATTCAAATTTTTTTCCTGAGTTCGAACCTTGGTCTGTGGTACAGTGGATATTAAATTCCTGGGGCTGATAATCATGCTCAGTGTTTAAGAACTGGAGAAAAAGTCATGGTGTTGTATTGATGGTGTTGAAAATACCGATATTTAGTCAATCTTTGGAACAAAGAGTTGAAGCCTTAGTGCATAGAATGCTTTCTCTAGAGAAAAAATATTATTTTAAAAGTTGGTAACATATTGCACATGGAAACAACTGTAGCATTATAAAACTAAGGGCTATGTGGTAAATAGGAGAAAGGTGTAAAACGGGGAATTGTCTAATCATAAGCATGAAAATCCAAGTAGTCAGGTTTAAAAATCAGCCATGAAATGTGACATATATATGATTTGCCTTATAAATTATTAAAATTGAGTACTTATTTTTAAACAGCTTTACAGGGAACCAGACATTTTACTTTTCAGAAAGACTGTCATTTCAGGAGAGATTAAACTGATCGTGTATAGCCCAAAGTATTAAATTCAGGGCAGGGCAATTGTGACAGGTTTGCCGCTCCTCTCAGGTCCATCTACTCCATTCCTGGAACAGTTCCAAAAACAAGTGGACATGGCATTTCACAATATATATTAGTGGGCATGATGGTATTAGTTCAAAAATGGGACTTGGTGATCTTGGATATCTTTTCCAACCTTGCTGATTCTATGATTCTATGAAGTGTTCAAGGCCAGGTTGAACAGGGATTTGTGCAACCCGGTCTAGTGAAAGGTGTCCCTACTCCTGGCAGTGGGGTTAGAACAAGATAATCTTGAAGGTCCCTTTCAACCCAAACCATTCTATGGTTATAAAGAGGAAACTGGCTTCATTAAAATAAGTATGGACCAGCAAAATAAGTTAATTAGCCATTGGGGGTGTCAGATGACACAGTTTCAGATTATGCTGGCTAATTTTCAGTGACACTTCAGGAAATGTTTTTTGTTCTGTGTCCTCCTTTTCTTGGGGGCTGGAGTGGGTGAAGAAGTCCTGTGAACTGAACCAAGCTCCTGATGAACGAGGAAAACTGTTTTAATTTCTCACAATGACAAGAAGTCAAGGAAGACAATTCAAACACTACAAGGGTGTTGTAGTTCCATAAACCCAATCAGTTGTGAGTTTGTACAGGGGCAGACTCCGAGTGCCGCCATCCATTTCTCCTCTTCATCTCTTTCTGAAGGACAGAAGGTAAGGGAGGATCCTGTCTATCACTAAAAGTCATTGTGAATTTTAAAAAGTGCTGTTCTGTGTGACTTCTTTGCAAGCCATGCAAAGCCGGCAGTCTAGGATAGTCCTAGCTTTCAAATAAATGGTGGGCAAGAGTTAATACCGCCCTTCAATCTCTCAGGTTATGTCTCCAACTGAGCTAGAAATAAATTGCTCTGTGGATGAACAAAGGACTCAATTCTCCTGGGCTACCAACCTAGCACTCTTCTCAAGTACAAAAGTCAAATATAAAACAAAGAAATCAAACAGCTGTAAGACCTGATAAAGTGCTAGCTGAAATAGGAGACCCTGAGGACTGCAAGTATGATATAGCAAGAAAAGTAGCACTCTCATATGAGTAGTGTGTCATGTCAACTGTATTACTGCCAAGATAGGAAAAAGAAAGCAGGTAAGAGCACTTTGAAAAGAATGAAACAAACAAATATCCTAATCTGAAAACCAATCTCCTTTTTAGTTACTGTAGGTACAGAAGCTTTGATTTAAAAAATCAAGCTTTAAAATAAGCTGATGTAAGGTCAGAAGTATTTACTAGCCTAGGTAGCTTCCCGTATCTGTACCTGTGCAATGCAGATATGGCTGTAAAACAAGCCAGAGAAAATTCCAGCTATCCAGAAAACTACCAAGTTGGCTCTCTGCATATTATCAGTGGTAGTACAGGAAGAATAAAATCCTTCCACTGAGGAGTGCACAGTTTGAGTTAGAGAGTGTAGTGAGCCAGGTTTGGTGTTAAATAGCCTACTTTACTAACATGAAGCTCGTTGTCTGATCCCATTGCAGTTCTTTTCAGTTCAACCTATAAAGGCTGTGCTGCATTCTAGAGTTTGGCAGGCAGTGGACCTTCACCTTTTGCCTTCTCTTTCTGAATCATCTGAAGACTGGTAAGGTTATAGCTTACTCACTTGAATATGTAGACTGTAATTAATCTGTTGACCTTCAGAGACAAAGCAGAAATGATCTAATGCTGATGTGTCTGTAAAAGTGTATAAGCAGTTTAAATTTAGAATCCAAGGTTAATATCCAGCAAACTGATGAAATAAACTGGCTATCCTTGAAAAGTAATTCACTTAAAGGATTTTAATCCCTCAATCCCATCAACATCTGCTTTATTCAAATCTGATAAGAATGTTGGATTGTTCACTTCATTTAGTACAATAAAGACTAATCCTGCACCGATTTGTAATGAGAATAATTTAAAACCTGACCTTTTGGTATTGCAGCATTCTAGTCAAAAGGAATTTACACTGACAGTGGATTCTCTCCTAAATGGTTCAAAAGCATTGCAAAGAGCAAAAAGATGAAATGGCTTACCTGAATGCCATTTAGATCTTTATCTTTCCATATCAGTCTTTCACTAAACCATGCTGAAATTTTCTTGAAGCTTGGATAACTACAGTTTGACTGTTGTTGCTTTTCATCTTTAGTCAGCACCACTTACCCTTGCTGTTAGTGTGACCAGGTTCTTTATGCCTGAAAACAACAGAAACAGTTCAGCTCTATGAATATAAAAGTATGAGTTTAAATTAATCACTTTAGGGAACCTACTTTAGGCAACTAAGCTTAAAGTTTGATTTTTTTTTCTTTAAGGCCTAATTCAGATATCACTTGTTTGTTGGAATTGTACTGGTTTCATATCTCTCAAATTAGATCAGAATCAGACCAATTAGCTTTGGAATAGGAAAGTTTTATTTCCTTGCACACAGGGTCCAAATACACTGTGGTACCAACATAAATGAGAAACAACTGAATTTTAAAAGGAGGACTGGAATGACTTAATAGTGGTGTAGGTAAAGCCTGACATCAAATGTTTCACCTATCAGAAATATCTTGAGCAACTGATTTGTCTTTTGTTAGTTTATTCCTTTATACCTTTGGAATTATGCCAATATGACTACACCAGCATTTAGAAGGCTACACCAACCCTTACCTAGTTTAGGGAAATTTTATAAGGGGACAAAGGAGCAGCAAATAGGTATCCTACATATTTCAAGGATTCTTTTCTATTACTCTATTTTTTTAAGCCAAATGTGGTATAAGGGCCTTATTCCTCAAGATTAGCTGAGACTGCTGAAGTGAGATAAGTTCTTACATGAAGTCCTAAAGAGCAAAATTATATGAAAGATCCTCTCAGAATTGCAGTCAGGGTTGCACAGAGAGACTATATTTTTAATTACAGTAAATCATTGCGTAGGAAACACCAGCAATCAGGAGTTTTAATGCCTTTTATGTAAAAATTGACAAATCCTTTAATTTTTTTACCCCATTTTTAAGTGCTATAAATTCTTTATGCCATGTAGAAGTCACTGAAGAAGTTTTAGTCAGATACTAATATAGACGGTCAAATTTTGATTGTAGTTTTTGGAGGGGACTACCATACAAATATGAGTAACTGAAAAAACCTTTGGACTTTCAGTGACAAAAACTGCTCTCTGCATTTACTCAAAACTAGAATTTTTGTTCTAATTATTAAACATGGATAAATCTTTATTCTTGACTATGTGTGATTAAAGTTTCTTAATAGTAGAATCCTAGAAAGAGGAGTGAAGCTTCAGTATATACGGAGAGATATTTGTAAATTGAGTGATCTTATGAATTATGGATTGATCCAATCTAATTCCTGAATGCAATGTATTTTCTAGATACACAGATTGAAGAACCATGTCAATGTCAAATGTACAGAAAATTCTAAGCCCAAATTTTCCATTACTGGTTGTATCTGAGTTATAATTCTGCGAATGTACTGAACTCAGTCTTTAGATGGACCTCACCTCCATGGCTCTTCCAGTGGTTACTCTTAACTGAAATAATACAACAGTTTAATCAGAGGCTGATAAACTTGTCATATAGAATTTTTATTTGAATGATTTGACTGACTTATGAAAATGTTTAGTCTACAGAACACTTAAGAGGAGTATACATGTCATATTTTTCCCAATATATAAGCTTACCAGCAAGTGTTCTCATGATTTATTTGTAATAACAGCTGGCTTTGTTCTAGAAAGTCATAGGGTTGCATTCAATTTAGGTACACACTCAACACTGACTTTGCAGGTCAGGTAGAATTATTGCAGATAGGTCGGATTGTGCTGTTAAATTAAGGACTAGTCAAATGCTGCATTTAAAACTTTAATATTCCTTAAAGTCAATTGTGTCCGTAAAGTTTTCTCACTTCTAGGACCATCTTTTCCATCTATACTCACCAATGCCTCCTTTTTTCTAGTGTGTTAGCTCAAAGTTCATTGCTTCTTCATCATTTAGCTTTGTCCACTGAGTGTACAGGAAGGGAGATTCCTATGTGTATGCTCTTTTGTGACATGTATAAGCTTCAGAGAATAAAATGATCAATTTCCAGATCCAGCAGATGTAGGAGGCTCTAAAACAAGCTCACTCATAGGAATGTCCTTACTGCTTATGTTTAGCACGTGTACACAAACATATACCTCTCCTGGCTCTTTCCTTGCAGCCTCAGTGTTTGGTTCGATACATATTTGGTGGCATGTTTCAGGAACATATCATTTCCTTCTGATCTCTCACCAACAGATCTTCCGAGGAAGTAATGGTTTGAGACTTGAGCTAAAAAGTCCTGTCTTTCAGTGTAGCGCTGTGTTACATTTCTATAAAGTATGATTTTCACAAGTAGTTCTGCCTATTGCTCAGTTCATAAATACAGACCCAGTATTACTTTTAGTTCATACATCCTTGTGTGCTTCAACGTGTGTCAGTGAGCACACAATGATTCTTCCCTTTGTACTAAGTTATTTTCAGCTAGAAAGCATGTGGCTTCTGAAAATTATCACTCTTTAAGATACAGAGGTCAACCAGATCCTTGATAGATGAGAGGAAAACTGATGAAAGGGGTTTTTTTCCTCTTAAAAGACTGGTCTGAGCCAAAGTTTCGTATGATCATTAGTTACTGTTCCACTAAATATAAAGTTAAAATTGAACATGGACTTACAGAAATTATCTGATTTCTAGAGAGCCAAGACTGTTTTTCCCTTAAGCTGTCAGTGCTTCTGTAGTGGTATATCCATTTTTGTTCTCAAAGTGAACTGCTTTGTCAGAGACAGTGTTCAGCCAAAGGTTTCCTAGGAAGTTCTCAAGTGTTTACATGTACCAGGATTGAAACACAGAGGTCTTCATTTTTCTTGAAGATAAACCAGTTGAATGACAGGGCTCCAGTTTCTGTGTTCTCCTGCATTAACCACAATGATCCAAAGATAGTATGAAACACTTTATCACAAGTTTCATTACTACATGAAACTACAAGTTTCATTACTACATGCTGTCTTCCTACTGGCTACTGTAAATGGCATAGAGAAATTATTACTGAATGTATAAACATTATTAGATACTTCCTAACAAAAAACAAAAAAAACAAAGAAACAAGCAAACAGCAAACTTGAATACAATCTTTATGTGGTAAAAACTGTTGCATAGTTTGGCATATTCATCATATGGTTTTCCTAATAACAAGTCTGATAGTGGTGAATGACAATTATTAGGCCTTAGTGAATCTATGGAAACAGCTGTCATCTAATGGATGAAGATAAATTACTCTGATTATAGTGCTAGGCTGTACAGACTAAATTTTTTTTTTGAGATGTTTAGCATGATTTTAAAAAATTAACATGGTAATTCAAGTTAATGTGCTACACATATATCAAAATTTCTTTGACATTTAATCATGAAGTTCTACTTTGAAAAACTGCAAGCATATATCATGTTATTGCTAATATTCACTTACAATCAGGGACCATTTTAAAAGAACAAATGAAACTGATGTTGTCTGGTGTGGTCACAAAAAAATGATGAGGTTCTCATCAATTATAGGTGCTTCCACTCAAAGGCATTATTTTATTCTGCAACTAGAAAGCAATTCCTAAACCAACATGAAATTATATGATGTCTAGTTTTTGAGTCCTTTTGCCAAGGTTCTGGGTGACCTCTGCATTCAAACAATTGAAATTTAAGTTAGATGGGCACTGTAATAATTTTGGAAGGGGGAAAAGCCACACAGCATGAACTTATTTTTTAACAGTTCTGTTTTCTTAGTCTAGTATCAATCAGGTTTTCCAGACTGAAAATATGGTTAATGCTTGTTTTTGTGAAGCTTAAAACATGAATGTTGATAGTAAATTCACTGAGATGCTTTTCATAGATAAGTCTAACCCATTCAACCATCTTTATTGTTTTAAGCACTATAAGAAAGCACATTAAAACCAAAAGGCAGATGGCTGAAATTATGCATCCCATCTGATTTGTCCTTAAAAATCATGTAACCACTAGAAAGGAAAGAAAATATTTTTAGAAGTAAGAGTTTGTTAATGTTACACATGGCAGGAGCGCGTCTCCCAGTATTTACGGTTCCACACGTGGCTATTTCTCCATGTGATACCACAAAGTTTCTCTCTGTGCAGCACTACCTGACTGCACACATTGGTAAATCAAACTATTCCATAATAGTTGCCAGTAGAAGCCTGTGGGAAAAAAAAGACTAGTATTTTAAAAAACTGTGATGTTTCTATGCAAGTTTGTACATTTCCATTGCAGTATAAAAAAGGTGTCCTGCATCTCAGCTAAAATTTCTAGTTGTTATACTGATATGCTATAGTCAGGTCCATTTTTTTTTTCTCAGCTGCTCTTCAGCTATTAGCCTGTCAGACAGAAGTCAGATATTTTTGTGGTCCATGGAAAGTAGATGTTACATGTTCTCAATCGGTAAAGGACAATTAAGATGTGCACTGAAGTAGGCCTGTAGTGAAAACATAAAATTATCCAAGTCCCTTTCTTATCTTGAAAAATGTACTTGATTGTTCTCTTTTCTCCAAAAAAAGCTATGCAATGCCATTTTCAATAAGACATCAGATATGCAGTGTATTTAATGCCTATTTTCATTCCTCTATTTGTAATAGAAAAATATTATTTTCTCCCTTTTCTCAGATTATTAACCCTAATATATTCTATCAAGTTTTCCATTTGAAGATTGTGTATAGTTTTGTTATCTCAATACTCAATGGGCTCTATCTGACCACAGTAATCTCTGTCAATTTTAACTGAAAATTCAACACATCAAGGATTACACAATCAAGTATTATGGCAGCTATATTTTACTCAGAACTTAAAATATACAGCAGTAGGTCACTTTCCAAGCTTCCTTTGGAATAGTTATCCTTTCATCATAGAATTTGAATTATATACAGACAGCCAGGTTCCTTTCTTCTATCAGCATTTTTTAGAAAAAAACACATGATCTTTAGAGTCCAGCCTCAGGATGAGCACCATTGTGACAGTGCATTAGCGCTGGGGTAGAAAATACATGTATCAAGGAAAATAAATCTAAATGGATTAAAAAATAATTTTTAGAAATACACGTTATATCTACATGATAAAGACATAATTCCCTTTTAATCCATGGTTTGTTTGGTTTTTTTTCATGGCCCTTGCATGAAATATCTACACTACATGTGCTGTCATGCTAGAGTAGTCTCTAACATTTTTCAAGAGAAGTTTGTCTAATCTAACTGTATTTTTAGTGTCTCCATTTGTGCTTTTTCTATCCATTAGAGAAGAAAATAATAGGCACATCTGGGGCATGGTTCATCTCGTTGGAAAACAGACTTCTAAAATGTTATTGGAAATACACTTTGAATGTGATAATGTGATTTCTCTTTTTTTCTTTTTAAAGAAAGAAATAAAAAGCCAAAGTCACTTCACACTGCCTGACTTGCAATGGGGACACCCATATTCTGTGAAGAGATGACATCTAAAGCATGTCAGGTAATAGATATAGTTTGGTCCAAACAAAACCGCTCTACTGAGAGAAGCAGGACCTTCACGGAGGCTGAACAGAAGAATGTCTGAGAGAAAGCCTAGTAGCAGTTTCAAAAGCTACCTTTTAGGTGTGTATTTTAATATAATGTCAGATCACATGGTCATAATGTCGTTTTCCAAAGGAAGGTGTAGCACTTTTGGGATGGAGACCATAATTGTTGAATTCATAATTACTAAATGCATTCTTTTAATCATGCCACCTCAATCCTTTGGTCACTATAATTCTCATTCCTAGTTTCTGTCTAGGGGAGCATTTTAATTACTACCAATTTCCATTCCAGAGGCATGTGTGGAATAACGAGCTTGCAACATTTCCAGCCTCTTTCAGTGTTCCTGTGAGTACTACAGCAGTAACTCAAGTATGTCCTACCCTTCAAAATAGGAGACAACAACAAAAGCGGTAAGAAAACAAACCAAACCAAACAAACAAACAAAAACCCCAAAACCAACAGCTCATGGAACACACATTTACTAGAATTTGCAAATATCATAAATTTTGGAAAAGTTGTATGATGTGTGCAACATGCAAATTTAGAACAGAAATCTTGTCATATAACAGGATAATAAATGTGCTGGACATCTATTTTTCCTTTGAAAGAACCAGTGACATTCTCAGCAGCATCAGGCTTTAATTTAATTAATTAAACTTAATTAGTTAATAAAATTAATTAATTTAATTAATTAAACTTAATTCTAATTAAGTTTAGAATTAAACTTTACACATTGTTTATTGCCAGTGTTGCTTTGCAAAGTATCTGCATCACTTTGCCTTTCACCCCTTTGAAGCAAGACAAACATAGTTTTTACCAAAGTTTTTCCTTCAAATGCGTCATTAATCTGACTAACAAGCACTTATGTCCCCAGTTAATTGAAGTTACAACCTTTCTTATAGATGACAGTTCTCCTTTCACTAAAAGTGATGCATAAGAGGTCTAAACCCTCAGCTTTAGTGAACTTCAGGGAATCTATATTCTTTATTTTCTCTTGAATGGATTCTGGGGACTGTCAATGCCCTCGAACAGAAACAAAGGTTAAGTCTTCACCAAGAGTCCCTGCTGACTCACTGCCTGCTTCCAAATTGTGTAAAACAGAGAAAAAACTTGTTAGTTTCTGTAGGAAAGAGAATGAGAATTATTTTCCAGAGCTATAAATTATTTTCCAGAGCTTTTCCAGAGAATTATTTTCTAGAGCTTTCTAATTTCATTGTTTTCCTTCTTTAGGTACCTGTGGACAAAGATATTGCTGTTAGGAATGGATGGGACTGAATATAAAATTCCATTGTCACAGGTGATATTCCTTTTTGCCAGTAAAATTTTCAGTCAGCAATCTACAGAGATAAAGCACAAAAACATTAGCAATTTAATTCTTGTAAATTAGTTTAAAAACTTTTACTATACCCTACTTTCATCGTTTTTTCTGGGATATACTAAGGCAAAAAAGAAAAAGTGAAAGATTAATTGTGAGATATAAAGAGGGTGACTAAAAAGACTATATTTATTTTCACGCCTTATTTTTGTTATCAAAATATATCTCAGAACATCTACATTTGACCTTCAGTAGGTGGTTTCTGACAAAGATAAGGACATTTTCAGAGGTATAACCTTCTCATTCTCATTTCAATCCAGCTCTCACCTCTTGTAGAGTAACTGTGGCTTAAGATGGCTACCAATTCTGTTATAATGTCTGGATACTTTTGCAGGGTATTCAACACTGCTTACTAAAAATGGGGAGTTCTTTTAGATCCAAAATCTTTGGTTAAAATAATTCAGTTGGAGTCACACGCCATTGAAATTCTACTTTTATGCTTTCAATGTATAGCTTCTGTATTTTAATTGAGTTATATACTCACAAAAAAGCCTAGACTGGCAGTATAGAGCTATATATTCATATTAAAAGTACCTCAAAAAATCTGTTTCATGGTCATGCTCCAGGGGCAAAAACTTCTCACACCTTTAAAGGACATACATAATGGCTTTGCACCAGGAGGGTATAACAAATGTTGCCTACTCGTTGTCCAACTTAAAAGAAAATGCCAAATGGGAAAGGGATAATGCAGGTGGCAGCAATGTATTGAAGTGAGTCAGCCATATCTTTTGCAGTAAAAGGCTGTTTTAGCAAGCTGTGTATCTAGAAAGCTCCTTTCTCTGCAACAGGTGGGATCAGAGTGTGTGCAATTAACCAGCAATTTGCTTATCAAAAGCTGTGGTAAGTGAGGTACTTTGTGATTATATGATAACACATTCGCTTCTTTGTCTGATCTCCACCTGCTCAGAACAGGATGGTACAGATAAATTATTTTTGTTCATGCAAAATCTTAGGAGAGAGAGAGAGAGATATTGCTCACTGAACTAATATTATTTTATTCCTGTAACCAGGCTTCTATTATTGCTCATGGCAAATTTCATCCTCTTTTGGATGCACTGCGAAATAAAAGGAGGTACTAAAAGTGGCAAACTCTTACTGTTAGTTTGTGCCATCATATTTTCTCTTGGTTTTAGGACCCTTTGCAACAGAAACACAGAAAAGCTTTAACAATTCAAATTCCAAAGTCTTCCTATTACTTCTTATATATGTACAAAAGGTTAATGTAATATGTCCTAATGCGTCTTCTGCAGGTGAAGGCTTTTCTAATATTCCTACATAATTTCTCTAGAGAAAAATACCCAGTTTGCTTCTTTTTCTATTTGTTCTGTCAAACGACTCCAGAAGCCCAGACAATCCTTGATTCTGTAGTGTAAGTGATGTAATGGCATAATTTAAAGTGATTTCTGCATTTAATTTAATTTTATTTAATTTAAATAAGGTCTTGCTCTCATAATCCCTACAGTTATTCCTGAACTTCAGATGGTTAAAGCTAGATTGTGCTAGCTGGGCCTGGTACAGGTGACATATGGCTTGGCAGCATCAGTGCATCTGAGAAGTCAGGGCAATGATCAAATAAGATCTGCTCCCCTTGCACTCCTCAAATACCACACTGGGGTTTTATAGGTGCCCTTTCCATTAATGCATAGTTTTTCACAGTGCTTAATGAGATTGGGATGCTATTTAAAGTATATTGCCTGTGTTTGTGATGTAGAGCAAACATTTACATTCAACATATGTTTTTGATAGAGGTTTTGGCTTAAAGCTTTTTCAGTATTTAACAGCATTAAGCTATTGAAAGAGGTGCAGTTTTAAACTGTTTGGAATAATGAACTGCCTGGGACAGAATATAGCCATGTCATTGCAAGTGGTGTTTGATACCATATCAGGGTGGTAATTGCTTATGCCTTTCTATCTTCTTCCAGAAGCCAATTGGTTAATCACACTTTTAATGCTTGGACAGGTCGGTGATTGTTCAATGTAACACAAAACAATTAAATATTTACATACAGTTAGTAGTGTAATCAGATTCTCTGCTGCAACTCAGAAAGGGAGGAGGAAGGGGGAAGCAGAGAAAGAAGGTGAAAAGGTCATCAGTGAAAATAGAATATAGGTGGGAGAATAAACTTTTTCCCTTGAATAGCTGAGCATGCATTTTCTGTTGAGTATTAGAGATTTAACAGAAAGCTTATTTTTGTTTATCGGAAGTGCAGCTTCACAAATGCTGGGAGAATGCTTGAACTGACCTCAATCTTTGGGTCAGCATTACATTTTCATATGAATCAAAATACTTAGACAGTTCTTTACAGTGGAATTTGTATAGGCAATGTTCCCTTTGCCTTATGTACTGTAAAAAAATATGTTAAAAGAGTAATGTGGTGGCTAGACTAAAGAGGAGAGAGATAATCCTCTACACACCTTTTCTCCTACTTAAAAGGAATAATTAAATTTTCTTGAATTTCTAAGTCTACCTCCACAGGAGTACAGATGCCCGCATTCCTTTAAGACACTTGAAAGGAATACTTTTTCTCTTTTGACACCTGATGAGAGTTTTGTAAAAGTTCACAAATTCTTTTGATACAACTGGCACAGTATTTTGTGCCTATACTCTGCTTTGTCATCTATGAACCATCACATTAGTGGTAGAGGCTAATTGAAAATCTTGATGTCAACAACCTTAAATAAAAAGCTAGGATGCTGTGCTGAAAATCTAATAATAGTGTATTACAATATTTTGACTGGACACACGGGATGATACATAGAGCTGAGCAGTTTTATTTTATCTGTGGTACAGCATGCTCCTTTGAAATAGTGGTTAAAGTTGTCATAAAGCAACTAGAACATTTGGATTAAGATAGCGACTGATTTCATCTAAATAAAATTTGTGAAGGACGGTTCCTAAAGCTTGAACTGGATGGCTTCATAAGGTACTTTCAACCTCAGTGATCCTGTAGTTCCCCATAGCAAATCTACGTGATGTTCTATTATGCAACTTCCACTGGGTTATACCAAGGCAGAAGTTTTTTGAGAGTTATCCATGTTGCACTCAAGTGTGTACTGTGAGATCTCAGCTATAATTACTGGAGAAATCTGCACCAAAAAGAACCCCCTTGCACACCAATGCATGTTCAGTTGTGGGCCAGAAGTCCATGTGCTCCTACCTCAAATACAGATTTGAATCTGTACATAGGCCCATGTCTTTGATCAAAAGTCACAGAATTCTGAGTAAGGTCTGCACTGTTTATTGATGTTTCTTTTGTACAAAATTCCAGCTCTAAGCTTACACAGTGTTTTGAGCTGCAGTTTGAGCACTAGTGCTCAAATCATAGATTCCTTATTCTCTCAGTAAACACAGAATCATGCTTATCAATACACTAGTTGATGTATAAAATTTGGTTTAAAATGTTTAGCTACCATTAGCTATGTCCCTAAACTATATTGTTCAGTTCATAAACAGAACTATTGTGTAATTAATCTCCTATAGTTTGTGTCTATGTCAATGCAGTGAGTATAGAAGGAATTTTTATCGTTGGACAACCTACAGAATCATTAAAAACATCATTCAGGATACGACTTATGAAGGGGACAAGGGCATCAGACAGATTTTTAATTTTCCCCTCTTTTAGTTCTTATTGTTTTGCACTGAGACAATGTATCATTAAGGATAAGAGAATTTATTTTCATACATAGGACATCCCTTGCTATTTATGTATGATTATATCATCTTGATTTCTAGTGATAGTAGATTATGATAACAGTAAATCCTATTTGGATAGAATGAGAGAAGATTATAATGGAATATTTGCCGTGTGCCTGAATTCTGAACATGTCAGGAAGCATGTGAAAATTAACACAAACATCAAGCTGCTCATTTATGGAAACTAGTCCAGGGGTAACTTCATAGGTGTCCTTTCCTGCTAAGCTTCACAGAGGATGGGGTTAAGCTTCAACATGGCTGTGGGCTTCACTTAGAGGAAGTAGTACAGATGCAGAGCAGCCCCACATGTGTCAAGGGACATTTTGTACTGCCTTGGACAAGACTGAAATGATGGGCCAGAATTATTCATGTTCCCACTCATGTGGCCTCATGACTCCTCTTGTCTCCCTCTCTATTGCACCAATATGTAATCCTTTATGTATTGCTGTGATCTTTCAGTAAATCCAAATTGGTCTCAAAACAACTCTCAAGAAAACAGGGAGAATGACATATAGCATGTGTAACTGCTAGTCAGGAAACAAAAATGTTCTATGTTTTCAGATCTCTGAAGAGTAATAAATGTCACTTGAAACACAGATAGTACTTATAGTGACATAAAACCATAGCAAAATGTCCTAAAGAACCCCTTCATTTTTAAAATTGACACATACTGTATCCTTTCCAGCAAGGTAATACACATCTTTGTCTTCCTCCGTTGTATTTCTGTGAGACAGCCTTACTGCAGCTGTAATTTAAAACACCACAGCTTTTTCCTGAGTCAAAAATATTGCAACAATCATCTGCTTAGAAATAGAAGGAGATGAAAGGCACACTGTTAATGTTTACTTCTACTAAAACTTTTGTTTCTTCTTGGTACCTCATATGTCAAAATTGCCCTGATTTCAATTTACAAATTTTACATTGTAAAACAAGCTTACTGTCAATTTATAGAACAGATATGGACCCCAAGTGTGTATAATTCATCTCTGCTATTTTAGATTTGATCTTCTTAAGTGACCTGGAAACTTCAGAAAAATAGGCCTCTTGTTCAATGAGAATTGAGATAATCATTATTAATGTGGAAACTTTCTATCAAGGGCTCTTCAAATAGATTTTTTTGTTAATTGCTTCCTCACCAGCACTGGAAAAAGGAAGTTAATTTGCACAGAAATAGCAAATAAATGGAAATAAGGAAGCTTGCAGAAAGCTTGTGAAAGTTATCTAAGCTTTTGTTGAAAAGATTTGAAGGGAGAACATATTCAGTCTGAATGAGTTCATTAATCCCCAGTGGGTATCTAATACAAATATGCAGGTCCACATTGAAAGCTCAGAAAATATCTCATTGCTATTTGGGACAAATGTAAGGGTAGTTATTGTTAGAGAGGAGAAGTAGTTCTTTAATCCCTTTATTCATGTTGGTTTTAGGGGTTAAGAATCTGCTCATTTGAAGTTGTTAGGCTAAATCAGCCCACATTAGCTCCTCAGACACCTTATTAGTTTTTTGAAACAAATTAATTAGAAGACCTTGATATTCTACCTTATGCTAAACTGCCTGAGTTATAATTGTGAGGATAATTGGATGTATCTCCCTACTCTATAGTAGGCATTCAATAGCAGATGGTGCCTTGATGTCTCATTTCTCAGAAATATGGCAGATTACATTCACTAGTATGCTACAGAGTATCATCATAAATAATTGCCACTAAAGGAGTTGGCAAATAAAAAACATATATTATGACATGCATTTTAATAGAATTTGAAATGGTTCCTATCTATTCAGAGAGAACTTGTAAAGTGCCGTAGAGTTCTTTAAAACATAAGATGTTGCATAATAATAATTGCTCTTATAATACATTTGTCTGCCTATCGTTAGACTGTATTTTTCATGTAACTTATTTGTGTGATATTCATGTCACACTCCACTTTTATTTCCAAGATTCTCAGTTGCAGGATTTTAAATCATTCTTTAAAGTTTATTCATTTGGCTTTGCCTTTTAATTGTAGGCTTTTATATTTAATTAAGATTTTGGTGGCATCTGTTCCAGAAGTGCCATATAAATGTTATGATTCATACATTTATGAACTATAAATATTTTGTTCCAACAAAAGCCAACACACAGAACTCCCAACACCTACACATAACTGAGAGAGCCATAAAATGTCTGAAGTTAAAAGTGAACAGAGTCTGGTTTTAAATGTAAAACTTTTCTATGTTTCGTGAAACAAAGTTAGAAAATGGTGGACCTATTTCTTACTAACTAATTCTCATTATACCACTCCATTTGTTCTAACACCAGTATATCACCTATTTGAAGACCTCAACTCAACAATTGTTTCCTCTGTGGAACACACAGACATGTCATTTGTTCCTTCAAGTGGGCCAGGAATAAACTTCTTGCAAATTAAAGTGGTTGAATTATTTGACTTTCTGGTGCCTGAATATAGTTTATATGCCCCATGACTGAAATGAGGATTACATGGATGATTTCTAAGACCTGAAAGTTCACAAGCAGGTTCAGATCTCTGGTCATCTTAAGACCAGAAATAGAGATACAAAAATGATTTAATTTTGCTCCAGCTCTACTAAAAAAGGTTTGTACTCAACTTTTCCTGTTTTATGTAAGGTGTATTTGAATGTTCTAATGACTGCTCAACTCATCAGCTGACAGTTCTACCTTCAGGATTGCCTAGTTTAAATATATGCTATCACAGTAAACACAAGAAATGTTCACATTTTTCTGGCTGGTATTCAACATTTATTTTCAAAAGTTTGTTGTAGACCAAGGATTGGAATACCAACTAAAGTACACGGCCACCAATCAAAAAGGGTTTTATCTGTCAAGCCCTCAATTTTCTCCGGCAAAAATAAAGGAACACGTACAGAAAATTGTGAGAACTGGGCAAGCATGGAAGCCGGATGTATAATGAGTGTATTCAGTAAACATCTGCACTTACTCCATTTAATAGTCCCTTGTTCCCCTGAATCCATGCTTAGCTACCTCAGCTTGCTCTGGCACAGAGCTGTAAAGTTCATCCTTCAGCTGCATGATGGTCATTGTGTCTCTTGGAAGTGTCTCCCAGTAGCCTCAACTGATACCTTCCAGCTCCTGCACTGAAAAAGATGATTCTAACTTCATTCTAATCTCTTCTTCCCATGCCTTTTATGCTATATAGATCTTTAGTATCTTCTCTTTTCCAAACTGCATAATCCTATCTAGTTCAGCCACTCATTCTGTGGAAGTCATGTCACATCCATAATAATTGGTATGACTAAATTGGCTTTGTTAATTTATGAACACAGTAAATTTTTATTTTTATGGTTAGAAAATTAATTATTTTTTAATTATTCTTAGAAGAAAGGGGTGTAATTAAAGAGAAATAGAATTGAAATACAATCAATGAATGATTCCTGAGAAAGGAATCAAGACACAGAGTCAAAATCCATCCATCTTAACTCTTAATCTTTTAATTTCATAGTTAATTATTCAATGTAATTATTTTAATATACGCATACTCATTGTATTGTGAAATGTACTAATACAAGTCTGATATTCATTGACTAGCCAAATACTTAGGATCATTGAATAACTCAAGTGGGAGGGAACTTCAGGAGGTGTGTTGTCCTATCTACTGCTCAAAGCAAGATCAGCTCTGACATCAGACCAAATTGTTCAGGGCTTTGTCCAGTCTGGTCTTCAAAACCTCCAAGATTTGCAACTCCCTGGGCAACCTGTTCAAATTTCCTTATGGGGAAAGTTTTTTTTCCAATCTGAACCCACACTGGATGTCTTTTGGAGAGACGAAATTACTATTTTATTTTCCCTGAATTTACCGTACAAGAACCTGCCCAGGACCAGAGTGTACACTGACAATTGAACACTCCTATAACTGAACTCAGATATCATTTTGAGATAGAAACCAGAAAAAACACACATGTGCCAAACTGGAGCTGGCTGACATACAATGCATTTTTTTAATACCTGGAAGGATATGGAGTCCGCATGCATGTACTTATCAGCTTCCCAAAACACAGGTTAAACAATAATAGAGTGCAATGTATGAACTGTTTAAAGTACATTAAATGAATCTCCATCTCCCTGAACATTCCTGGGACTGTTTGTTCAAAATCCTTTTGAAGACTTTAAAAGAGAAATGTTGACAGTTAGAGAATGAAACTAATTTTCTCATGGGTAAAGCTCCACACTTTTTCACACCTCTGCAAGATTATTCTTATGCATATTAAAGGAAGACTGTAACTTGGAGGAGTGTTAGTAGAGGTAACTAAGATGACTGAGAAGGTAAAGCTTAATTCAGAGACTATTAGCAGAGCTTGGCTTGTTTAGTCTAGAAAAAAAAGGAAATCTGAGAAGGAACTGATTGCTTTCTATCATTTCATCAGGAGAATAAACAGTGAGGGAAAAAAGAGCTATTGAATTTAAAGAAGAGATTTAATGTTGGCATAGCAGCAAATTATGAATAAATTTACAATGGAAATTAGAGGGTTTTTTAGACATCATAAGCATGGCTTTCTTGAACAGATTTCCATTAGAAACAGTAGAGGCAGAGACCAAGTAATTTTTAAAAAGAATTTAATAGTCTATGAAAGGCTCGCTTGTGACTGAAGATGACTGGATCTGGTGAAAGATTTCCTGTTTGATATTCTTAGTTCAGCAAATGACCTTTTTCCAAGTCTCTTAAGGACTTATTCCCAGAAATGTTAAACCCAGCTGAAATTCATTTAATCTTGTTCTGAGAGCAGTTCCTTCATCTGTAAAATGGATGTGCCACTTAAGTTGAATGAGCATTTGCAACCCTTAGGATAATTAAGAGAAAAAAATCAGTAAAAATTAAGAACACATCCTGAACTTTTTTAAAGCAACAGAGGAATGTCAGATTTCCAAGGTTAATTAATCTGTAATAGAAACAGGCAGCTGAATTGATGAGAATGTTTGAAAATCTTATAATGCAGAGGTAAGTCTTTCTACAGGAGCTCTCTGGGTACTTTCTATTGTGCATGAAGAAATTCTGCTAGCACAGTGCACAGTTTAGGAGCATACAGCAATTATTTACTGATTCATACTCATGGGAAACAGCAACCAATAACATGCTTCCAGGTTAAGCATGTGCATGCTCATAAGTCTCTGCTGGTGAGGCAGTCATCACGCAGGAAGTGAAGGTGTGTTCTCTGTTGCTCCAAATGTTACTGCAATGCTACATGTAAATGCTTTTTCCCTCCCTTTTTATATCATTTTATACCGATGTTTTCTCTCACGTCACTGAGTTAGTAATTTTCATCTCTTCTCTTGTCTTTCTTATCTTGCATGGAATTAATTTTTCTTTCCTCTTACAGCTTAACAGGCCAAGGTCAGAAAACTGTGTTTTAAGAAAGGCAGGCTTTGCATCACACACAGCTGAATTCCTAATCTGGGTTATAGCAGCATCATCTCTGAATGTTCAAAACTTTGAGGTCTGTAGATCCAGAACTAAGGAACTGCCCTCCTCCAGCATCTGCAGCACTACTCAGGTTTGAGAATATTCAGGGGAAAAATTATTTGCCTTACTCTGTCTCCTTCATTGTAATTGTAATTCATGCACTAAAGAAATTGAAGCTTTTCCATTATTTCGATGTAGTTTTGCTGTACAAGTACATTCTATTACATGCATAGGTTAGGAGTAGAAACATCTCTAAAAAGAATTATGTTTAATTGAAAATAAAAAATATGACATATATATTATTGAATAGCAAGCTACCTGGGAAGGGAGGAAGTGAAATTTGCACCATTAAAAAAAGTGGAAAATTACAAGAGTTTACAGCTTACAGTGAACTGAGATGAGCCATTGAGACAAACACATTTTTCTGAAATGGACCATTTCATTATTTAGCAGATATTTTTCAGTATGACAGTAGCAATCACTGTTTGCAGAACAATCATGTCTGTGCACTCAGCCTCTAAATTTTTTCTGCTGATTGCCCCTTCAAACCTGTGGACATCTGGAAACAAATGTAAGCGTAGGTAGGTTTGACAGCAGCCCACTTAGCCTTGGCCTTGGGTTTACATTATTTTAGCTTTTGTTCTGCCTTTGTTTTCGCAAAGCTGCCATTTGAAACAACAGCCCACCCTTTTCTTTATAAGTGACTCATGAAAATGAAACAGGAAGTTATTCCAACTGGGAGTGTAAAGCTCTTAGCTGAGGCTGGACTTTTGAACCTTGAATTATCTTCAAAAACAATGTACTGCAATTTAGGTTGGCATCAATACATTTCCTGTGCATTAAAAATAGAAGAATAATTGTTAGGCAATATTCTCAGCTTTTAAATATAAAATAAATGATTATTAATAACATCCACAGGCTCACAGAATAAGCAGTGCTTGTGCAGTCTTGCTTGCCAGTAGGAAGTGCTGTAGTAATGTGTGTTATGACATTATATGGCAGTGGGGTTGGACTAGATGATCTCCAGAGGTCCCTTCCAATCCTAACAATTCTGTGATTCTGTATTCTAAATGCTAAATATGCTTATGCAATTAGTAAACCCCTAAAAATAATATAAGGACTGTAATTCTAAATGACAAAGTCTTTGCATATACTATTCTCAAATATTCTAAGTAGATAAGATGTTGTTCAAATTAATTTAATTTTTAAAATTGACTTATAATCCCTAGAAGAGGCCAGCACATATTAATTTTGTACATTTTTCTATTACAAACTGTCAGCAGTAATAATTTCCTGCTTTAGTGTTCCTTCTGGGTATCTGTCAGATTCGTACTGAACCTATTGCTATTTTGAATGTTAATATTGAGATACTCAATGGATCAAAGAGCTTTAGAAAGAGTTTTCTCCAGTCATAACCATTCCTTTCTTCATTTAGTATCATGGTATCTTATTTCCCTGTTCAAATTTGCTAAAACTTTCCATGAAGAAGGTAACTAGAACTATTTGATGAGTGACAAATTGACATCAACAAACTTTTTTAAAGGCAAACTACTACTATGATCTATTCAAGTATGTATTCTTATATACTTTCAGATATAAATTCAATCTATGTAAAACATCTTACTGACTTCTTTCTTCCTTATGTTGCTGCATTACTATTTTTCTAGCTCATTCCTTATTCTGAAAAAGGAGTAAATAAATTTTTGCAGTAATATAACTTACCAGATATTTTAAAGATCTGATTTCTTCCTAAAAAATCCCCAAACCAACGAAACAGCAAACCACACAAGAGGAAAACAACAAAACCAACAAAAAACCTCCCTTGAGGTTTTCAAGATTTTCATAGTAATTAATTTAATTCTTTGTTCTAGCAGAAATGGGGACACAAAGCAAAATCCACCTGAACACGATTTTGTGATG
Organism: Falcunculus frontatus; assembly: GCA_013398115.1. Taxonomy (NCBI): domain Eukaryota; kingdom Metazoa; phylum Chordata; class Aves; order Passeriformes; genus Falcunculus; species Falcunculus frontatus. The sequence continues at coordinate 312,091 of VZRV01006407.1, read as the reverse complement.
TGAATAGGATTTAATATTGCATCTTTAATTCTATAAAATGGTGCCCTTCATAATGACTCCTCATTTTGATCAGATCAAATTGAAAAGCAAGCTTTCGTGATCGTTCTGTGATTCCACTTATTCAATTAAGGTGTTTATTTTTCCAAAATTTACAACAATCTCTACTGACACTAAGCAGACTTCCAGCATTTGCTGTTTGAAACTGACATTTTTTTTGTCCTCAGGACAACTGTAATTTTCTCAACAGGTATATTAATGCTTGAGGAATGTCAAAAGAGACTTAATGAGAAATCACGTGTGAGAAAGGATGTCGTATTTCCAAGTATGATTGAAAGCTCACCATGACTTTGACCCTGATATCTTATTTCCCTGCCACTCTCACAGTTTCAAGTTCGTCACATACTGCTTGACACAACCACATTTATCAAATAGACTGCTTTAAGTTATTATCCAGCATTTTACCTTGTCCAAACTTGTTTAAACTTCACGGATATTCTTCCAGCTTCTCACTGTAATGAAACAAATAGCAGTGAGGCTTACTGGGACCACAGCCATACAAAGAAATCTTGCATATTCACTGTGGAAACTTAGAGGATTGCTGCTTCCTGTTGTAGCAGAGCTTGAATATTTAAAATTAGAGAGGTTGCACTGTCAATTCTCACAAATCCTGTCTTGCCATCCCCTGTCTGTTTTCCACCCATCTTGTAAAATCCTCAATCCCGTTATGAAAAATTCTGCCCTTCAGTGGGTGAGCAGGCAGGATTTGACTCAATCAGTTTTGTTGTTTTAGATACACAGCCACAATTGCTCCTGACCCTTCCTTTCTCTTTGTTTAAAAGACACCACCCACTCTACCAATCCTGCAGCTAGCATATGGCGGGTTTTACCCATTCCATAAAACATTTTTCAATCAGCGGCAAGTCCTGGAGTCCATCACCTCATTCTGGGTTGAATGACAGGCACAAAGTCTTCCACAACTTCTTTGGGCAACCTGTTCCAAGGTTCTCACCATCCTCTGAGTAAAGAACTTTTTTCTAATGTCTAATTTAAATCTCTCCTCTTGCAGTTTAAAACCCTTCCCCCTTGTCCTATTGCTATTTGCCTGCATAAAATGTCTCTCTCCCTCTTTTTTATAAGCCCCCTTAAAGTACTGGGAGGCTGCAATGAGGTCTCCCCAGAGCCTTCTCCTCTCCAGGCTGAACAGCCCCAGGTCCTTCAGCCTGTCCTCACAGGACAGATGCTCCAGCCTTCTGGCCAACTTTATGACCCTAATATTTTGATATGATATGACTAGACTTCAGCAAAGAATGTTCTGCTTGTAGATTTAGCCTTTAGTATGTGATGTACCTCGGCTTAAGTGATCAGCTACTTTCCACAGAATGTAAGAAGTTTGTGATATCACATGATGTACTTTTACATTGAGGGACAGAGGGTCCAAACTGTGGGAAAAATTCATTTCACTTCAATGCCAGCTGATGATGAAGTGCTTGTAAGAGCTAGAAGATGACCTTTTTTGGAAGGCATTAGCAAAAGGCACATTCCCAGACTAATAAATTTGATTCTAATACAACAGATTCTAATGGGCTTGTCATTATTGTATCTTTTTTTTATTTTGATCAAGTTACTACTAGCTATTAAAATTAATATTTTTTCTTTTTGCTTTTTATCTTTAACTCCATGTCACCCTCCATATTTTCTTTAATATTACGGTACAGAGTCTCTCAGCTTTTTCCCTTATTTGCCATGGTAGATATAAAAGTGAGTAAACTTACCTGGTCTGTCATATATGAGACTGAGACTCCATTTCTGCTGAAGAAAGGGGGGAAGTTCATTATCTGTGTGTTACCATATTCTAGACCGCTGATTCTTATATTTATCTTCCATTTGCATAGACATGATATACATTTAGATATTTAGATTCACCGGTCCTCCCAAAGTCATTTAGTAAACCTGTGGCTAGTTGGAACATGGAGTCCAACAGCACTCTACCTGCCAAGTAAAATGGATTGACCTAATGTAGGGTTCATGGTTAAACAACTGGAGACTCCCTCTTTTTTTTTAGAGGGAATTGTTGTATTAAATTCACAAATAAATTTTTAAAAATTAAAATTCCCAGAGGATTTTAGCCCCTCCTTGCTGTTTGTTTTCTAACCAGCTACTAATTTTCATAAAGGAAAAATGGGAATAAATAATGTAATGAAAAATAATAGTATGTTAATCTTCTATCCCTAAGCTTCCATTTAATTGCTTGCGGGGTGATGCATTTGGATCTGATATTTATTTACTAGGGATGATTGCTTAGCCACTTACTGTATTAATATTGACAGATGTCCCAGAGAGATAATAAGTGAAAGCATATCGGTACTTTGCAGTCATTTAATGTTAGCATATAATGCTACTTAATACATGTTGACTTCCACATTTACCTTCTTTGGTGAATGGAAGAACAGCATGAGAGTTTTTTTTCCAGGTTTGATTTGATTTATCCATCAAATAAATGAAAAATGATAAGGAAATAAGTTTTCTAAAACAACAAACTTAATGTTTCATTTCACCAGTAGGGTGGAAATATAGCATTAGAAGACTAGTGTGGCAGGCTCATGTATAGATGACTACAGGTGGTTTTAGAAAAGTTTTTGAGCACTAATTATGATAGGAATTCTCCCCTCAAAAGCTGTATATAATCCAGAGTATTAGGGGAACACAAGCTTTTCCACAAAATTTCCCTTCTAAAAATTCATGGGGAAAAGAAAGAAACAATGACTGATAAAGTCATAAATTCTACCTCAACAAGTGCAACATACAAGGAGTGTTGTACTCTCCTACAATATATTCTAAAACGTCTCCTGATGTAGATGTGAAAATATCGAGTGACTAATCTCTTCAACTGCCCTTTACCATATCTCTCACCCTCAAATGCATGAAGAATTTTCAATATTTATTTTTTAATGTCGAAGAAATGCAAATAGCAGTAGTAGCAGTAGTAGCAGTAGTAGTAGTAGTAGTAGTAGTAGTAGTAATAGTAAAAAAAATTAGAGGAGGAAATGTTTAATGATTTTCTTGAGGCTTGTGAACTAGTATTGAAATATATATTGTACAGGTACATGTTTCTGACATGCAGTTCATCTGACATGCAATAACAAGGCAGTATGAATATATGAATATAAATACCTGTTTTAACATGCACCCTTAGCAACTCTCCTCATGTAGGAATACCTAAATTAAAATTATGTATTCTGAAAGTTTTCCAAGAGCTTGATATTTATATTACTCTTCTTAGATTGCCGTTAAATTTGAAAAATGTGGCTAAAAATGTTTAGAGAATTTGGCTTGTTTCCTGACTGATGTTGCCTCTGATATTTCTTTGCTTCAGGGCTTGTAAAGTTTTTATCTTTTTTTAGCTGGGAAATGCAGAAAAATATTACATATATTCATGTATCAGTAGGAAAAAAAAAAAGAGAGAAAAAAATACTCTTTATCCAACTGTAGTGGGTTTGTTTTTTTCTTTCTTCATACATATGCCTGCTTTGTCCCTTACCATCTCCAGTCTGGCCAAGTACTTTCATTGCCTTTTAGAAACCATAGGTTCTTTTGGCAGATAGAAGCTCTGCTTTACTGTATCTTCCTTACAAATTCAAGAATCCCTACAGAATCATAGAACATGCTGAGCTGGAACGGACTCATCAGGAACATCAAATCCAACTCCTGGCCCTGTATGGAACACCCCCGGAATCACACCATGTGTCAGAGAGCATTGTCCAAAATCTTGAGCTCTGTCAGGCTTGGTGTTGTGACCACTTCTCTGGAGAGTCTGTTCCAGTGCCCAGTCACCTCTGGGTAAAAAACCTTTTCCTGATACCCAGCCTAAACCTCCCCTGACACAGCTTCAGGCCATTCCCTTCAGTCCTGTCACTGGGCACCAGAGAGAAGAGATCAGTGCCTGCCCCTCTGCTTTTGCTCGTGACAATTTTGAGGACCACAATGAGGTGTCCCTTCAGTCTCCTCCAGGCTGAACAGACCAAGTGACCTCAGCTGCTCCTCATACAGCTTCCCCTCCAAACGCTTCACCATCCTTATGGCCCTCCTTTGGATGCTCTGTAATAGTTTTACATCTTTTTTGTATTTTGGTACTCAAAACTTCACACAGCACTTGAGGGGAGGCTGCCCCAGAGCAGAGCAGAGTGGCACAATCCGCTCCCTTGCTGAGCTGGTGATGCTGTGCCTGAGGCACCCTGGGACACCTTAGATAGTGAATAATAATCTGGTTTTATTCACTACAGTTCTTCCTTCATCTGTTGTTGCAAAATCTGCAGTGACTCAGGAGCAGTGATGAGTCACTGTCATTCTCTTCAGGAAATCTGTATCAAATGAGAACACATATATAGAACTTCATATCAAATTGTGAATGAACAGAGTGGGGTAAATGCACTGAGGACGTTGTCTATAGAGGAAATGGCAAGAAAGGTTGGTTTGGAACTGGTCAATACATGAAAAATTTATTCAGCAAACGGAGCCATTGTTTTATCAGGCTCACCAAGCACCAGAATGGATTGGAGCCTTAACCCAATGAGTATAGACAGGAGCACAGACTGGGAGAATTTGGGAACTGTGAGATTTAGCTGGTTTGTTTGTTATTGGGCAAGAGAAAATCTGTAAAAAACCCAAGATATTTTATTCACTAATTCAAAATATAATCTGATAGAAACCAATCCCTTAAGAAAAACTCTCTGTGTTCATTAAGTCGGGAGCTGCATTCTTCAAGCTAAGTGTTCTTTTCCCATATAAGCTCCTTATGTCTATGAGTACTTTTGATCACCTTTGTTTATGAGGAACAAGAAACAGATATGACAATTCTAGATTCAAGAAAAAAAAAAATCTCCAGAGCTCAGAGGGAGGAACTCCTTTAGACGTGTTCTTACTGCTGAGACACGCCAAGATGTCTAACTTTCTCATGAAGATGAATTAGGTCTCCCAGGGATTAAAATGCATTTCAGAGTGAAAGTTAGATGCCTTGCAGCAGTAGTGATCATTAGGGATGCTGTTAGCTGGGTGGTAGTTTTAAAATCACAAGAATCTTTACTTCTCTGTAGAAACTGGTATTTTTAACAAAGTGATCTTTGGTTTTATGCTGTGGTAAAGGAACATAATTTTACACATCACGTACAATAGCAAAAAAACTTATGTAAGCTAAGATCTATAGTTAGAGGTCTCATGATTGAATTCTCTATAACTAATTCTATGGTCAAGAATGCATCACAAGCTATGAACACACTGATTAAAAAAAAAAAAAAGACAATTTATACTTAAAAGTATCCGTATGCACAATTAGTTTTTTCTTTTCCATTTCTTCTGTCAAGCTGTTCAGCCCAGGGATTCTGTACTCATCAAGACCCATGACTAACAGCACACTTTGAAAAATGTTCAAATGAAGTATTTTTGTTAAATTGTGATGGTTACATCATGCAGTGACCTGCAGAAAGACTCGCTTTTTTAACATAATCGGCAACAGCCCTGAAAGTGTTGGCTCAGTCTTTGCTCATTGAATGCTTCAGTCTCCTAAACAAACTGTCTGGGTACAGCTGAGTTCAAATAGTAAAAATAGTAATGGTGAGATTTTTTTCCTGTTTGAAGTAGAGGAAGGAAAAAAAAGATGGATGTGTGGGATAAAGTTGGCTTTGCATTTATTCCTCATATTTTTTTCACATTTGGAGACTAAGTATATCAGTTTTCAAACTAGCTTTCTGAGATTATACAGAAACACACAAATTTTTTGATGGTGTTTCTCACTTGACAAGTTCAGAATTTTCTTTGGTCAGCTAAATCATTATCTTTGCTAGCCTTCTAGCATTACCTCACCCTCTTCCTATCTAAGTTTATTAGGTTTTGGTTGGGTTTTTTGATTGGTTGGGCTTTAAAGTTAATAGTTTGACACAGTTTCATGTCAAGAAAACAATTTCAAGCTAAATCTGGTTAATGGTACTAATCAAGAGAAAAGACCCCACAATTACATCTAAGTATTTTTTTCAGATGAAAACCTTATTGATATATGAAACTTTATTAATATGCTTTGTTGTATACAAAATCTTTTGGGAAATAAGAATTACATTTTTTTTCAACCTGCGATACCATTGTTTCAGTAAACGCAGTAGTTCCCTTCTGTTTCAAATAAAAAAAAAAAACACTTTTACTGCTAGATGTTCTCTTTCTCTCTCCCTTTTCCTTTCCCAGCTGATAACCACATTAATTTTTTAATTGGCAAAAAGTTACATCACAGCTGATAGTACTAATATCAATAATGGTTTAGAAGGTTAACTAGCCACCACAGAAAAAAAAATAGAGTAGTAGTCCATTTTATGGTTATATTAGGTGAATGTAATTTCTTAAGCTAAGATTCTTGGAGCCCAAAGCTCACATCAGTCATTTCCATGTTTCTCCATGTTTTTCTATTAACGCACTTTAAATTTTTATACGTATTTATTTTTCCAAACAGAAGGAGTCATATTCTGCCTAAGAGAGACTGAGAAAGCAAGTAGAAAACATCCTGGTGCTACAGAGACATGAAGCGTCATTGGAAAAAACTGAGCTTATTAAGTGAACAGAAATGACATTTGTATTGTAAAGATGTTCTGTGTTATATACAGGTAATTTCATTCCATTGCTTAGACTTGAACCTGGTGTGGGTTAAACAGAAGCGTTTAAGGTTCTCAGGTGTCAGTTGTTTTGCATGTAATATTCTTATGGAAAACAAATAACAAAAGACTCACACCAGGAGAAATCAGAGTTTGTAAGCTGTAGCTTTCATGCTGTATGACTACATTTCTTTTTGAAGTCTGTGTTGCATTTGGGAGCAAGAGTTGCAATCCTATTACTTTTAGAAGACTTGTTTCAACTTACACAGTTGCTTGAGCTTGGACTTTTACATGACTGATTAGGAAAATTCAAATTAATCAGTAAAAAGAAAATGACTTTATCCCTGGAAAAAGTATCAAGAAATTCCTAGGATTTTTTTTTTTTTTAATGTATCATGTATGCTTTTTCTAGCTGACATTGGATAACTGTTCAAGTAAAAAACAAAAAACCAAACATATTTTAAGCAAATGTAATGCATTGTTGCATTAATGGAATTGCAACATGGATGTTGTGTTACAGAGCATGAAGTGGTAAGGAATTTTTTTTTTATTATGTTAGAAAAAAACAAAAGGAGTAATGAAATAATTGCATTGATGTAGCACTGCTCTTTGCCATTCTATTCACAGAGTTTCCATTAGCAGTTTTACCATCTTGCAGAAAAAAAAAGGTCTGATTATCTTCTGGATAGAATATAGTACATGTGGAACTTATATTTTATGGCATGAAAACTTTCTCCTACTAAGTGCAGGAGCACGGCCAATAGACTTATGACTTGACTGTTAATTCAAAGTACTACAAAATCAATTTTGGTACCATGTAATAGAAATTAGGTCCCATTTTCACATTGCCTTTAACAAAATATTAAGGATTTACTCCATCTACAGTGTTTTAATGTTTTAATAGACAATAATTCCTCTGTGTTCATTAACCGAAAACATTCATTCAAGGATTTAAAGACTTTATCTGAGAAAGTAGAGCTCTTTAAGATGCAGCTAAGCATATTTGTAAAATGCTTTTTTAAAAAACTAACAAGGCAAAACACCAACTAACGTCCTCTTTAAATTATTTTGGACCTTTTTCTACAATTTCAAACATCCTGAAAGTGATTCATAAAAGCCAATTAAAAGCTCGCCTGTTGGCTCAGCAGGAGGGACTCATATATCCCTTTCACACAGTCCTCACTGAGGTAGGATGAAACGGGTAGAGGTAAAGAAATAGCAAGTTTCTAGACTTAAAAGTGACAAAGTATCTAGTTACTCCTCACAGGAGCGGGAGGGAAAAAATCAATTATAATGTCTTTGCATCTAAAAATATGGCTTATACCTCTGCGTGGTGCACTATCATCAGAGCTGAGCAGACGAGAGAGCAAAGAGGGAATGGGACACTGAGGAAGTGATCACCAGAGGATGCATTAGAAATTCAGCAGGCTGAAAGCAATTTCAGTTAGAAAGGAAGAAAGAAAAATGTTTTGATGTTAATTCATTCATGCTTCACCATTTGACTTGCAGTCAGGGCCATCTGCTTTGTAGCTTAGTGGGAACAGGTAGAAATTTTTATGCCTGATTCTGATTTCTCTTACTGTTGAAGCAAACCAGAAATTAATCCAATAAAATCAGCCCAGAAGTACTTACATGAGATTAGTGTAAAAATCAGACCTCTTATATTTTTGTGACATAAATCTGTAGGATTTATGTCTATTTCTTTCAGACACCCATCAATTCTTTGGACAGAATTAATAAATGTAATTCATAGTAGTTCCTGAAATAACTGCAAGCAGTTTTATTCTCGGCTGCTTCCTCTTTTAAGAGGGGAGTCAGGTTTTACCTTCCCTTTCTCAGGAAGATACATACATCTTAGGAATATTTTCATAAGGTGTATTTTGTTTGAATTCTGGATGAAAGGGTCTTGGTTTTCATAGCAGGTCAGTCTGTCCAATTATAGCAGAAAGTAAAAGGCCTGCCCTGATAATCATACCTACTCTTTGCTTATGGTCTGTCATTACAGAGCACTGCAAGCACTGTCTGCAAAGTAATGACAGGGCTTCTGCTCTCCCTGTGCTGCAGGCAACTGCACTTTGCTACTTGTCTTTAACTCACTCTGAAGAAAGTGTGGGCAATTCATATAAAAAATTCAAGAGGCTCCCTTCTGTGATGGCCAGACAAGGCATAAGCAGTTATTTTAGGTATCAACACCTTTCCGGTCTAAAGCATGCTTCATTTTCAGCACACTGCTAAAGTAGAAGATGCTGAAGTGCTGCATATCATGGCTGGCTACCAGATTTTATTTTATGTGATTTTGGGAATTCTTTAAGAATATCACCCTGTTCCTCTGCAACATAGTTTGTTTCCCCTTTTCACACTTCATTCACTCCTCATCTGTAAAAAAGAAAAGCTTGTTACCTTCAGAAATACAGCACAGAGAAACATTTCCTCACTGAAAAAAGACTGCTAAACCAAGGCCTCTTAAAGGTAGAGCACAAGGCTGCCAAACTACGGCTCTGGAGAACCAGCAGCTGCCCTGATATACTGCACTTGTGGCCAAACTGCCATAGATGTCTACTTTTCCACTGGCTTAATTGGCACTTCACCCAACCAGAGCAGGATTCATTCTTTCATACTTTTCTGTTCAGACACAAGGAAAAGACTCTATTAGCTGCTTTGATGTGTACCAAACCTTTAGTCAGTTAACAGGACTCATCAATTTGTTCAGTTCACCTAGTTCAGGAAAAATCAGAAAAAAACTTCAGATCCTTTTAGTGCATTGACTGAGCTGCAGACAGCTGTCAATAGAAAAGAGTTGAATCAGTGCATTTGACTAACATTTTGGACTTTATCAGTAGGGTCAAAACTGAAAAGACAGAAAAGCGCCCCTCCCGTAGCCCCTGTTGTTGTTAGAAGTATCCTCTAATAATATGTTTACAAGAATTTCAATTCAACAACCATTTTTTCCCCTAAATTTTGTGCTTTTGAATCAATATAAGTATTTCAGTTATCATATATTTATATTGCCTGACATTATTAAGAGAAAGGATTTTGACCCACCTATAACAATGCTAGAAACTATGCAAAAACACATTGAAGCAAGATTTATGGTTTTAAATGCTCCAGAGGAACAAGGTCTTCATTTGAGGTCAATTACTGCAGTTTAAAGCTCTATTGGGCCACACAATTTGGTATTTAGTGTAAGAAGACTGGACAGAGGTCCTCTAAAATAAAATGCTTATTTGACCATGGCCTTTGAATCATGTGAGCTTTTCCTGAGACCATTTTCTAGCATTTATTTATGGCAGGGAAAAAAAAAAACTGCCTCAAACTGTAAACATTAACAACTCTATGTAGGGGTAAACGTCTGAAACTGAACGATTGAACCTTCAAGCAGAGCCTGCTGCTTGCTAGCTGCAGCTGTTATGGACTGCTTGTAAATTTTGAGAATACCTGGTCTAAAGAAAAGTGGCATGCCCCAAATCCTCCAGTTAACAGAGACATGAAACAGAGGAGGCTGCTCACACATTCCATTATTTAGGTTGGGAAAATATAGAGCTTGGGGTTCTAAAAAGAAAAACATGTGGTGGAAGAGTTCCCTAAATGAAGTAGTCTCCATAAGAGGAAGGGAACCTGAAAAGAAGGCAGTGAAGATTGCAGCTGAAGGAAAGATTCTGGGAAGATCCTTAAGATCAGACAATTTCATGGAGACAAATACTAGGCATGGAGAAAAATGCTGAGGGCCACAAAGGGGCCTTGGCTGATGATGCCCGAGACAGGTGATGGCAAGCAGCACTACAGTAGGAGCTGATAGGACTCTGCCTGACCATCTGTGCCAGCAGGGACCCCCCTGCTGGGAAATGCAGACCTAACAAGCTAGGGAAGACTGAGGGAGGGAGCAAGTACATGATATCATCAAGCAGAATAAACCCTGAATCTTGTTGACTCTTAATACCCCAGTACCCAGCTTCCCTGTGGGGTGTGATTGACTCCGTCCCACCCATAACACAAGCAGTGTCAGAAAAGGGATGCAGTGAACCTTGCTAAAGTGGCATTAGGGGATCCCTCCAGCAGCAGTGTGTGCCAGTGTGAGTGTGTCTATGTGCAGGGGGCAGGTGCACAGCTCACCACCTTGTTGGGCTCTATCGATCCTGCCAGGGAGCCTCACTGGTGGGTTAACCTGCTGGTAACCACTAAGCTTCTGTGGCAGCAAGTGCAGTTGTTTGGCTCTTAATTCCATGCATTTGTTTGCATTAAAAGTGATGAAAAATGGATGCTCGTCTCCAAGGTAATCAAAGAAAACAAAGCAGAATGAAACTTATGTCCTGATGCCATCCATATTAGTAAGCACATAAATATTTCAGTCTTCAGTGTCATTTACTTTAGAATCTGTGTCCACTGTTGACTTCTCAAGAGGCAAGAGGATGCTCCTCTTAGGCGACCAATTCAATTTTTCAAATAGGACAAACTGTGAGGTGGTATTACTCAGAATTTATAAAGAGGGGTATATTTTGCCAAGTAGTCACACATGTAAACATGGGAAGTAGTAGCAACAGAGAAATTTTGGATTGCTAAACATAAATCCACAGCATCCATATGTGGACTGAGCAGAGATGACCTGGATTAATTCAAGTATTAAATAAAAAAAATTAAAAAACAAGAATGGAGGAACAGAGGAAAGATATGTTATGTGTCACACGGACGAATACACTAGGAAGTTACCCAATGTAGGCGTGTTTTCTTAATTTAGAAAGCAAATACATGCAGAAGGGTTTCATGAGCCATAATTCTCTTAAGAACTGCTAAAATGAGAAGTGCAAGTGCACTTCTGTTCTGTGTCTTAACATATTTTCTCCGTATGTAGGGAAGCATAAGCCTTGATCATTTGATGTCCCTTAATGTTTTAATAATTTCCTGTTTTCTTTCCAATATTTCATTCTTTGTTGTGCATATCCAGTTGCTTTTTACTTTTGGGCTATGTAAAAGTTATGATTGTTTTGACTTGTAAGTAGATAGCTGTAAAAAAAACCTGGCTGATGTTTTTGGAATTGCATTATATTTTCTAAGACATAAAAGCGTGTCTGTTACAGCACAGATAGGTCAAACATGACCATCAGTCTTTAAGATTCTGCCAGGTGTTTATGTCCATGACCACAGCTTTACAGTATGATCCCAAGGTCATTTACTGGAACCCTTCCACAGATTATTGCAGGGAAAGCAAATATTAAAGCCATTATGACAGAATCAAGGTGATTTAATGGTGAGTTTGGTAATAGCTCCTCTTAATATTTTTCTATACCTCAGAGACCAGGAATTTAGGTGCATTGCCTCAGGGAGGATTATTTGATTTTTAGAACGTTAGCATGCATCACAATTCCCCTTTTTTTGTCCCCTGTTGAGTCATAGGAAGAACAGTGTCCCCATTCTTAGAAAGGAGGGCAATGTGTTTAAATAATAAGCAGTGGGAAATTAGTTTATGATTCAATATCAAGTTTTGAATCTGTGCTAGGGAGTCAAAAGCAGATTAGCTATATCCTTAACAGGAAATATTGCCATAGAAACTGAGGGAGTACTTGCTAGCTGTTAGAAGCAGAGACATAGGACTTATTTCAATTTTGGGGGACTTTTTTATTATAAAAATCCTTGCAGTTGCAGCAGGAGCAATATTTATATTCCCCTGAGATTTATGCCTTTATTTTACATTTTATTCTTCATGCTGTACTAACCTCTATAAACTTCTGTGGCCTGCAGAAGCAGTCTAACTTCAATTCATTACTTCATCATAATAAAACTTATTTCAAGGTACATTAGGCTTCTCCAGGCAGAACACTAATATGATACGTTTGTTTCAAACAAACAAATGAAAAAAAAGTGGTGATGGGAGGGACATTTTTTCATTCAGCACTCAGTGAGCTGAGACTGTCTCAAAAATCTCCAGTTGGGTTCAGAGTTATTACCTGTGTTGTGCACTGCTTAAAATGTATTGAAAGAGTAGGAAGAAAGTGATTCATAGAGTTTAAGGGAGAAGCTGATGTTAGAAAGCTATATCAAGAAAAAAAAGAACAAAACAATTCCAAAAATAAGAAAAGGTATCAGGGAAATTTCACTTGGCAGTTTCTCCTGGTAATTGCAAGAACATTTGGCAGAGCCATCAAAAGAGTACACTATAGATAGATAGATAGATAGATAGATAGATAGATAGATAGATAGATAGATAAATAGATAGATGCATAAGAATGGAGGTGATCATCCCCCTTCTGTCTTTTCTCTGCATGCAATTTTTCCAAAACCAAACCAAATGCCGTGTACAGCTAAGTACAGCTAGTTGAAGGACAGCTAAATACCTGGTAGCCACTTGCTTACTCTCCACTATGTCCAGTGGGACGGGGAAGAGAACTGGAAAAAAAAAAAAAAGGTAAAACCCAAGGGTGGAGAAAAGAACATTACTAATACTAATAATAATACTAATACTGGAGAATAAAAGAAAATCAAGTGATGCATAATACAATACTGATGTGCACCAGCTTTTCAAAGTTCGAGTGTAGGAATGATTTATGTAAGTTGATCAAGGATAACTTCAAAGACACAGAAAACTATGTTGGATGTCACTTGAACACAATTATTTTCCTAATCCAAAATATCACTTTTAAGAGTGCGTTAGTACAAAATGAAATGAGGACATTCATACCATGAAAACAAACAAGTGGAAGTAAAGTTAGCTAAAATTCTATACTGCACCAATTTTTGAATGGAACAAAAGAAAGAATCACACATTAAAGAACCCTTGGCAATGTGAAAGTTAAATAGTTCCTTCAGGTAGGAAATCTATCCTTGTCTTTCAGTGCTATGATCTAAACTGAACGCTCCTGTTATTATATCCACATAAATATCCATGTATCTATGGTAATAGAAAGATGAGAAGTTTCTCAAGAAACATGAATAAATTTCACTGTCCAGGACAGCTGGATGAAAAAGGAAATGCCAAGAATATGGCTGAATTAGACAGCAAATCTATTAATGTAATTTATCAGACAACTGCTAGGCATGATTTTATACACTGCAAATATGGTGCAACTGTTAAAAAGACAGTATCAGCCCATTTTTGGACTCTCTCTAATCACTTGTAGTTTCAAGAATTAGAAAGGGGAAGTATTTTTACATTCTTGCTGTGTCAAAGATAAGCAATTTCAACTCATTTGTAAAAATATTCCTCTCAATGAATTTTCAGTTTTAGTTATCAGGAGGCATTTCTTCATGCAAATATATATATACAAATATATACATATATAGCACACAACAAAGTTCTGTCTAGTAAATCACAGCAGCTCAAACCTAACCCCTTGATCAACTGCCTTAAATCACTGACTGGTTTACAAATAAATTTAAGAAAAAAGGTCCTTTCTACTTTGGCAATAAGCAAATTCCCAATCCATACCCCACCACTCCTCTTTGTTCTTCACCCTTACAAAGTAGTAAGAGCCAGATGCCCCAGAACTAAGGTATGATTTCTTGTCAGTCCATCATTTTCAATTCTTCAGTGCATGGCACTGAAGGTACTTTTTTGAAGAGATACTACTTTCTTTTCTTTGTTTTTGGGGTAAGTTTTTGAAGAAGTAAATGTCAATTTAAAAAAGGGGAAAAGAACTTCACTAAAAAAGTTTGCTTTGCATGCCTTTATGTTTTATGATTTTATAAGACACTAAAATCTCGTTCCAGGAAAAAAAAAAAAACAAAACCAGTTTTGTGTGTGTGACATTTGCAAACCACATCAAGTGAAATACCAGTGAAAAACAGGATTTTATTTTTACAAAGATTAGCTGTCAGATTATGACATACTTGATATCTCATAGTAATAGAGGAAAAGTAGGTAAAGTCCTCCATAACCACCTTCTTACACAGGTTCCCACCAAGCTGCCCCTGTGAATTGTGTAGAGGATCAATAGATGCATTGCCTTCCTTATCTGTGAAATGCAATGTCATCTTTGGTTTAAAAGCAAAACAGAGACATACAGATACACAAATTCTCCAGCCATTCACCTCCATTCTTTTTAATTGAATGCTGATGTGAATTGGTCCCTCAGCACTCTACTGGTAACAAAACTCCTTTCAACTCTCTAAGCTACGAACTCTGTTTCCAAAGACACTGCGTCTTCACTGGGATTCTTCTTCAAAAACTATTGTGGTTTAGTTTTTTCTCCTTTTCTTGTCTAGCCCTGTGTAATGCTCCAAAGATTTTTCTTTCAGCTTCCTAAAGAGGCAGGAAGAGGTTTCTCTATTTCTCTTTTTTCTCCCCTGCGCTGAGATAAACCTGAGTGGCAGCCAGTTGAGGGGATTAAAATGGAAGAAAAATAACTTCAGATCAAACATTTAGCTGATATCTTTTCTCCTAGATTATCAGCAGATGTGAATATATGTTTTTGGGTAAATCACTGTTCAGCAAACCATCTGCTTTTGATTGCAAAGTGACTGTAAAAAATTTAATAACTTGCAACACCTTGCAAATACACTTCAAAAATCCTAGGAATGGCTATGGTGCTAGAAATACAGATAAGAAGTTGCTATTTATTATTTTAATTAAGTTTATGTTAAAAATAAACGACTATACTTCACTGTTGCATGCAAGCCTCATACTGTACAGAGAAACCCTGACACAGTGTAGGTCAAAGCCACACAGTAGGAGCAGCAACAGGCTCTCAGGCATGCAAAGGCTGCTGGTTTTCATCCTGAGCTAACTGGTGGAGGCACAGGGAGCGGGACCCAAGAAGAGGTACATTTTACTGCAGCCCTGGCCCTTGTTCCCCTGAGGGTGTGGCCCCACTTGTGTCCTTCACCAGGCATAAGCGGTGAGCTTTGGGTAATGGGACTACTGGCTGTCCTTCACTGGGCAGGCACAATCTGCTGTGGCCAGTTCCAGCTCCTCCTGAGAGGATGGGAGCAACGATTGCCAGCCAAATAATTCAGGCAGTTGGAGGAGCCTAGGGTGCCTCACATGAGATTGTTTTAAAATAGGGTGGTCATGGCCGTGTGAGGGCCATTGGGAGAGTCACGTGCTGGTGATAATGAAATTATGTCAGTCATTATGCACTGAGCCCAATCTCCAGCTTCACATGTTGCCTCACCAATGGAGTTGAACAGGTGTCAGTTTAATGTACCATGAAACAAGAGAAGCTGAAAGTGGGAAGGAAGGAGAAGAGGTGTTCCCCTAAGTGTTTCTTTATCTGTTCTCTTTTTTGCTTCAATACCGGAATCAGTAAATAGATTTTTGTAAATTGACACTAAATTAATAGTCAACAGTGCCTATGACACATCCAAGTTGTGCGATTACAAGGCAGATTCCAGTTGTGAACTCTGTGGAAAAATGCTGAAGGACAATGGAGTGGAAAATTTGAGTGTGCATCTCAGGGAATGAATCAAAATTCCTGGAGTTTCTTGTCTGAACAGACAATCAGTCTGTGGGAACATGCTGCCACCCAGCTGTAAGGGACAGGGTGTGCCCTGCTCTTACGCCAGTACCCCATGGCAGCAGTGAGTTTAAGGTGCTCATCCAACAAAGGCTTACTCATGCGGTCAGTTTTCACACAGTAGGTAAATTCTGTCTGAGCTATAATCAATGGGAGCTTTGCCAGTGTCTTAACTGGGGCTGGGTTTTCACCCTGAAGTCAGTGGTGTTACTTTCAAGTTATAAAGAGAATTATGTGAGTAAACCTAGGGAAGACTAGAATCAAATTTATTCATGGTGCCTTACATTACTTTATGGATTGATCTTGGGGTTGCTAGATTTTAGTTACTGTAAAGCTTGTTTTATCAGATCAGTTTGTAAGTTCACAGAGTAATGCTGAGACTAGAGTGCTGAGAATGCTGAGAATTAGCAAATTTTCTTTATTCAACTGCAAGGTTTTAAATTGCCTATAAAATTTCAGTTACACAAAATTCTGTTCTCAGAATTTACTTACAAAATGGACAGGTGAAAAACAGGTCAAACAGATTCTGTGTTTCGATACATGAGACATAGCTTGCTCATATTTAAATAAAATATCTATAAATAATTCACATTTTAGAAATAGGAAATGCCACTCATTAACTGTCTTCATCCATTTCAGAAGAGACACTAATTTGCTAGATTTGTGTTCTCTTTTAGTTCGTGTAGGAGATAAAATGTAATTTCTAGGGTAGATAATAAAAGTTTTCTCTGAAGGAGAAAAAGCAAATGTGGATCAAGAATGATATTGTTTGTATACTGAAATCTGATGCAGCAATTCTCTATGACTTTGTGAAAGCAAAATGTCACCCAGTGCCTCTAAAAATGAGTGTAAATCTAAAAAAAATTTCAGATTGACCACATTTAAATGAAAGCAACAGCTGTCGAATCCTGATTACGAACTTTTTCGGATAATTCTGATTATAAAATATCTCATTGGTGCTTAGTTAATGTTTTCAATTTGGTTTTGATTACCACCAGATCCAGATGTGCTAGTTGTGCCAGGAGCAAGAAAGCATCCTTCCCTATGATCTTCAGCAGCAATGACCTCTGCTGTTATTCATCTCTTCCCTCCCCTTTCGCTCTACTTCAGCTTCCTGTGCTGTGCCTCCCTTCTTCCCCATATAACTGCTGCACCCATCTTTCAGCCTCCATTCTGCCCAGTTGATTTCACCTAACTGTGGGAAGGTATAAATGCTGGGAAGAAAAGTGAAGTTCACAAAACTGGTGACTTTCTGCAGTTGCATCAGTAAAATTAGCAGTGTCTTTCATATTAAAGAGAACCTGATCACCAGCAGTGATCATATGATGCATATTCCAAGAGGAGAGCAAGCTTGTGTGTCAAAGTCAATTTATCTTTTAGAATTTTAGGCCACACAGCAAAGTGGATTAAGGAACTCGGCCATCAACAAACACTCTGGCAAACCCACAACCTGTCAGCAGTTTCTCTGCCTCAGCTGAGCTGAAAAGAAAGGAATTGATGGTAAATCAATAGGGCTCAATTGTCATATGCAATTCTGCATAATGGCAACACTGAACAGCCAAGCTATTAATGTTAGTTCTCTGCTTTGAAGAAAGCATAGAGTAGATGTAACTTCCTGGAAATAAATTCTAATTGTCCATGTGTTTGGCCATTAATTTTTTCCTTTCCTGCTGATTTCCCAAGATACATGAGAAAGAGGTTGCCCTCTTGTATTATATTGAAATCACGAATATAGATGTGACTATCTACAGGATCCCCAGTTCATTTCAAGGTACTAAGGCACTACTAATATTTCTCTCAGAAGAAAATGTAAACGGATATAGTATTCATGCACCTATGGAAATCACTGTGAGAGGATATACTGAAATGGTGCATCATTTTCTTTATCAGTTTAGACATTATACAGAAGAACAGACAATAGCAATGCATTGTTCATGTGACCATGTGTCTGTGATGTAATGCCATCCTCGAGGTCAAGAGCGGGGCTGGAGTTCCACTTTGCACTCCATCTTTAGCTGCCAAATATTAAATGTTTGTTTGCTAAGCTGTGGAGCTTGAAGTACATGTTTCTGTGTCTCTTGACTGATATTTATATAGATATGAGATTTTATTGGCCCAGAGCATCGTGATATCTGAAGGAATTTATTGTGGTTTCTCTGTGAGATACAAAATCAATGAATTCACACTTGGGTACACCTTTATATGCAAGTTTTAATATATACATCAGATAGGAACTGTTGATGTACAGCTTCCAATTTCTCACATCTTCTCTCTGCTACAGCACTGCACCCTAGATTTTTTTTCCTCCATTCTTCTTATGAATATATGTTTGCTTTGTCATCTTGCCTCCTATCCTCCTAAGGGATTCATATTGATGGGCCATATACCCTAATGAGCTTTTGCATAACATGCCACAATCAGTCACCTACAGCTGCAAATTTCACATCTTTTTTAGAAAACACTTTTGCTATATTTCTAATTAACATAATGCCTTTGTTCAATTCATTCTTGGACGCTGATAAGCACAGAAGAGGAAACCCTAATGAATTTTGGTTTTCTGAGTTATCTATTGTATATCAAGCCCAGAAACACACACACACACACACACACATACACACACACACACACACACACATCCACCCCAACTTTAATAGTGCTTCCATGAGCATATTTTTCTCTCTGGTAAACAGGAAAAATCACAGATATTATGTGGTAAACAGCAGATTATCAGAATTTTAGGTTGTCATTAAGTGTATTAAGTGTATTAAGACAACAATACCTTGGTATATCTTTCTCTATTCTTGGCTGTACTGCATTAAGCGAGGTGCTGTCCAGTGTGATGTTCTGCTATCACTGATTGAACTGAGACTAGGAGGTTCATTCTTGTTCAACCATTCCATCTGTACAATTTGCAAATTGTAAATTTGGAAGCCTGAGCAGAATTATCTTCTCTAAGAAGAAAAGCATGACAGCATCTTTGTAGGCAAGATGGAGATTAGACATGATTATGTATTTAGTGATAACTACAAAAACAAAGCAGTGTGAAATAAAACACCACCATACACAATTCTGCCCTTGGGAAAAAGAATCAGAGGAGGAAGGCACTATAAATGCTAGTCATATTACTGAATGCACTATTCAAAAGTATTCAAATATTAGAGCAAGGACAGCTAATTTGAGAATAAAACAGGAAGAAAAATATGCACATTTAAATATAGTCATGCTTCTACTTCAGATATTTAAATGAGCTAAATCTAATATCTATTTATGTATTATGTATTTTTATGCATTATGTGTTAAATCACTCCTCCGTTCTTGAATATACTCAAGCTTTCTTTTGAGCAACCTAATTACCATATACTGTATTGTATATGTAATGATGTACCGTACAAGTGTGTTTCTTAAGCAAATAAAAAACCCCAAATCTAGTCAATATGTTCTGCTTGGCATCTGTTCTGATGGTGCACAAAAGAAATTTTCCCCTAAATATCACCGTATTATCTTCACTTTGGATGTACATAAAAGTTAAAATTTTCACTTCCAGACACACTTTTCAGTGTGTAAAATCCAGGTGTATCCCATCTTAATGCGAGGAAAACAAAAGGAAATTGTGTGAAATATGCTGTATGGTAGCTATATAGAGCAACATTTGGAATATTTCTGTGTTGACCTTTTAGCTGTTTGAAACTTTTTTTGTCCAATATTCTAGTTCTATATTCTCTAACATCCTTTTATATCAATGTGTTGGTTCAGTTTTCCCTAACTGTGGCAGATTTGACCGCTGGTGGCTTGAGATTTATTCACCAGTTTTCTTTCACTTTACATACCTCTGAGAAATGTATTGCTGTCATTTTGTGGTGAGGACATTGCTGAGTCAGAATGGCAATAAATTGTGAATAATGTCTCTGCAAATGGGTTATTCTAGCCCATCTCACCAGTACTTACGTGCTTGAGTGACTACAGCCAAATGCTTTTCCTTAGTCATTATGAAATCTCCTTTCCCACCTCTTATATAATCCTAGCCCAAGCTACCCCTAATTCTCAAGTTTGAGTACTTTCCTTGAAGCGATGATACCAGAACAGCAGTGATTCACTTTCAGATGTGCCTACGCAACAGCAGAAGCTTGCCAAGATAGAGAAGGAAAAGTCCAAGGTCAGTGACAGTGCAGTGTAGAAACTTTGTGAAACAGATGTAAACACCTAATTCTAAAGGAGATTAGCAATCAGCTAAACTGGAGATACTGACTTCTCACCAAATATATTCCCTTCTTGACGAAAGGTTTTATTTTAGAAGTTCTTTAAAGCACAAGGCGTTTCCAGTCCTTCATTCAGATACGCAGCAAAGAGTAACCAAGTTCCAAAAAAATTTAAATTTCTCATATTTGGGTTTCCATCCTAGCCTTTAATTACCTCTACATTTTTTTAAGCTCTGCAGAGAAAATGCCCCTTCCCACAGCAGTACCTTAACTGCAGAAGTAGAATGTATTTTGCCTGTTTCTCCTATCCCTGTGCTTTGAGTTCTCTTATTCCATGGCCCAGTTTCACTGGGAAACACCTATGATACCATTCTCTAAACTCTTCTGCAACTTAGAATTTTCTGGAAATGGTGCATGGTGCTTTGGAGTACTCTGGGAAGAAATAATGAAGTCAAGATCTCCGATGTTTTCTGATGGAAACTGAGGTCAAATTGATGTGCCATGATTGTTTTCATTTTCTCTTAAAGAGAAAACATTTTATGAAGAGGAGATTATGATTTGAGTCATGAATTTAAAAGAAATGCTAATATCTGGATAGGAATAGGAGCTAGGATATACCTCTTGTGCTTAATATTTTGTCCCATCTGTGCTTCCCATGTTGTTTCCTATTTCTCCTAAATGTTTTACATTTTCTCAGCAGCTTTTGTATAGTACTTGCCATTTACTATGGAGTGTAAAAACATTTGGGTACATCAATTGAGGGAACAAAATCATTCTGTTTGAGTCAGATAGCAATGTTTTAATAACTTTAATGCATAATACATATATATGTGGAAAATGTGCATTAAAACCAGGTATTAACAGACTTTTATCCCTCCTAAGTGATGATAACAATAACTATTCTAAGAGGTCTAAAATACTATTGGGAATGACATGTAAACTCTATAGTTGCTAAGATTATTACTAACTCAATCTCTAAGTGGAACTGCTATGTATTATATGACTCTCATTTATGAGTAGCAGGGCTAAGAATACAAAGTATCCACAGGAAGTACAGATTTTGGGGTGGGAAATCCATTCTGTAACAATAAAAGTGGAGGGAGTGAGGAAAGGGAGTTTATGAGATTCCCTTTTGGTGTGCTCGTAGAATTTTTGTCATTTTGCAATTTTCTGCACAATTTTAAACTTTGATGATATTGAATTGGGAGGAGATGCTGACTCCCTTGAAAGCAGAGAGGCCCTGCAGTGAGACCCAGACAAATCAGAGAGCTGGGCAATCACCGGTTGTGTGAAGTTTTAACAAAGACTTGTGTCTCATTTACACTCTACAGCTTTCCCACGAGGGGAAGAAGAAAGGCAGGTACCTATCTCTTGTCTGCGTGACCGGTGACAAGATCTGATGGAACGGCATGAATCTGTGTCAGGGGAGGTTTAGGTAAGATATTTGGAAAAGGTTCTTCACCCAGAGGACGGCTGGACACTGGAACAGGCTCCCCAGGGAAGTGGTCACAACACCAAGCCTGACAGAGTTCCAGAAGCGTTTGGACAATGCTCTCAAGTGCACGATGGCATTCTTGGGGTTGTTTTGTTCAGAACCAGGAGGTGGGTTTTGATGATCCTTGTATGTGCCTTCCAACTCAGGATACTCTATGATTCTGTGATTTGTAATCAGGTAGTAAGTAAGCTGTAATATTATTTATAAGATATGAAGGATACCTATTGTATATTATTGCAACTCTTGCAGTTTAAACGTTTGTTAAAGACATCCTAGTAAAAAATATAACCTATCCTCAGACATTCCCTGCAGTGGCCCGGAATCAGCTGTATCTCTGGAAATAAGCAGGTCTTTACAACTCAGTTTACTGCCTTGTGTGATAGGGTTTCTGCTCTTAGATTCCATGCAGTAAGAGAACAAAGTGTCACTGGTTGTCGTGGATGCTTTAAATGTAAGTACAAATCATTACTTACCTTGGAATAAAGCCAGGTATGTAAACTTTTATGACAATAGTAATATACAAAAGGGCAATTGATACAAATACTGCTCTTTTCTGTTGTCAACAGCCATATAATAGCTTCCAATTCTCACAAGAATAAATAGAAGTGGATCTTAAATAGCAGTGGATAATAATAAAGACATTGCATGTAACTATTATTTGAAACTATGGATATCAAGATACAGTTCTATCTCAGGATCACCACCTGAAAATAATACACAATGCAGCTCCCCTGTTCGCTTATTTTGCTTAGTTTATTGTAAAAAGAATATAAATAAATGGGCAACAAACCGAAACCCAAAAGGTTACAGATACCAGCACTTGAAGCAGAACTCCTTGAACTCTATTACAATTTCATAAAATGTGAAAAATACTCTAATGAAATAATTAACAAATCCGTGATTTTTGTGGCATTGCTTTTATGTGATACACCAAAGTAAAGTAAAACTTAGATGTCAAAACTTGCAAAAGTAAGAACAATGTACCATGGACAGATTTTAAGGGTATATAGAGAAGATATCAGCATATTTCATCAGGTTAATAAATTTTAGAAATAATCATATGAGTAAAGTTAATTTTTTTGTACAACTCATGAGAAGTTATAGGTTGTTGTGCAAAGGGGATAGGAACTGTTGTAGCCCTTGTCCTGACCAGTGTCATGTCACCCAAATTAAATATTCGCTTTGTAATAAAATCTTCAAGTTCTTTTTCCAAATATACTTCCAATTTTAAATACCACTCAAACAACACAAGAGTTAATTATGCAATAAAATCCCTCATTTACTTTAAAGAAATGCATAATTTGACCCATAAAGCCCTTGTGCAGACACCTGGTGCTCTCAACCATTCTGCTGCAGGCATTTTTAGTAGGCTTTTGTACTACTTTTGTTACAGTAATTATTATGGCATTTTAAATATAATTTGATATTGAAGATGTTGTGCACGGCTTTTTATGTATTTGGTGGATGAGTGAAAGTAGCTTAATGGATAATAAGTAAATAGAGTATTGCACATTACAGTTCATTAGTTGTACTGTCTAACTATGGAAGGAGATTGCTTCAATGTTGATATGAAAAGAAAAGGGAGAAGAGGAGAGTTCTGGCCTTAATTTCAATGAGAATAAGGTGGGTTTAAAGACTTTGGTAGGAGAAGGCAGAACATTACGGCGACTACTGCAGTAAGCAGAGTGTGTGTATCCACTCAAGACTAAGAGTTTACTGGAATAGGAATGGTCTGTTCTGCGGCTGTTGGTCTGGCAACAATTCTGGGCTTAATTTATCAGTGTGGATACAGCCTCTGAGACTCAGAGTTTTCATACACAGACTTGCAGACAGGGAATTTCCCTGATCCACAGATCAGTCAGAGCTAATTCAAGGGTGCTAAACAGCCTGTTGTTAACAGACTGTTTTGTGGGTTTCTGTGGTGCCTTAGTACAGCTGGAAAATTTTCTATTAAGACAAAATGCTGCATTTGAGCATACTGAGTCACTACAATATTCCTTTTCCTTCCACTTCTGCTTTAAAAAAGTAACGCTGCTGATGGCAAAGCTGAAAAACCTTACTCAGCACACCTTTACATACAGCTTACTTGCACTGAAGAGGTTTGAGTATAGTAATATGCAGTAAGTACTGGCAAGGGTGCAGCAGGCTAAACAGCACTTTATTTAACTAAAGAACTAAGCTTGAAATCAATTAAAACTCAATTGTATACAGCAACTGAGAAACAAATAGATTTTGTTCCTCGCCATACTCCTACTTCTTTTACACATTAAATTCTTTACTGATTTACAGTCAGCTCTAAACTTATTCTTTCTTGATCAATGTGATCCAAATATAGACTCAGATAAACAACAGACTATAAAAAAGGAAAAAAAAAATAGGAAGGGTGGCAAATGATTTGCTTGATTGAATGGTAACTATTTTCTGACCTTAAACAGATGGATCATGGTCAGAAGCAGGTACACTCAGAAAAGGAATTATTCGAATACACTTTGATTTTTTGAATATACTTTGCCTATGACCAGTAACATTTATAGAAACCATCCTGTCTGGGCAGAAAAATAGATACAATGACCCAATAGGTCTTTTCCATCTCTTACTCCTATTGTTCTGCTATTACATAAAATACATTAAAAATAAATTTGCATAATATACTGGAACAGCTCCAAGCAAGCCATTTCAATCTCTGAAGAACAAAATAAATATGCAATTTAAATACAGCCTAAAAATATATTTACTGATCTGTCTGCATTTATTCTTCCATTGGAGATTACAAAATGAATCTTTATCAAAGAAGTCTTCCTAAATAATGTCAAATCTCCAAATGAAATCAGTGGAAAGACTGAGGATTAGCTCTTAGAGCATATTGCCTTATTTTTAAGACCCATAAGGGCAAGTTTTGAAAGTAGAACCAGTCTTGAATTGTTGATGAATTTCAACAGGAATCTCTTTGGTCATTATACCACGCTCAGCTTTGAAAAATGGAAATATTCATTATTTTAAAATAGAGTCAGATGCAAGTATTCTAATGAACAAAAATCAGCCACAATGCACATTAACTTTTGAAAAACAAGTTAATCAAATCTCCACTTGAAACTTGATGAACTGAAAGACTATTCATGTACCCTGATTGTTTCCATTAGAAGTGGGACTAACCTGTCACAAAGAGACAATGAAGGAGGACAACTTCTAAAAAGCTTGTCAATGAACTTCCAGCACCAAATTTCATGTGCTGAAGACACCAGACTGATTGCAACTATCTCTCTTCAGGGTCCTTTTGGGCATATGCAAAGCCATGTGCAAGATATACATAATTTAAAATTACTAAACAGCTACTGGTTTATACAAAACATCATGTAGCTACAGGAACAAGCTGATGGACACTAAATGTTCACCACCCCTGTAGTAAATGTAATGAATCTTTCACCAAGTTTCCACTGATCAGGCAGAGAAGAATGAGCCTTCTTTGCTCCTTGGATCAAGTTGAGCCTTGACATTGCTGGGCTGCTCTCTGCCTAATCCCTATTTTTTCCTTTAACGCTTTGGTAACTTTTTCTGATAGCATATTTCCTGCTGAATGCTCAAGCTGCTCACAATCCTCTGCTTGTCAAGTTTACCTGTCTTTGGTTTTACCCTCCTGTCATGGTTTAACCCCAGCCAGAAACCAAGTCACAGCTGCTTGCTCACTCCCCCATCAGTGAGAGTGGGGAGAAAATGAGAAGAGTAAGTGGGAAAACTCATGTGTTGAGCTAAAGACAATTTGATAAGTAAAGGAAAAGCTGGATGTGCAAGCAAGCAAAACAAATAATTAACTCATTGCTTAATGGGCAGGGCTTCAGTCTTCCCCAGGAAAGCAGGACTCCATCACACTTAACGATTATTTGGGAAGACAAATGCCATAGCTCCCAATATTTCCCCATTCCTCTTTCTTCCCTACACTTTATATACTGAGCATGATGTCCTATGGTCTGGAAAATCCTTTTGGTCAGTTGGAGTCACCTGTCCCACTCGTGTCTCCTCCCAACCTCCCCTGCACACCCAGACTCTTCCCCCGCATGGCAGTACAGAAATCAGAAAAGGCTTTGGCTCTATGCAAGTACTGCTCAGCAATAACCAAAACATCTCTACTCTCAACAGTTTTCAGCACAAATCCAAAACACAGCCCCTTACTAGCCACTGTAAAGAGAATTAACTCTACCCCAGCCAGAGAATTAACTCTACACTAGCACACTTCTTTATCTTGTGTGGATCTAAAATGTACTTTCTCACAGTTCTTTGCTACAATTCAGCTATTTAACTAGAAGTCTGAGTCAAGAACTTGCAGCTGTGCTGTATCCCAACTAGAACTTGGATCCACACTGGCAGTAGACCATGTCCAGGCATGTCTCTGCCTCAATTTTGCAGAAGTCTTAGGAACATGATACAGAGATACCCAAGCTGCTCAAGCAGGAAATAAGCACAGGTATAACAGGATTCACTGTCTCACTGTTCTTCATACCTTAGGAAAACCGTAGCTATTCTGCCATAAAATACAGCTGAGCTATTAAACCTTGTCAGACCCAATGTGACTCTACCATGCAGTCAATTCATATGTTTCTGAATCTCTAACACTGTTAATCCACAGCCTGGCTAATTGAAAGGGGCATATTTGATAGTATTATGATTATGAAAGCCCTAGTATTTTATGTGATAATCCTTGAAGAAAGGACATTAGTCTCTGCTACTTAATATTTAATATGCAGAAAGGACAGAAGTCAACAACTGGGGGCCAAACCACAGGCTCTCTCTTAGAAATGCATAATGTCTCTGATAAACTACCTCAAATCATGAAGAAATATCCTTCACTTACTAAGCTCTAATAATTTTTGATTCTTCACAGTGTTAAGGAGCTATTATTTTCAATTCAAATATTTATTTCTAATTTAAACATTTCTAACTTGTGCTGTGTATGACATACCATTTCAAATCGCATTTAATTATCATCTCCTAAATAAAAGAAAGGAATGAAAGATTATGAAAACTGCACAGACAATCTATCTTTCGATCACTGGGTCTTACTATGATTTTATCTATCAGATTAAAGGGCTTCTTCTCTGTATTTTTATTAATCAATTTTGAGAAAGAGAAAAGGAGAACTAATAACCACAAGCTTAATTAGCCAGCTTCTTTTGCAAATATTGAAAGAAGAGCTCAAAAATATAAGGTAAAAAGTGTAAACTATGCATTCTGAGTCTTTTAAAGGAAAAATACAAAGAGGAAAACATAATTAATGATGCAGACTCAGAATTTCTGTTGGAATGCATTTGCAACAGCAAGTAAGTCTGTCTGAAAAAGTTAAAGTAGGACATTGACGTGCTTGTGTAACAGGAAACAAAATCCACAGGCTGCTTCTGGTGGAGAAGTGTAAGAGTAGCGTACATCAGTGTTCTTTGTTTTGCTCCTTTCTAGGGTGAAAAAAAAGCAATCTATCCTGTAGATATGTTAGTCTCATGTTGCTTTTAAGCATTTATATTTTAAGGCTTCCCTATTTTTACAACAAAAACATATGCATTGTACACCTTCCTGTCCATCTGCCCTGATCTCTTACGGAGAGAGATACTGGGAGTTACTCTTTATCTAAGGATAGAATAACTTGGTAAAAGAGTATTTCTTTTTATTAAAAAGACCAGCTCTAACTTTGGTTTTATATTCTTTAGAATACATGGCAACTGAAAGAAAGAATTAGAAATAGAAAAAGAATGAAGGCTAATCCTCAATTTAGCAGCATGAGTTAAAAGGATCACTTTCAAGGCCTGCTACTTTTCATTCCAAAAATCTTAATAGCAGCATCTCTTTCTCAGTGTGATCCTTCTTATCATTCATTAAAGGAGCGTTTTTTTTAAGAAAAAGAAACAGATATGAGAGCTTCAGTTAAGTAATCAAAGAGCATGATGTTGTCACACAAACTAGAAGAAAAAGACCTCTTCATAAAGATCTGTCTGTGAAAAAATCAGAATTTTAACGGCAGCTATGGGCTATCGTTTGTTCCAGGCCTAATTAACTTTGAGAAAAGGTTTGTTTAGGGTTGATTTTAAATCATATCTTTATATGTAAGTATAGTTTCCTGCGTCCCTTTCTACTTTCTTCCTTTTTACATTTTGTAAAACACCGGGAAGCCTCCAGATCTGCTGCTCCTGTGCCCATGGCCAAGCATTGATTTCAGAGTAACAGCTGGCAGCCACAGAGCTCTGCCACCAGCAGGTCCTCCCTCCTTCTCTCCTCAGTGTCAATGAACCCCAGCATCTGAAGAACAGTGGTAGCAATGCTCTCAAGAGAGTTTTGAAGTAGTTTTAATTATTCAGTTGTGCTGTGGTATTAGAAGTGATTCAGATGTCCTACTAACTAATCTTACATTTCCATTCCGTGTAACTTCAGGGCCCTGTCAATTTCCTTCAGTTCCCTTTCATTTTCACATTACATTTTTGTCACCGAACAAATGCCATTGGAAGCTTTAGCAAATTTCTTTAGCAAATCTTATTTTAGTGAAAAGTAGAGGAAGCATGGAAAGAGATTTCCCCAGACAACTAAGGCAATAAAAATAGAATGTATCTCTTTAAAGAGAATTTCATTCTGATTTCCAATAAAACAGACAAATTCACCTTTCTCTTCTTCTTTCTTTTACCTTTTTTTTCCCCCAAAGTTTAATAGAGGTTATAGTAGTGTGGTTTCAAATAATATCAGAGGATCTAATTATTCTTGCTAAGAATCATGAAATACTTCTAAGCAGTACTGTATTACATACCATTTCAAATCATATTTAAATATTATCTCCTAAATAAAAGGAAGGAATGAAAATTATGAAGACTGCACAGGCGATCTATTCTAATTCACTCCCTAAACCTTGAGCTGCTAATTTGATTATGAATTGAAACATTTGTGGGGACTAGTAATTCCATTGCAATCTTCATTTCAAATACTCTGACTGATGGCTCTACTTCTCTTAATAACCTTCTGCAGAAAGTGCCAGATTCCTTTGGGGGTCTTTTTTGTTACTTTTCCCTTTAACAAAGTGAAGAATACTTTCTGACCTCAAGTCTGAAGTTAACATGACAGCAGATGAGAATGTTGAAATCACAACTGTGGGTTCATTTCCTTCCATTGAGTGAATTTCTTCATTTTAGATGGGTATAAGACCAGGAAAGTATTATTACAGGCAGAAAGCGAACTGTATTATTAGCAGGATCATTTGTATATGCTTTTGAGTATCTGAAATTAAATTAACTCTGATTGTCTCTATAAATGCTTCATAACTTCCCAGCTTGGCTTTGTGACAGAATTCGAAGGAGTAGGGTCTTATTTCTTTTTTTGTTTTTTTTCTTTCCCATGGTAGATCAATATTTTATTTTCCACTTAATTTTTAAACCTCTTCCTTTACTTTTCTTTAAACTGACTGCCAAAGGGGTAAAATATTGGGATGGAAATATTCAGGAGTTACAGAGTAAAAGATAATATGCTTTTGTCCTGTCTCCTCAAAGCCTAGGGAATAATTGAAAAATTTGAGTTACAGACAGATGAAAGTACTGAAAGGTACTTACAATTGAAAGATGGTGCTCATTTTTCCAGTGCAGTTTTGTTAGTTTACTAATAACCTTGTATAGCCAAGATACCCCTGCAAAGTTAGAATACTTTACTGTGAAATCTGTTTGATATATATGGTGCCTGTACCGGTACTGGTGTTTTATGAAGGACATACAAATGGCACAACATGGCAAGTTAACTTTTATTCTTTTAGTGCAGCAGACTCTGCCTAGGGTAAAACAGGGACATATTTTCCTGTATTCTACTGAAGAGCTTCTATGGTAACATGGAAATTTTCTGCATTTTTCTGTGTGGTTGTAGATCTGACAGGCATCACTGTGTCTTCGGGAACTCTTTATATGCTGGCTATTTTGAATTGTAAGATAACAAAACTATATCACTTAAAAAATATCCAAACAACTCAACTGGTAATATCATAAACAAGAGGAGCACTTTGGACCATATTGACTTATTGTAAATCAGCCCAAATGAAAACAGCAAGTTTTGAATATTTATCTGAAGAAAATTAGAATAGATAGTGATGTTTTTCATGAGATTTTTAGTTGGGACCTGTAATTTATGTCCTCTCTGGGATGGGTTTGTCCCTTCTCTCCATGGCTTCTTTTTAATATGAAGGACATTGCACAAATCCAGTCAATGTCTGCCTTCTCAGGATACAGAGGGAAGAAGGAAGAATCTATAATCCGTTACATCACATACTTAGGTGTGGTTTCTTGTTGGTTACTGAGATCCATGCTCATGGCACGTAGAAGAACCTTTCATAAAAAGCCATACTAAGGATATGTCCTGGATCACGCTCTAAAGAGATCTCTGTTGAGAACACTGTGTTACCTAACTCCAGCTTCCCAGACTATTTCTGAGGCACTACACTGCTGTTAATAAGCCAAGCAGATTAGCATGGAGATGACTCTTCATAGCTCAGGGAAAGTTCTCCACAAGTGCTACTAAACTGCTTTCAGGGGTCCAAATCTGTTCAAGTTCCCTTCCCAGTCTGCATTTTTGACAATGATCACCCAAAAAAAGATGAAAAACTTTGTAGCCAACGATCAAAATTGAGAATGCCATATGAATGCCCTAAACAAACATCTTTTGCTTGTTTTCTTCTTGGCTCCATGAATCTTGCAATGTGTTCAGCCCACCGGCAGTCAGTCCATTGCTTAATGTATTCTCCATGGTTAATCATCATTATAAGATATAAATCCCCCCAAATCTTTAGACAAACCTTTATCTTGGTTTTGAGAACCAAAAAAATAAAACCAGAGTAGTCATTTCATTCCTGGGCACATAAATCACCACTGAATCTATATTTATATGTGTCTTGAACCGGTTTCTGTTAAGCACTCTGCCAAAGATTTAGGCATGGCAAAGTTTCACAGTACAGTTTTTTGAGGATGAAGCAGACTCAGATTTCATGCATTTTCAATAGCTGGTCTCTCTGAAAGGCTTATCAGATTGTTTTTCTTTCCAAAACAGAGTTTTCACTTCTGGTTGCACCATCAAGCCAGAGGAGTTACTGAGCTGGGTTCTGTTCCGTCTCACTTGTAAAGTCCTGCTATTACTATGGGACTGTTCACTATAAAGTCTCTTAATTGTAAATATTTATTTTCAAGTAGCTCATAGAATTTCATGAAAGAAGGAAGCAATAAAAATTGAATTAATCAAAATGAATGCTGTTCAACCCTTTCTGCTGTTGTTTGGTGAATTTTTATTACTGAAAGGTTAAGCACTTAACTTTAGTTCACAATTACTCTTTTTAGGTCTGTAACTGCTTTTTCTGCAGGGATCTATTTGAAATGCCTTAGTAGCCTTAATGCTGCTGCAGCCTGGACTATTATCTTCAGTTTGCCATACCTGAGTTTCTCTTATTGCTTAAAAATAGAACGAAAAATAAAAATTGACATTGATCATTGTCTCTCTGGGTTAAGAACGAAGAGATCAGACAAGTTGATGGTATTGATGGTCCCCACTGATAGGCAAACAGTGCTCGGAGCTATTCAGCTGAGAAATACTTCCTCTTGTGATGTTATAATATGCTTTTAAATTCTGAAATGGAAGGGCTTACTCTAGTACTAAAGTAGATATTACTAAGTTTGTAGCAGTATCTTTCCCTGGTTTTCTTCTGTCTTGTAGATGTAAAGGCAATAGGTTTTTGTTTCCTACTTTTCAAGCAGCAGAGTTTTGTAGGTTAGTTTGCTTGTGGCGTGAGTAGATCGAGGGTCTTCAGTTGGAATATCAGAATTATCTTTTACTCGTGGTATTGGTTCTGCTTTGAACAGAAAATAGCATTGACTGAGAGAGCAAGAGACATTGGCCTGAAATACTTGAGCCTACATTGTTAATCTGAAAAGCTGCTGCAACCATAAATTGCACTGGATGAAGCAAGTTCTGGAGTACTCTGGAGCCCTGAATAAGAAACATAAATAGTCACAGTCCAAAGTGGGGAGAGGCCTGTATATGCATATATAAATATATATATTATATACATATATATCTGTTCACATGAAATATCCCTGCTATTCCAGCCTGCAAATTCAGTGCTTGCTTCCATCATAACTATTTTATTAATGGGTTAATGGAGTTTTTGATGGACTAGTCTCTTGTGGATGCTATCTTCATTTACCTCCAACAGTCCAATTAATATTATTTAGACTTATTTATTAGGAGATTTGTGTATGTGTATTTAGCTCTGAAGATTTTCTGGTGCAGTCCAAACAGAGTGAAAAAGAAGTGCAATCAATTAAATGACGTAGGGAAGTCGGAAATGAAGACTGTTTCAGCAGGATGCAGGCAATGTGTGATCCTAGACATGCATTGCACCTTTCAATCTTTACTATTTCTAGCAAACCAGTTGAAACACCTCCCTGAAGTCACTCTGCAAACAGAGGCAATGCAGAGAATATATTAGACCCAGCATCTCCATGACAGTGCCTGTATTAAAAATGGACGGACAGCTTCTGAAAACCCATTGTCTGCTGTCTCCATAGATAGGATTCAGCTAATGAAACAGCTAATTAGATTTTTGTAATCCTGTCGTCATTGTTTGAGAGTGACACTTTACTTGAATTTCTCATGTGGATCTCTTCAGTCTAGGAAGGAATACTTTTTTTCAGGCCAATTTGGCTCTTGTCACTTTGCTGGAATGGCAGTTCCCTCTGTTGGCGTAATGAAATCATTGCTTTCCCAAATAGAACTGTGTCACTCAGCATTTAAATAGGAAAGAATATGAAAATGAGGATACGATTAGTCAAACAGGCCCTGTGTTCAAAATCCATTTCTGAAATCAAATAGTGGAAGTGGATTGAGTTCATAATGGAAGAATTACTTAGGTATTATTGCAAGCTGTATTACATATTCATCGACTTGCTGAATGTGCATGGATTTGTCAGGCATTCTCCACTCCCCACTCCTCATTTCCATCCAGTGCAGATGCAGTGAAGGGATAACCAAGTTAAAAGCTGTCTAAATTAAGGAGTGATTAAGACAAGTTTGGGTGGATGCTGAATGTTAATCTCACAGGCCACATTCTTCTGCAATGTAAGAGGGTGTAACTTTCACTGGTAGCTCTCTGCCTTCAGCAGTGCATCGTGATGAGACTAACATATGAGAGACTGTAGTCCTTGAAGCTTAACTGAGTTGTGTGTGTTGGGGTTTTTTTAAAGCTTCCTTGCTATCAGTATTTCTGCTGGTATTGATTTCTAATGGTAGCTGGGAGCTTTATTCCCTTAGAGACTCTTGTAAAATCCCTGCAATTAGAGAAACAAAATTGCACTGACCAGAAAAGCTGTATTAATTGGTAACTCAATATAGTTTGACCCAGATCATCCGCATTTCTGCCTGGATCGTCCCCTGCCATTGGTGGGCCTCCGAGTTCTGCCTGCAACAAACTCACTGAGCAGCTCAAATCATACTCTGAAAAGTCTTTGCAATAAGAGTCCTCACATTCATTTTGTTAAAATAACAAAGATGAGTGAATCAGTGTTCAAATCGCTAACCTTCAGAGCAGGTACAGTTTGTTGAACAACCTTGCGATGTCAAACATGTTTTCCAGATTTATATGATATAATAAATACTGTAATGCAGCTCGAATATTGGTATGAATTTATATAGCAAATGACCTGAACAACTGACTGGATTATAGAATTACTTGATAAAGTATCTTGTCCTCTGATATTCTCTTAATATTGACACCACAAGCCTTTTTAGTGTAATTACATAAGCAATATGTATAAATGCCCCGTATTTCTTTAACACATCCACATACAGAATCTCAAGGGCTTAATGAATAGTCTGTCTCATGGCATCTCTGTTGCAGTAGATGCCCTCTCCACAGCGTTTTTAGGCAAAATTCAGCAAAGAATGTTAAGTCTTGAGTCAAGTCAGAGGCCCACCAGGATTAGAAAATGGATCTCCAAACTGAGTTTCAGTCATCAGTGAGTCCGTCTTACAGGTTGCTTTCCATGCTACGTGTGTTGGATTATTTCGACTTTTTTTTCCTTGAATCAGAAGAGTTGTGGTTTTCAGGAACCTGGGTCTAATGTTGAAGCAGGGATACTATTTCCTTCAGTTCTTATTTTAAATGGGAAGGCAACTATTTTCTGTGATCAGATATGAAGCACAGAACCAGTGTCCTTAAAAAGAGAGAAACAGAGAAAAGGCTAATTGCAAAGGAAGTTTGGAAAATCTTTTAAATTGCTCACAGCTGAGTCTATCTCTGTAAAATTTCATCAAATTTTAGCTCTACTTTTCATGAATTCTCTTTTCCATTGCTGTTCCTTGTCTGTCTTATGTATAGCTGGAACTCAACTGAATAACTGATTTGGTTTCTTCAGATGCTGTCATCCACATTTTGCGTAACTGAGGTGTTCTGTTTTCAGAATACCTCTGAAATGGGGTATATTACATGTTCCATAACTGCTTTCAAAGCGTTGTTGAAAGCTGCTGTTCCTTTTTATGGATTTTTGAATGTTTACACATTATACTTAGAGTATATGTCTGAGATTTTTGTTTCTGATTTTTTAGTTTCTTTTGTTTTTATAAGTTGTTGAGAACTTTTTTGGAAAAAGCTTTGTGAAAATAGAACAGCATTTACCTCTACAAGAAAAATTGGCAAATTTTAATAGTAATCTTTAAGTGATTGTTTTGAAAAAAAAAAATTTACATACTTGAAAATTTTGGGTTTTTTTTTCTGGTGATGATATTGAAATACTTTTCTTTCCGAAAATGAGACTGGCTTAAATAGAGAAAGATTAATTTCTTCTAAGTACTTAAGATCTGTCCTGACTTTAAGGGGCTATTTTTATCATGTATAGGTCACGTCAATGTTTAAAAGATGCTAAAAAGGGCAATTTCTATACTTTTTCCTGGGAGTTTTGGTTCATCTTCTGAAAGATAGACGTTTGCCTAGGAAGAATTGGAAGAAAAGATATTTTCACATTCTTCTTGAGTTTTGAGGTATTAATGAGTTTGATCATTAGAGAAACAAAGTCAGTCCTCCTTGTAACATAATTTTAATTTAAACCCTCTGAATCATCTAGCCCTTCTGTGTAGCTATTCATTATTAGTGGTAATTGCATGAAAAGGAAGTTGTTTGTCTGCTCCTGCTGCTTATTCTCTGCCAGAAAGCATAATCCTTTGTTT
This sequence comes from Falcunculus frontatus, assembly GCA_013398115.1. Classification (NCBI taxonomy): domain Eukaryota; kingdom Metazoa; phylum Chordata; class Aves; order Passeriformes; genus Falcunculus; species Falcunculus frontatus. Next base: position 277,116 of record VZRV01006407.1, on the reverse strand, counting down.
GTGGACAGCACAATTAGCAGCTTTGGAGATCATAATTATTTCATACCTGGGGCTTGGAAGAAACCTGGGGGAGAGATGGTCTTAAGCTTTGTCTGAAAATATCGAGTTTACTTAGAGTTACTTTTCAAAGTTTCAGTTGTCTGATACATGATTAAATCTGTAAAATATTCAGTCCACAAGTATGTGTGTGGATGGATTACTGGAATATGTGTATGGAACTGTGGTAATCTATTCATAGTACACAAAGCAAAGCACAGCAATAACGAAAAGAAACCCAAAATAATGACACATAGAGCTACAAGCTGTAGCACAAAAGTAAAGGCCCAAACAGCATATTATCTTACAATGACTTTCCTAACTGACTGACAGAAAATAGATTTGATATTCCTGTATACCTCATTAAAGTTACATGAGATAGCCTGACTGAGAAGCCTGGGAAAGAAAGAACCAAATCCCCAGTTACCTGGAGACCAAGTAGTGGTAGCTTTTTCTTCCCCTCTGGTAACTTCTGTTCTTTGTAAGAGGTGTTGATCTGGTATCCTTGCTCACATTTCCAGTGTAAGTGTGGTGGTATGCAAAAACATGATTTTTCCAATTCATTATCTGATGTAAGTTCAAACAAATGTACATACTTCAAAAGACAGGTATTACATTTTCAAATGTATAACCTATCTAACTTATCTAAAGTGACAGGGATATTAAGCCTCGCATGTATCTCTTTCTGTTCAGCCAGGGCACATTTTTGTATTCCTGTTCACAGTGGCTGAGGATATGCACAGACAATTTTGGCTCTGTAATAAATCATATCTTCTGTTTTAAACAGTAATGCTAGATTTCAGTTTGTTAGTTTATCAATACTTTGTATCAGCATAGACTATGTGCTCAGGGACTAGGAAATTGCTAAAATTAAAAACCAAATCATTTTAAAACAAGAACTTTCTATCTCAGTTTAATTTTCACGTCCTTGATTTTGAAAAATATCTCGTGACATTAGTGCCAGGGATGAAATTTTCTTTCTGTAGGCTCAACCAATCTGTAAGAGAGCAATCTTGATTCTACTTTGATTTCTTCATTTCTTCAGAAAAATAGCCAGCTAAATTGCAGCATTTTTATCAGTGACAGAAATTTGACAAGAACACTCAGTTTTAAATTTTGAGCTGAGTTAGTGGCTAAGAGAGCAAAAGGTTCCTCTACTGAAGCTGAGCATACTTGATTTGTGGTTGCTGAAATGATTAATGTTAAATCTCAAAATACATTTTTCTTAACAAACTCCATTTAAAGTAGATCAACATTAAAACAATTAGGCATGTCAATTGAAACACATTGACATCCATTTTATTTTGCAGAACCAATAGCTAATTGCAATTTAATTTTATTTATAACCTATTTAATCTCAAGTAGGAAGGGAACAAGAAAGTGAGTCGTTTTTACTTTTAAAAGAACCCAAAACGTTATTTTACCTGTAAAAGCATTTAGAGGTTGCTGTTGAAACAAGAACCCATTGTACTACCAACAACAGGAAACAAAGAGACACTGTATATTCTAAACAGTTTTTCTAAACAAATGTGATAGTAAGCACTGCTAGGGAAAGAAAATAACAGCTTTGGTGGTATGAGCACACTGCATAACTTTCAGAATGTGTAGTTTGATGCTTCTGAATAAACTGTTTCATAATGATAAATATTCTGTGCAGACCTGTACCATCTCGATGTTCTCTGAGTGTTCTTTCACATGCTATTACCACCAGTTGCTGCTTTTAATGTAGTTTCAGTTATTTCTTGGCTGGTCTGCTTTTTTCTTCGTATATGGCAATCCCCAAATACACATACACTAAGCAGCTATTGAGAAAATGACCTGATTTAGAGTCCAAGCCTCTAAAGGAAGTACTAGATGGAAACATTTTTTTTGGTAATAAAGCCATCCATCATCCAACTCTGCAAACAGTGGAGCATGTCTGTTTATAGAAAAGTTGTCACCATGGTGTTGCCTGGAAAGCAGATCTGTTGTGATCCCGTGCTCCTGAAAGCTAGGTCTGGAGAACAGTTTTGCTTATTGACGTTGCTTAGCGTCCCGGAATATCCTTGCGAAAGTACTACTTGTGGTAGGAAAAATGTGTGCTAATGTCTTTACAAACAATTTCATGGGTGAGGCTACGGGTGTCAAGGTCTTTGAAATGGTTCTTAATGTCTCTACCAGCTTCAAGCAGCAGGTTTATTACAGAGCCCCGACAGCCTGACTCCTGAAACAGACAAGTGGAAGTTTCTGAACTTTGGGGTTAACTTCAAGCAGCAGGTTTGTTGCAGAGCCCAGACAGCTTGACTCCTGAAACAGACAGATGGGTCCGCACCAGCCTGAGTTCCTAAACTTTGGGGTAAAATAATAGGTTCAAGGGGAGCAATAGGTGGTAGGCGGTTAGGGAAGGCTGTACCTTCCCAGTGCCTCAGCCAAAGGATAAGGAAGAGGGCAACTTACGGCCGGGAGTTTGGATTAAGGAGGCTGCGCCCTCCGAAATCCTGAGAGAGCAAGCCCCGTGGGAATATGTCCCAGTGGATTCTCTCCCTTTATTTATTCGAATAAAGTTGCAGGACTCCTCTGTCTCCTGTATGGACACTGGCTTTTCATAGCGTGATCTTCTGCGCAGTTGGAAGGACAAATGTAAAGTGGAAGTAGACAAGTCCTGGGATCTCACGGTCTCTCTATTTGTTATTTCACAGAAAGATAGGAGTGAATATAATTTAGCCTTCTCCTTTGTTTTCTAACATTTATTTACTATGAAAGAGATTTAATATATCTGTTTATAACATTTAATAGCTACTGACATGTCCTTCAGCAACCAAAGTCACTTTACACATCAGCTTGGTCAAAGAAAAGCTTAGTCCAAAAGTCAGCAGTGCTTCAAAGCAGAAATACTGAAAACCTGATAGTATGTGTCTCATCATTTCTGCTAAAGTGCTTATGGGACTGCTACAGCCATTAATTAAAAAAATTAAATTAGAGAGGAGTCCAGTGCTGAGGAATGCCTCTGCTGCGGGTAGCTCGGTTTGCAAGCTGCAGACTGAGATGCAGATCGAGCTCTGGGTGGGAGCCCGAGACGAGAGGCCGTGAGTTGCCAACCTTAGCATAACAAAGGGCACGACGAGGGTGATGCCAACCAGGGGAATGGACACTGGGAGACACAGCGGGAGCCATGAATTGCCAACCTTTCTGGTAACAAAAGGCGGCAACAGCGGTGGTGCCATCCAGGCGGATGGGCTCTGGGGGACACTGGCCAAGGAGGGGTCGGGAGAGCGAGGCCTGTGCGCAGGTGGACTGAGAGGGCATAAAAGGCCAGGGGGCCTTGGCTGGGGCTCTCTCCTCGGAGGCACCAGTCTGGGCTGCTCTTGTGGCCCTGCGCCGGGACAAAATGGCTTCGCGGAACCAGACAGCTGGGACTGTGCTGCGGGAAAGCTGGGGGAGAGCCGGTGAGTGACCCTGGTCCGGCCGTGCCAGTGCGGGGTGTGAGGGGAGCCGAGAGGGGCTCCCGGGGGGGCACTGAGCCGCAGCGGCCAGGGGGGTCCGCACCTCCCTTCAGTCAGAAATGATACCTGGAAATTACGGTCTTGGAAAACCTGCTCGAGGCCCAGTCACCCAAAGTGCGCCTGCTGATTCTCCGTGGGGTTGGCTCTACCATTTTCCTGGTAGAATGTGTTTCAGAGAAATAGAATTTATATTCTTGTTGCATATTCTGCAAGGAGGAAAAACCCAAACCCATAGGGATTTTTTCTCTGTTGTTTAATAAAAAATAGAGAATTTGAAATAGCAAATTGTTTAAAGGTGTCTAACTTAAATTGAGAAAAAAACCCAACTCTCTAATCGAATATTGTAACATTCTGCTGATCTTCTTTCACATAAATCTATATATTTTTATTTGGTGCCTTTACTTACGTGTTAAAGTATTTACTGAAAACATCACCTCTCCTTCCCTTGACGTTGCTCAGAATATCTCTGAGGAACAACCTGCTGTTCACTAAACACCTTTTAAAGACAAATAGTTGAATAACTGGCTTTCTGTTCCTTCTGGAAATGGACTTTACTAGGGAGAGGGGGGGTTTAAATTTCAGTTTTGCTTTGCATCTCAGCAGAGAGAGCTTTACATAGAATTTTTAACAAGCTGGGCCCTCAGTATTGGCCAACATTTCACAAGATAGTTTAAAATTTCAGCAGAATAATGTAGCCTGTTTGAAAGTGACCATTCAGTAAAGCTATGAAACTGGGGACTGCACATAAAAATGCTATTTAGGCTTGGAATTTCTGATGAAAAGCAGATGATGGTGCTTGTTGAGTAACTAAATGCACTTAATGCAATGCAGACGTTGAACAAAGGCAGAAAGGATCCAGTGGGACGGTCCATTGGAACAGTTGTGTCTTACCATGGTGCAGGCAGCATGTTTTGCTGCTCCTGTACAGTGAAAATTAATGTTGTAGGGAACTGAAAATGGCTTACCAAACAAATGTGTTCAGACTGTGGAAGAAAGCCGCTCTTCTTTTCTGGCTTACACTGTAAAAGAATTATTTTCATTTTGCTACTCTTTGTGCTCGTACAACCCACTGTTAATATGGCGTATTTCACACAGATATGGTGTCTGTCTCAGAGAGGAACTGTCAATTCCTTATATTGTGATCTTATATGAGGAAGGACTCCTATCAAGGTTGTATCACTGACTGATTGTTATTTTGCGTAATTAGCCTCATGTAAACGTCTCTTGTCTGTCAAATGGGTATGAAAGCCTTATGACTATATAGTCTTTGTATATCAAAATAATATTCCAACTTAAAAAACCCCTACTATAAAGGTGCTTATTATTAAATATGATCATAAAATAATAAAAATCAGTGCCTGAGGGGGGACAGAGAAATCTTGGTGTAGTCTTAGTCACAAGTATAAACTTTCTTTCTTCCACACCGAGTGAACAATGCCCTCTGCTGATTGTGGGGAGGAAAATGGCTAAAATTCTGGAAAAACATAACTGTGACAAAACTGTAAAATAAGATAAACTAGATTAATTCTTCTGATGCTAATTGACATATCTAAGGCTCTGTCTATGGCTTGTTTGCTTACTGCAGATTATATATGTATATATAATGTGATGAAATATGTTTGAAGAAATACTTGCAGAATCTTCATAGCATACCTGTATTTGTGTAAATTAAACCTTTGAGTAATCACATGTCAATGCATTTTTCAGACTTAAGTGACTGGTAGGCTGTTTGTATGTATCCATCGGTATGATCCTGAAACTGAATGACCTTTGGTGAGAGTGGAAATTCTGTTGAAATCTACAGGTAAAACAAAGAGAACAGGAATTTTCTCCGTATTGTTCAGTACCTCCCAAGGAGTTTGTGCTTCCCTGAAGTGCTTGCATGAAGAAAAGGAAAGATTTTGAAAGAGGGAGTTTCTGATGTGGGTGTCTTTAGGGAGTATTGCCTGATGACAGTGAAAATACCAAATATTTCCTTCTAGTCATTTCAGTATTGTTTAGACCCATCACTGCATAATCACTGCAGTGATTTGTAATGTAATTTGTAATGCTGATCAATGTGTGTGTTCATTGATTCACCCAACTTGGCGTTTTCCTGATATATAATTCTTCAGCTATTTGCTTCCCAGCACTTTCTCTGCCAGTGGGGGGAACTGAAGACGACATTCCTGAACTTGTAACTGCGGTCTTGCAGACTGGAATTCAGAAGCGGTAAATGTAGGTTTATCCTTTTTATCCTTCAGAATTCTGGAGGATAAAAATTATTGTGTCTTCTGAGCAGCAGATTTTCTAAAAATCGGAAAAAATACAGTAAATGTCTGTTTGCAAAAGTATTTTTGTTTTTACAACTCTCACCCTTCTGCTAAACTCTTATCATGGAAGGCTTTTGAGTCAGGTATTGAGTCAGGACATTCAGTGATGCTCTGGTAACTACTGTATTTTGGTTCTTGCTTGATAAACACCTGACAATTTTCCTTTTTCTAAAGACACAAATGTCCGGAGTGACAACTAGAATGAATGAGGAGTGCAAAGGGAAAAAATGTCAATATGTTTTAATATTATGTCTCAAAGACAAACACTCTAGTAATTCTTTCCTCTACTTAAATCCACATTTATATTCTTACTGTGTTTCAATTTTAATAGTAAGGCATAAAACTAAATTAGTATTTTATGGATATTTTCATCAAACAAGTGCTGTGCTTAGGCTGATTATGGTTTGTATATTTTGTAACAAATGTTTTGTACTGTGGATATTTTAAAGACTGGACTACATCTTGAATCCCATTTCATTCCAAATTGTTGTACACTGCTAGTGGGAAGGATGTGGGAAAGTGAATGGAAGAGATGGGGGGGTATTGTCTTGCTGTGAAACTGGCACGGCAAGTCCTTCACTTGCTTCTGCTGCATTTGCCTACAGCAGGTGTGGGAGAACGTGTCAGGAGCACTTGCAGAAGGAATTGTTTGCTTCTAGCTTGTGTCAAACTCGGGATATCCCACGTAGACTGACAAACTCATTAAATAATTACTGCAGTTTCATTAAGGGGTTAAATTTTTCTTCTGAAGAGCAACACATTATTCAACCCTTATACCGACTGATTATACACGGAAGGTAAATATTTAAACATTGATGTCCTGACTGTTATCTCTGTATTACAAACCAGCACACCACAGCAAGCAAGGAGGACTCATGTACTGAAGTGCAGGGAGTTTTTTAGAGGCCAAATATGTTAACTTAAAAACTGTGAGGGACACTAGGGAGAAAAGCCATAATATTTCTTGATGCTATAGGCTTTAGGTGCATATTGTATTTACTGAACAGACAGAATGATACCTGCCTCTATAATTTGCTGTTGCCTAGCCATGATTTTTCTGTTCATCTGTTTTTGGACTTTTTTAATTGTGGAAAACTTTCAATCTGCCTATGAGAGAATTAGTCAATATTGGATCTCTGTGTAGGTTGCATATTAATACTTAATTGCATTTTCAAAATTTTGAGAAGCATAGGGTAATTCGATATGCTGCCTGGAGAACCAAAGCCCGGTTCTTCCTTCAGGTTTTGGTTTCTCTTTTTAAAGAGATTCTTACTTTAATTTCTTATTTTTATGAAGGAATAATTAAGTTTTTTTTAACAAAGTGCATGTGAATATCCTATTTTAGATTTTAAGCAAAAAATGAACCTATTTTTAAAAGAAATTATTTTAAACTAGGCACCACTACTTAAAACCTTGATTGTCTTACCCCTTGTCCAGGGGATTTAACAATAAATTATGGACAAATGAATTTTATTTTCATTTCACATATTTTTTTTTCCAGCCACTAGTGTATGATTACCAGATGTATCAAAAAGACTTATTGTATATATATATATATAATGACACAAAAATATTAAGAGTTTGGAGTTGGAAAAAAAAAGGTATATTAAATACTAGCACTGTGTTTTGCTAGATGTTACAAGAAGAAACACATCTTATGATAATCAGTGTTCTAAAAAAATGATGAAAGGAGAAAGAAAGAGATATTAATAAAATTATGAGAGTAAGATTGTTTAAAATTAGTCTATGCTGCAACATAGCCTGAACATGTACGCAGGGTATTATTAATGACTGTATACTGTACTATGCCAATACAATTTGTACTAAAATATTGTCATAGTGAAGTTGCTGTAAGTATCTTGAAATTCAATACCTGAATTTATTGCCAGGAGTAAATTGTAATTTAAAGGATCTAGGCTAATACTAGAGTCTCCATAAATGCAAAATAGAATTTCTTTTCAGATAGCAGACCTGCCTATTTTATTATTCACACGCTTCCTCTGAGATGCACATTCACTTTCACAGAATTTTGACTGGCTGTACCACCAGGGTCCCCCTGAAACGAGAGCAGTGGGCAATAGCCAGTGGAGTTTACAGGGTCTGGTAATCCTTCAGTGAGTCTCTGATTTGAGCTCCCAGGGTCTGGTGGTCCCTCAGTGACATCTCTGATTTGAGCTCCCAGGGTCTCGTGGTCCCTCAGTGAGTCTCTGATTTGAGCTCCCAGTAAGCGGCACACCTCTATCTCTCGAGTGTCAGGTCAGTGAAGGCGTGTCCCTGCAGCTCTCAGAGGAGAGGTGCCTGCTGCTGTCACCTGCTACCTTTGCTCAGTTGTGGCTGTTGTCACATGGGGAGGCTCATGTAACTCCAGCATCTCTCCCCGTGCTCTCATTGTGTGCTCACTTCTTAAAATGTAAGACCGTGTTTATTGTAGTAGACACATAGAGAAGAGAAAGTTTCTTAGCGTAGAGGATTATTAAAGTCCTGAAGATCTTTCAAGGTGAAGTTCAATTTTAATACCATGACCAAAACCTGTCACTCTGACTTGATTACCTTTCTTCTATCTGAGTGGAGGACAGAGGTTGCTGCTAAACTGGTTCTCCAAATTATTTCTTTTTGCTGGAAATTGTTGCTATTGTGTAAATCATCAAAAGACCAAAAGAAGGAAGGAGGGAGACAGAGGGAGAAAATCACTGGAGAGAAGCCAAAGAAACCTACCTAGTGCAAGTATTGCCAATCACTTTGGGAATCTCTAGTTATTATGCTTATTTTCTGGATCTGAATTATTAGATCTTTCTAACTACTCATAAAGCTTTTTAAACTGCTATTCAAGTCACCATTCTTAGAGAAAACCGGTTCAGCTGAGAAATATCTTAATATCACAGCAAATCCATGTGATTGTCTGGGTATAAATAGATAACACAAGAGAACTACCACTTGAAATCTTTGACACCATGTCAGACAGCTCTTTCAACCTCCCTTTTATACTGCAACCGCTTGCATTCATGCTCACCTTATAACAATTCCTCTTTTCCATAGCACATGACTGAGCACTCCAAGTTGGTTTAAACGTTTTTTGTATTATTAAAAAAAATCTAGAAAATAATCCCAGATTTATAACAGATGTTTTGCATCATTATTTTCCTCACTTCCACGGTTTACCCAGTTCAAGGTTTGTGATGTTTTTGAAGCATATTGTTCAAAGCTGTGGAGGAATTTGGCATTTATGGTATTAGCTGTTTAGGATGTATTTTGTGCACCTCTTTTGATTCTCACTAGTACTGTTTAAAATTGTAGAATGTTGTATAAAACTACTTCATCACATTCAGACATCAATTTGTTCATTTGAAAATGTACTCTTATATATTTCTGCTTTCTTTCCATGGTACAATGAATCAATGGATTTTTTTCTGGGCTCAGCAGTTTCAGGAGAGTTATAATGAGGAAACCTAGAAAGAACAAATTTGTGCATTGCTATGGCTTAGTCATAGGCATCAAAGGCCTAGTGTGACAAAAAGAAAGGACATTTCCTAAACTGAAAACACATAATAAATGTAATTCATTAGAGTTGTGGAGGGAGTAACAATTCATCTTATATAGGAGCACTGAGTGTTTATAAATTATTGCATTTATCATTGGTGCATTGTTTTGGTACTTGGATCCAAATGATTGCTTGAAATAATAATGCCTTACAGAGGTTTGGTTCAAATTTTAGAACATACTTATTTCTTATGCAGTTATACACATGGAGACCTCCGCAGGAGTTTAGTTGTTCTGAGGACTGAGTAAAATCCTCAACAAAAACCTTTTAAAGTGTCAATCTGTGACAGATACACTTAAATCAACTCACAGCAATAATGACTCAAAGCCAAGAGCCCAATAAAAATGCAAGTCGGTCTGAAAGTATGAAATACATATTGTACACATCTGCAAAAATAGAGGCGGTAGTGTTGTGGAGCAGAAGTACAGAGGACATATGTTTTTTTTTTTTTCTAAGGGACATCACAGAAGATCTGGCAATTTAGATAAGCTTTTCACATATTGCAGTGACTTCACAGGGCATTGAACTGGTGATAGCCGTGATTTACCCTGCAGAGCTTAATTGCTACATTTTCAGAAGTTCTCTATATCTAAAATTTTATCCATACCCCTAAAGAAATAATATCAACATTATTGTTCTGTTCATAAAAATAAATGAATGTGAACTTGGGAAAAAATTTGCCCACACAAGCAATTGTAAAACATTCTAGCGTGCACCGATAAGTACATCAGTGTATGTTATTTTGTGGTGTAAGACTTGCAAGCACCTTCTGCCTGTTCATGACAATGTCACATTTTGAAAAATATTGTTGTCATAAACAACCTTCAATTTTTTAAGGGCAATTTGATGAAATTTTTTATCGCTAACAGCAGTTTATCTGACATACAGATTCTGATATTTTGATTCCAGCATTTTCTGTGTATTACAGAAAGGTCTAATATTTGTAATTGTCAGAAGGGCTGTGTATCTTTATACGCTTACTTACTGTCATTTCTACTCTTCCTAATAGTTTAGCAACAGAGCACTTTTCTAAAAATCGTCAGTGGCAAAACAAGAAGCAATGGCCAAAGCTTTCATCTCTTGCTTGAAACAAGGCATAAGTATCAGAAATTTTAAGCAGATGGATCTTAATGGTCTGCCTCCCTTTATTTTAAATTATAGGAAGTCTTCTTTCTGATATACTAGGGCACAATAATGTTATGAATAGCTTTTAAATTTATTTACAATTCTGCAAGGTAAAAGTTCTTTGGTTTTAATTCTATGCAAAATGGGCTTCTCTGAAATATATAGCAAATTAAACATTTAAAAACATCAGATTAAATACCCTATTTTTGATCTCCTGTGATATAACTTCAGCTTAGAATATACAAAAATAATGCTACTCATGAGTGATGCACTGTGTATCCAAATTCTCTTTGGCAAAATCTATCCAGCAACCTAGATCAAGTACAGTCAACACGTTGTTGGGGTCATATCTATATTCTTTCCTGAAAAACTGCATATAGCCTATGTTGTAATGGATAGTCCTTGTCTAGAAAAAAACCTCTGGTGTCAGTTTCATCCTTTCTTTTGGTATTTATAATGAATTCTTTGAAAACTTCTTTTATGTTTTTGGGGACACTTAGCTGTCCTTACGTATTCTACCAATTCCTGAAAAGTTGAAAGCACTTACAGCTTTATAACAGCCTGTGACAACCATATTACTTTGTATAAATCTAAAGATTTCCAGATTTCCTTTGCAAAAACAGTAATTCTGTGACAGTTTCTTGCAGAAGCGTTATTTTTTTGGGTTCATTCCAGTTTCTCTGAACATGACTTCCCACTGTCTTCTACACTTTCAAGAAAAAGTATTGCTGATTTCAAGTCTTATTTCAAGGTCAAACTTCCATTCAGAAAGATTAGAAATAGTATTACTCATTTTGTGGCTCATGAAGTGCATGTGAGATAATACAGGCTCTTTTTAAACACACACAATCTTCTTATGTGTGTTTGATTTACTTGGAATCTCTCTGAGTGATGCTCTTTCCTGACACCAGACAACTCAAATGTGTTGTTAATTTTCGTTGTAAGCATTCTCAATCATTTCTAGTGATACTAAACTACTAATATTTCATACACAGTCAACTTAGGAAATAAGAAGAAATAAGAAAACTTAGTTTTCTAAGTTACTCCCTTTTATGTTTCTTGTAGATTGTCATTTGGCTTTTTAAATCACTTCTTAGCTCCATAAATTTGACACTTATGCTTCGGTTCTGCAACGAAAGAATTGTATGTACTCTAACATTTAAGGACACCCACCCCTCCCTAAACTCCTCAAAATCCCCCAAACTATTATTTGGAACCCTGTAAATAAAATAAGTAATAGCAGTTACTCAAAGCGAATGAGTGATTTTTATTTCCCTGACCATTTGCCAGTTGATTACCAACATGGTGGAACCTGAAGGTGTGCTTCTGTCACTATCCAATAAAAACTTCTATATAAAATAGAAGCCTTTTCCTAATTGTTAACTATGAACTCAACACTGTTTAATATCGTTATTACATATGCTGCTGCATGCAGATATTAAGTGTAATATTCCATTTCAGTGGGCTGGGAAATTGCATTAATCTGCCTCATAGTTAGAGAACTTCCATGTGTATGTATCCTCTCTTGAGAATTCATCATACCTTCCCTCATTTGCTTAATACACAAGGCTAGGAATTCATTACAATTTTTATCTAGGGCACCAGGTTTCTAGCTTTAAATCTGGATGTTTCATATTCAAATATAGGCTGGAATAGCAGCTGTTACATTAAGAAAAGAGTTAATCCAGTATACGATCAGTTATGGATTCCTTATACTCGAACAAGCTTCTTTTTTATCAGTATACACAAAAAGCTCACAAAATTTCCTCTTGAATAAGCGTTGACTGAAACAAATCTACAATTCTAGCCTACTATTGTGACCTTCTGAAACAATCTTACGCAAAAACAGTAATTATTTTTTCTACGCTTATGAGAACATTTGCTGCCCTAGTGAGGTGCCCTTTGTATGATGCATCAGTGTACGTGCCTGATCCTGCATACCTGACCTTCTAAGAATTACCAGCAAGTATATGGCTGTTATGAGGTAAAATAAGTTAGGCATAAGCAGTAGCTCCTATTATTTGCAGACCAATGGACTGAAATAAAATAAAATCAGTGACTGAACAAGGCGATAGAAGAGGACAACAAATTCATAAGGAAACTTATTTAATTAGTGCATTTCACTGGTGAAATGTTGTCAGCCACAGCAATTCCACTTAGTAGGAAACTGAAATGGAATATTTACCATGACAGAACCTGATGAGGGACTGGATATTTGCGAAGTAATGAGTGATAAATCTAAAAAGCAGAAAAGGGAAATATTGAGAGGATCCACAACTGCATTATAATCATTAAATTTTGTTGGGAATAGCAAACAGCAATGTTATCACCTGCCAATGTCTTGCCCTTACATATGAGTCTAAATTTCAAAAGCACAAAGTGTCAAGAAAAATAGTCTTATACCTGTTCACACATAAGAAGTTCTAGTATTACTCATTTGTTGGCAGAGGGAAATTTGCAACTTTTTAAAGTTTTACTAAGTTTTTTATGAAACCACATGAAAAAAGCTGCAACTAAAAAAACCTAAACTTAAAGAGGCCTCTATAAAAATTATCCCACTTTGCAGAGGAAACTAGAACAGGTTGTTGAATACAGTGTAATAAGCACTTTGAGCAAGAAGCAAATGTTGAACATGATTTTAGTGTAGCCTTCAAATCTCAGCTGTCTTGCACAGTAGCCATAGTAAGAAAATATTTTAGTTGCAGTTATTTCTCCCAACCCAGAATGATATCCCCTCAGCTGGGGTTTTAATGGAAAATCTTAACAGAAAGGTGAGTATAACCAGAAACTTACTACGTTTATTTGAAACTTACCTCTGTTTCAAGGGTTTGACCCACAGTGCTTATGTGTTTTGACTAATACAGTTGTAAATGGACTCTGAATGCTTTGTCCCCCAGACTACTTTTATGTTCTTGCAGACTTCAATAACTGCATCTGGAAAGTTTCAGGAAAACTTTGCCGTGAATGTGCTTTCTTGTCAGTATGTTACACAATTACTAGTGATGTTAATTGTGGGTCATAGTATCTTAGAATCACTAAAATTGAAAAAGACCCTTAAAATAATTGAGTCCAATCATTAACCAAAGCCACTACCAAGTTCACCACTAAACCATGTCCCTAGATACCATGCCTACACAACTTTTAAAAACTTCCAAGGATGGTGACTCAGCCACTTCCCTGGGCAGCCTGTTCCAATGTTTTGACCGCCTTGTCACTGAAGAAATTTTTCCTAATATCCAATCTATCTTACCTATCTAATGTCATCCATAGAAGTACATCGCAGAATGAATTTTGAGGAAAAGCTACCTGTGAAGGCTCTGTGGATGGCTAAGTCACAAGAATCACACCTATATCTGTCCCATTTCCAAGTCTATAAACCCTTCACCTAAAGATCTGGTACCCTTATGCAAGTAGTTCCTGGGACCCATAAGGAAAATCCTTTTAGAGGAACGGTTACATTGATTGTTAAATACCAAATGTCTACCTGTAGTATGGACTCATAAGTGCCTCAGGGCTTTGAAAGAATTAAAATTGATTCTTTCTGAATACTCATGTTACTTACCAGGATTTTAGATAGTTTTTCATCTACCTTGCTGGTGGCTCCATGGATGGCCTTAGGGTATGACAAAGTCAGTTAGTGTTAAGATGCGATGAAATTCTACCAATTATTTGTGAAAATCAGTCACTGAGGTCCTGCAGTAGCTGGCGATCGTTTGACATTTTGAAACTGTTAAGTAAATTTAACACATTTAATCACAAGTACGTAACACATCTCTTTTTCATTATGAGACCATATTTAATCTGACTTTCTATCACACATATTTAGGAATTCTTTGGACTACATAGGGTGGATAACACTTAAATAATTAGCATGATATAGAACTGTTCCTGCTGAGTGAAATCACATTTTGTGCTTCAGAAATAAAGCATAAAAGCTAAATATGAAGTGCCTGGCACAACAACACAGAGAGTTTCTCTATAATGTGACTATGTGTCGATGACTTTTCCACGGCCCAGAGAGCAGTCTTTCTCTCTTCTGGGTTAATTCTGGCCAATCTCAGCACAGCAGCACAATGTGTGGGCTTTGCAACCAATATGTAGATTCACTACAGGTGAGAGAATGTGCTCTGCCCTTCCACCTTTCCCTACTAGCTGATAGAATAAAGGCGAAAGAAAAAGCTTGAGGAGATAATATTCACTCACAGGGAGAGATTTGGTGAAAAATAATCGGAAAAAGTGTAAACTAGCATTAAACCTTTATGTGACTTACGCATGGAAGATGGTAGTTCTCTTGAATACTTCTGTGAAAAAAAAGAGTTGCAAGTTTCTCTCTAAAGTGTCTTTATTAGTACAAGTTCAAAATTGCTGTGGCAAAGTAAAACTATTCATAAGTAAGCTATAAAAGTGGCAAGAGGCATGAAGAAATGTAATTAAAGGTGAAATTATAGACAGGAGAGCAGTAGAGGATGCTAAGTTGATAGATGCACCACATTTTAGGACGCACACTTGAATAAGGATATTTTCAATGCAACAAAAGTAATACATGGGAAAGGAAGAATTAAAATGAACAGGAAATGTTCTGTTAACTAGGATATCAGTTTATATGATATGTCTTGGGAAATGGTGAATTTAGCATTTGGTACACGTAAGATAACTTGCTAAATAAAAAATGTCAAGTAACAGAAATTCTGTCACTGAAAGGAAGTGCTTTACTTTACATAAGCTAATTGCCTTTCTCATCTTTTGAGTGTTTAGCTCTATTTCTCACTTGAACTGGATAGTTTGGATGGACTGTGATCATTTCTATTTGTGCTCATCTGGTTTTAGCTATGACCATCTCTAAGCTGTGTCAGCAGAAGCAACACTGTCAAAGAAATACTTCATCCTTGGAGTTGTAATTTTAGATTGCGAATGATAAAATTAGAGTTGAGTTTTTCTACAGCTTTTCGATACAGCAGCTGGGCCTGCTTCTGTGTTGCCTTTTAGGCTGCTCACTGTGGATAGAAGACATGAGTATGCGGCTTACCCATGCAAGGCAAGCCACTGTCTGATTGCCGGGGCACTCATCTGTCACTAGTTAGATGCAAACCATGGGATCTTCTCAGCAAGCAACTTTCTACTCACGGTCAGGAGGCATGAAAAATTTAAAGTGTATTTCCTCGCAAATATATGATGGATGTGAAGATTATTATGCTCTGACTACTTCCTGGAGACATGTATTTTACTAGAAGCAAATATCTGTGTAGCAATTATCTGCTGTCACTATTTGCTGCAGTCTTGACAGCTCTCCCACACTAAGCAAAGTCAAAATAAATAATTAATTGGTATCAAGGCTTTTCCTGAAAGTTTCCTGTGAAAAATAGTATCAATGCAGAATGAATATTTTTCACATTATGACAGTTGTCTTGGCTTGTGCTGGAAGGGATGTTCCTTGGATGAAACATTCAGGTCCTGTATACACATGATTTTGCTTACCTAGCACCCTGCAGGGCTATTTGGAGCAATGGCACTTGTAAGGGGACCTGGAATATTTTATATGTGCAAGTTTCTTAAATGGGCGCTGCATGTGAACTTGATACTGTCTGGTCACATAAAAGGAAACTTGGTTAATCACCAGAGAGATCTCAGAGAGCTTATTGCAAAATACAGAGTTGGTACTTCCAGCACATTCCTAACTGGTCTAAATTCAGGGGAAGCAATTCTAATTGCATACAAAACTCTGAAAATCATCCCGTGTGATATAGATGGTTTGTCTTAATGTTTGGCTTATTGTTTATATTTAGGAAGGGTTTTTTTTTTTTTGTTTTTTTTTTTTGGTTTTTCTTAATCCATGTCTTTACAAGTACCAAAACCATGTTTGTTTAAAAAGACGTATGCCTGAAGTGTTTGCTTTTCCAGAATGTCCTTGGATTCTGGCAACCCCAAAGGTGAGCAGACAGAAAATCAGGCAGTTTGTTGTTTGCAGCCTTTCTGCATTTACTCAGTAATTCATCAAACCCAATCTGTTTTTGCAAAATGCTTCTGTTTGGCAAATGAGTGTTTTGTGACAAAAGCTCGGTTTAATCAGAAAAATCCTGTTTAGTTCTATTCATTATATGGTAGGAGAGAGACAAATCAGATGCATTTCAGTCTACTAATCACAGAGCATGACTGAATGACTTTCAACTGCATCTCTATCCTCTTTCTCTTGTTGCTGTGATTGATACCAAAATGAGAGCTATGAAACCTGCAGACTGCATTGCAGCTTTTCATATTGGCAGCTGTCGAACATGTATTTTCAAAATTAGCACTATGTACTTAACACATCATGCGTGGAACACCATCCTCTGAGCTAATGTTGCTTGAGTGTGCTTTGAAGGCATCATTTGCAGGTCACTTAAATTTCAGATGATTCCTCATTGTGGTTATGTTGGTTGATAGCATCTGAAGTACACATGAAAAATAATACATTTGTAAAGGGAATTAAGGCTCCGGTCAAGACAGTATTTAAATACGATCCTAACTTGGAAGGACTCAGGTATGGGACTGGAGATGGATAAAGGTAAATAAATACTTTCTTGAATTGTTGACCGAACACTGAATACTTAATGTTCAATCAGCAAAGAAAACATCTAAATAGTGCACTGAATCTAACAAATAGGACAGTTTAAGATATACACTTGTCCAGCTCATGCGAAGACACTTGGTATAGCCTGAGGACAGCTTTGCACAATCACATCTCTGAATAACTGTCAGGGAGCAGTGCAGAAGAAACAATAAATGAAAATTCCCTGGTGTTATATATATTTAAAGAAAGTGACAAAAGTAGTATATAGAGGAATAGCTCTGTGAAACTCGATAAATTATTTCAAGCAAGATGTCTGACTAACACATTTTTTCCTTCAATCTAAAGCCTACTTTTTGGTTTTATGCACTAACAGTAAAAAGAAGTTTTCCTCTTAGTCTCTGCTGCTGATTTCTTGGCGTTTCCAATCATGAGTTGAATTTGTGACATTTTTTTCTTCATCCTTGGATTACTAGCGGATGAAACATGAAAGAAAAAATAGACAAAGGGAAAGGGGGAGAGAAATACAAGTTTGGCTTATTGTCTTTCTTTGCTTAGATCTGGAACCTAAATTTATTTCAACTCTTGGCTGAAGCATAAAAAAATAGAGAAACAGAAGATGTTTTTAGCTAAACAGTCCCCATTCCCTCTACTGAATGGTATTGGCTCCCATCTATAATTTCTACTTTAAGATAAAGCAAAGAGAGGTTGTGGTAGAAGGTAATAAAAGGTATTTGCTTTTACCTACTTTGGTTTTATTCCTGGGCTTGTATTTATTCCCATCTTCTAATTTTGCAACCAGAAAGGTCAAAAAGTAAGTTTTAGGACTTGGTTATACTAATAAAATATATAGCGCGGGGGGATAGAGTTAGTCACCCAATATGCTTGTATCATCATAGGGTGTTCTGAGCTGGAAGGGATCCATGAGGACCATCAAGTCCAACTCCTGGCCATGCACAGGACACCCCAATAATCCCACTATGTGCCTGAGAGCATTGTCCAAACACTTCTTGAACTCAGGCTTGATGCTGTGACCACTTCCCTGAGGAGCCTGTTCCAATGCCTGACCACCCCCTGGGTGAAGAACCTTTTCCTGATACACAGCCTAAACCTTCCCTGACTCAGCTTCATGCTGTTCCATCAGGTCCTGTCACTGGTCACCACAGAGTGATTGGACACCACAGAGATAAGTGTCTGTCCCTCCTCTTCCGGTCACAAGGAAGTTGCACACTGCAGTGAGGTCTCCCCTCAGTCTCCTCTTCTCCAGGCTGGACAGAGCAGGTGACCTCAGCTGCTCCTCATACAGGTTCCCCTCCAGGCCCTTCATCATCCTCATGATGCTCCTTCTGACAGGTACACTGGTATGATAGATGAGAATTCAAGTATATATAGTAAACATAGTGTTTGGGCGTTAAATTAAGAGACTATTTACTATTTTTCTTGAGCTCCTCCTTTGAGACATACATAAACTTAATTTGTTTATGGTCTTCAGTAAGAGAAACTTAAATTCTTAAAATAACTAAAAAGAAAAAAGATAGTATGGTGACTTACAAAGATAGTATGGTGACTTACAAACCTCTTACATTTATGCTAAAAAATGCAGTTCTCTGGCTGATCTGGGAATCCAGAAGGAAAAACTAATTTATTTTATATCCCATGAATGGGAAAGTTCATTAAACTTCAGGCTTCTTGGGAAACAGTTTAGTATTGATTGTGTTTAAGACTAGAGGGCTAAGAACCGGAAGGCTTGGCAACTGTTTTAAATTCTCACACAAATTTGCCCTGTGACCCTGGAAAACTAAATTGATTTACATTCTGTAGTTCAAATCAAATCATTTTCTTAAAGTCAGTCACTTAAATGAAAAGAAAAATAATTTAATTTCTTGATCTTTTGAGTTTAAGTACATCTGGCTAATATGGATGAGAATTGCTACTGCTGGCTATTCTCTGTGAAAATAAATTATATTTATCACAGGCTTAAATATGGATAGAGGTATCAGTATAATGCCTCAGACTTCAAACCATGGAAAGTGTGCCATTGTTAGCTAACTGCTTTTCATTTGAGATGGAATACCCTTGATTTTTTAAATCTTTATATTAATCAGTTTCAGAATGTTAGTAAAGGTTTTCTGACATTTTGAATGTGACTACAGCTGGCTTAACTAAATTTTGCTGAAACTAGATTCAGCCTTTCTAAAATTTCGCAGCCATGCTGTGGGTTGGAACTAGATGGTCATTAAGATCCCTTCCAACCCAAGCCATTCTATGATTTTAGCTGTCACAAAAGATTTCTGGAGCAGGTTTTGTCTTAAATGGGGCTTTGGAGTTTTCGTTTGTTTGTTTATTAGTTTGTTATTAACTCCTGGGCACTGCAAAACAACTGACTCATTCTCCTAGTGAAATAATTTCTAATAAATGATGAGTGTGTTCCTGGCAGATCACATGAGAGGTGATGTATTCATGCATTTTATTAATATATCTAGACTCCTATGAGCCCTAGCTTATAGCATTGTGTGAGGTCCTGCAGGATATAGATTATAAAAACTTTTGAGAAAAGTTTTCTTGCTCTTCTTTGCTTACCCTTTTCACTTTTTTATCCAATTTTATGGTCGGTATCATCTCTAAAAATCAAAGAGAGCTTTCACTCTGTTTTGTTTTAAAATCTCCTCTAACAGTTAACAGGTAAAATCTACTGATACTGCAATACAGAAAATTTGTTTTATTGTAGGACTTTATTTGAAAATGTCAAAATAAGGAATAAGAACTAGATCTTACAAAGTGATGGAAACCTAACTTTTGTCTCAAAGTGACAGCCAATGTCTCCACTACTTGTATTACCCAGGAAATAGAAGTAACCTTAGCTACATAGGAAATTTTGTCCTCTTTCTTGAGAGGAATATATTGGCAAATAATTGGCAAATATACTCCGGATAAAACCTGAAATAGCTAATCCATGAAACACACATCCAGGCATACTGTGGTGATTGCTGTATAGGATTGTTTATTATCCACTACTGGCCAGCACAGTTCTTCATTTTGTGTACATAGAGTGTAGAGCGATTTTGCAATCTATAGCAAAAAAAAAATCTGCTTTTGAACGGATGATAGGTGAATCATAAAAGCATCTATAGATGATTTATTTTATCCTTAGTCACATTCTTCTCAAAGCCAAGCTGCTATTTATGAGATAAGGATTTCAGGGAGCAGGGAGTGTTGAAAGAGCAAAGCTGTGTGGTTTTGGCACGGATTTAAATACGGAAGCATGAAAAAAGGTACCTCTGCTACTTATTGGTCGATAACAATAAACTAAGAAATGTTTAAACAACAGATTACCTAGTCCCACTGACGCTATTGCAAACTTTCTCCACTGATTTTAATGGACATGAGATTTCATCTGAAATGCTCAGCTTTCAAATCTTAAAATATTCTTATATTAAGTCAGCCTTCAAAAGAAATGTCACTGGTTCTTTCGTTGCACCTATCAGTCTCTTGGTACCCTTTTAACAAGTATTGCTAAACCATCAATGTAAAAACTCTTCCAGCATTCATAATTTCTTTAAACCTGTGCATTGTGGAGTGCATTTGGAAATGATGCCATGAGAGCATGTGCATGATATCAATAAGCACTAGTTAGCCCCCAAGACAGCTCCCAAGACATAAACTATAAGGGCTGAAGAAATTCCAATTTTCATCCAAACTTTCCAGCTGAGGAGTTTCTTCCATGAATTTGGAAGAATGCAACTGAGATTCAATGTATTTGGAGCTGAGCAGTGGTAAACTCAGATTATTCTTGTGTTCTGTCTTTATAAAGCCTAGTTTGTCTGCAAATTTTGTGTGGAATTGGAGTTTTGGGAGCTCCAGGTAATCACTGTTTTCAATGAGAAAATTGCTAACTGCTACTCCAGGCTATGTTTTATTAATTTGCTTTCTTCTGACTATAAAACAAGCATTTAATTTATTTCAGAAATCTTAGTTGGTTCTTCTGTTTTAATTCTCCAGACAATATGATCAGTACAATATTGTATGTAACATTCAGTAGCATTCTCGAGGTGGCTGCTAAAACATCTTCTATGTATCCTCTGTAAAATTTCTCTACACTTTGCTGCTTATTCACTTAAGAGTTTGTTGCACGTCTGCTTCATTCATTTGAACACTATGGTATTGTTTCAGGCTGTGTTTGAATACAGCTCAATCAAAAGTTGTAAGTTTCCCATCATCTTTATCTGAAATGGTATAAGTCATGTAGATATCCACCACAGCACATTCAACAATAGCATTTTCATTTATTGCCTTTAACCTTGGATTTACAAGTCTTGCTGTCCTCAGGATCGTCCATATGCCTTGGGTCTGTGCCAGTTTCATCAGCTCTGGATAGAAATGGCGTAGCTTGAGATTACAGGTTGCTCTCCAATATCCCCTTTCTGTGTTTGTCCATTAACTTCAGGTTTGTCCATTAATTTCACATTTTACCTTATAATTTCACGTATTGTGAATTCTTGTTCACAATATGAAGTAATAATGCAAGCTTCTATCAGTATGTTATGTCCTTTGAAACTGATCATTGTTTGCTATTCATATCATTGAAACTCTCCATTTTGAATTGTCTTGAGCAAGAACTGTCTTGTAGAAGTTAAATTCCCTTTTTGTAGACTCATGTGCCATCACTTCAGATTTAGTTACGTTCATGATCAAAGCCAATCAAATTCAGTGATATTCAGCTATATCTTTAAAGTTAATAGTTCCATACTAATTTTCTATACCAGTACATTTGCCCAAGTTTTAAGCAAAGTAATCTTTGAGTGTTATTTTTAGAGTTCAAATCAAGTATTATCATTTGATATGGTTTCAGAGCTGAATAGCTGTTACTGTAGATTCAATTTCTACCCTTCATTGAAAAGAGGGGTAGAAGATCAGTAGCTGCTCCTCCGTTCTGTTCACTGTTCAGAGCTGTAGATAGTTCAACAAATACTTTCAAGTTATTTTGTCCTAGGTAGTTTTCAGGAAGCATGATGAGTTTTACTCTTCAAAACATTCACTGTAACATTCAAATTTGCTTACAGCTCAGGTTTAAACTCTTCTTGGTCCATGGACTGGATCCAATCCTAATTAAGGGGTGTACTTCCATGGGTTTACAGTACACAGTCCAAAATAAATATCTATTCCATAGTTATGTATGATCTGATGTTTTCAAGATTCATTTAATGTTTTTAAATTAAAAAATAATTTAGTCTATTCTATCATGTTTTACATTGTAGGTTCCTCATGGCAGAGATTAATTCTTGCTTGAAGTGCAAGTACCTGATTACTACTTTTATGATTCCAGTGGGGTTTCTGGGGATCTGCTGAAATGAAACTTCCAGTAATATTATTTTGTGAAGCCATAATTATTACAATTTTAAACTGAATCATTTTAATTTAGTAATTTTATACTATTGAGTTCAACAACATAGCATTATTAATTGAAATTAAGATAATGCTTGCTAATGAAGTATGAAATATCTGCCGGTCAGATTGCAATTAGCAGCTTTGCTTTCTGTATTTTGTTCCAAATGTAAGTCAGTTTGCTTACTATGTTTTACTCTTTTTACATTTATTCTATTTTATCAAAATGCTGTCAATTCTCTAGCTAAGACAAATTAATTCTGAGTTGAAAGTAGTATCAAAATTCAGATTGCAAACTAATGAATTTTCATATATTCATGTTGCATATGCCAATCAGAAAAAAAACCCTATTCTTCTGCATTCTGCACATTTGTGAAGAGATGTTTTAAGCAGTGCAGAAAAATATTGAACTTTTGTGACCTGCTTTTCATATTATATATTTGATATTAACCATAGCAATTCTGCTTAGGAAATTATATTCTACTTATGCAGGTTAAAAAAAATATGGCAGAATCAAACAATTGCACATCAAAGCAACTTCAGTGCTTCAGTTCTTTAAAAATGATGTGTGTGGTACTTTGTGTATTTCAAAGTAGTGAAAATTAACAGAACAGAATTCCTCTTAGTCACATTCACTGGAGAACATGGATGGTGAATGTGGCTGAGAGGTCACAGGAGGTAAAGCCAACTCACAGCCTATGGCCCAAATGCAGCTCAGGTGGTCATTGACAAACAGGGGAGAAAGTAGGACAAATCCCCAGAACTTCATTCCTCATACCCAGACTTCCACAGCTTAATAGATCACTTTCCTTATACATAGGGTTGAATCAATTTAATTTTTCTAATAGAAACTGTTGCAAAAAAAAAAAGGTAAAACAACAGCACCGCATGTTAAAGTAGCCCATACCACACACAAAAGTATAATTCAGTAAAGTATTTCTATGGCTGGAGATGGTAGGATTGCTGTGTTGCTGCTTGGTTTTTGAAAAATTTTTTTGCTACACTTTTCTCAGACTGCTGTATAAGCAAGAACTTAGAAAGAAATAATTTTATTACCAAAGACACTTGAGCTTATGCTTTGTAAAACTTCTCTATTTTAACTGTCTTCTGAATTTATGAGATACTAAATGTGGTTAGGAAAGCAATTTGAAGTAATGCTATAGCCTTAATGCAAAGGAAGTAGTAAAACTTGAAATAATATCAGAGGCGGTAGATCAGTTTGACATTCTGTAATGAGCTAAAAAGTTATGAAGCATATGTGAATCACTAAAGTTAATTTCTTATTTACATTGAAATATTTGTATTTGGATACTTTAGAGCAGTGATATACCTCTAGCTGTTGTTGAACAGCTCCTTTTTAGTCCCATCCAGCCCTCTTTCAGGTTCTTTTAAAGCATATGCCTTCAAAGATATTTCTACAATATAAATGGATTACGTAGGTAGAAGGTTGCTTAATAGCACAGTAATACCTGTTTGATTGCTCTAGTAGAGTATTTCTGTCTTCGCTATTATACCAGGAGATTAGTACTGCATAATCCCATCTGGGCAACATGAGGAAAATCTGTAGGCCAGAGTCACTTCCTGAGATATTAAAGAACTGAAAAGGCAGAGCACTCTTCATGTTCTTCAAGGGCAACAAATCCTCATTAACCCGGTCTGTAACCTGATAAAAATCTGAATGTGTTGAATTAGTCATTATTTTTCCAGTAGACTTGCTTTCATTTTAGATTTTTTACTGAATAAATTCTACAGTGAGCATGAACAAATTCCCACAATTAATGTAACAGTCAAAAATTATACTCAAGTTTCAGTAATAGCAAGAATTATAGACACGAACCTGAATTTCTGCATCTTTTATTTGCTGTAAAAAAAAAAGCTGGCCTTGTTCAGACTGTGTCTCATTCTTGCCTGAAATTAATGAATATAGGTTTGGTCAAGGTTCAACTCCAGACCTTAAATAAAAATGGAATTAATAAAACGTGTAGAAGTTGTCATTTGATATCTAACCTTATTCATCAAGAAGATTCTCATAGAAGTGTTGTTGCTCTTGCAAAATCTTCATGTGTATACTCAGTTTCATATAATTTATTTTTTCTATATTTTGATAAGGAAAGTGTTAACACAATTAAGCAAAATTAAAGTATTTCCTCAGGAGGAATAGAAATATGCCACTCAGTTATTTTTATTACTGTTTTTTATAGCAAGAAGGTGAATCTTTCGCTTCTGTGAAATCTCACATATACTATTTTGCTAGCCAAATAACTCCTCTGTGGCATTTAGTAGCAATGATATTTAGGAACATGCAAACTTTGTTCAAAGATGAGCTTATAGCTAGGACCTACTCCTAATCAGCTGTTGTGATAATTAGGAGTGCTACCAGAAATTTAGTAGAAAGGAGACTGCGTTAGTTCCCACCAATTCTTCTGATCATCCTGCCTTTTTATTCTCATAAATGATATTTATAAAAGAGCATACAACAGTATTAATATTTCTAAAAGTACTTCATATCTGAAGGCAGTTGCTCAATCTGCTCCTATTAATTTAACTTTGTATTTCTCCAAAATTTCTGTATACACACTTAATGCACAAAAACATGGTTAGAGAATAGATGTTCCATTTTACACTGTTATTTAAGAGACAAAGGTAAAGTTCTGCCTGACCCACCCTGCTTTGTCTTAGTACCGCTGTCATCTCTAACAGTACTTTAGACTACAACCATATAAAATATCCTCACTAAGTCTCACATGTTGCATAATGATGTGAGACTTACCGATATTTTTAAAAAACACAGTCTATATTCATAACAGTTCACAGGCACTGAAGGAGGTTATACAGGCACCAGATTTTGCTCCTGCTATTTAACTCACAGACCTGCCTTTCAGCATGTCTCAATGCTGTTATTTTCCTATGTGCCATCAGGGGACAGAAATGGCAAAGCATCTGCATAGTTACAGCATTGCCTTCCTTAATATGGTGACCTATGATGGGGAAAAAACCTCACTTTTTTCCATTATTTTGGGAAAAACTTTTTGACCTCTACCCATCAAATTGATTGGGGGTAAGGAGCAGTGAACTTCTAAGATACCTATGCAGCTTAGGTGAGCTATTGCCTGAACATGTCTCCCACACCCGAGATGCAGTCATGCAGAATGCTCTTCAAGTCTTACGTTAGGATGATTTTCATAAGAATTTTGTAAAATAAAAAGTCTTTTAGTAATGCTTAGATCACAGATAATACCCCTTTAGCTGTAGGAGGTTATTATAGTTTCTTCCATAGAAAAAAGCATTTGTTTAATATAAAAAATTATCTGCGCAATCTTCTAGTACTGGCAGAACCTCTGAGTGGAAACAGAAAAAAAAGTAATGAAAGTGATTTGCAGGAAGGAAAGGAATAGCATGATGTAGCAGAAGACCCTGAGATGTCAATTCCACCATTCCATGTCACCAACAAAGATGTTAAACAGTGCTGATACTGACCCGTGAGGAATGTCACTTGTCACTAATCTCCACTTGGACATTGAGTCCAAACTGGACTGTGACAATCCAGCCAGTTCCTAATTCACTGGGTGGTGCACCCATCAGATAGATCCATGTCTCTCCAGTTCAGAGGCAAGCCTTGTCCCTGTATCCAGATGAAAGGGCATACAGGAAAAATGAAGCCTAGTAAAATGCATTGTGCACAAAGTCATTCTCATTAATTATTCATAGAATAGATGATTCAATTAGGAGAACATTTTTCTTTCTCAGGTGTGAAGTTCCATGCAAGTTGAAAGGCAGCCTTAAAAATAGTAATGGGTGCAATTATATTCAGAATATGTCAGATAATCATGTCATTTTTCAATAACGAATTAATTAGATAGTAATATTTTTCATATGCACACTCTAATTGCTTCCTCTGAGGATCTCAGAATGATACAAGAACACCTAATTAGGCCTCTAAACAACCATTTGAGGAAATCATTGTCTTTCTCTGCTCACTGTAAACTGAGGTACCAAGTGGTGAAATTATATTTCTGCTAACACACACTGAGTGAGAGGAAAAATCGAAGTATGGATTTTCTTTTGTTTATGTTAGAGCAGAAGGTATTTTCATTTATAGCTTTTATTTAAAAATAGGAAATCATGAACACTTATGTATTCAGTCCCCATCACAAAACAGAAAACGCACCTCTTCTATTAAAAAATATAAAAGACTGTATTGAACCACGTATAAGAAAGATAACTTTTAGGCTTCAAGCAAAGTTTCTAAGTTGAGCAACCCTGAAAGAAATAATCACAGAGCACAGGTTTATTCTTAGCAGAAGTCCCTAAATACTTTCTCTCATCTATAAAATGCATTCATCTAGTAATTTCTGATGACCATTTTATTATCTGTATACAAAAAAATAGCCATTATTTATGTGATCTTTTTCTGTTGGTTTGGCATGTATCCAAATGCTGGTGACCTTGAAAATACAGCTTACTAATTTTAATATGATGAAAACGAAATCAAAATTCAACAGTACCTGTTACAGAATTGATGATCATGTACGTGATGGTCATATATCCTTTAATCATAAAACGTTATGTTTGATGCTAATGATTGAATTTGTATAGCATTTGCTTAACATTACTAGTAACACCCAAGGTGTCAGTTTTCAATTACAGTTTCTCAAATATCTAATAAATTAGCCATTTGTACATTAATAAGGTAATCATCCAGTGATATTAAAAACTGAAATCTGTGTCCACAATCACTTTTGCAGGATGACTAATTAAGACAGCTTATTTCCTAATTAGCAGGGAGATTTTTCTTGCCTAATGTCCCTGCCTGACGTATTATTCTAACCTGATTTTTGTTAGTTTTTCACCAAGATCAGCAGTCCTCAAAGGACTTTCATTCTGTTACTTTAGATTTCTATTCTGTTATTCTGCTTTCCTGGAGTTTGACCTCTGGGACTGTTATGGTATATATATCTTAAATATAAGTCTTTATGAACAAACCCCTGGCTATACAAAAGAATTCTATTTCTTATAATAGACCTTTTCCAGTTACTAGAATCTACTGAATGTCTTTATAGGGAGAGACCTAGAATAAAAACACACACACAATTCAGTTCTTCAATCCAAGTAAATGTAGCAGCATAAAAAAAAAATTATGAATAGAGTTCTTTTAGCAGAACACCTAAACAAAATTGCTAAATGCTAAATTTTTAGGTGTGTCATGAATATGGAAAACTGTGTAGGTTCTCCTGCCTGAGAGTTCACATTATGTTTAATACTCTTGTGTTTATTATCTGTATTATAAGACTTGTTTGTTTGGAAAAAAAAACATAAATGGTAGAAAAGATGGGTACTTCAAAGTATCTTCAATGCTTAAGTACAGAAGGTTCTCAAAAAATAAAGATTATTTTCTACTGCCTCAGTAATTTTCCCCATCACTTAAAATGGCAATTAAAAATACAAGCAGGACTTAAAATGAAGAAATTTAATAAAATCTAGGCAGCCCTAGTGTTTTTCCAGGAAACACCAATTATTAGCATGGTGCACAAACCCAGATGGCTAAGAGGGATGTTAAAAGGATGTTTCATGTTTATGGATAGCAATTTTTTCATCATAGTTGATAATTGGCTTTTTTTTTTTCATGGAAAATAAATCCAAGTGTGTCTTCAGCTAGTTTTAAGATTTTCAATTAACCGCAATTAACTTTCCATTCAAATGTCCAAGAGAACTGAAATAGTCTGTAATACTATAAACCTATTCAACAGCTTAATTATGCAGTTTTTTCTCTAGTTAATTTGCTATTTTTATTTCATTGTGTCATTCTTAGTGTTTGGAAATTTGCATATTTTAAATTCTAAAACAGCAAAAAGTATAACAAAAATCACTGAAAGCAGAGAAATATTACAGTCAAGAAGGATTTGGATTTTCAGACCAAATTAATTATATATTTTTGTTACGTATATTTTAAAAGAAAACTTGAGGCACAATAGAATTTGGTGTGGTTGTAGAAACCACTTTCCTTACCACTCGTCGCTGTGGAATCATTAAGTGGCACACTTTCTGTTTGCTTAAGCTTGAGACGAAGGATGTGAGCTGGATGAATTCACATGAACAACCATGACTATGTTGTCTCATCAAAGAAGTCCTGAGGAAAGGACAGATGAGTACTTTTACCAGACACAGAAGCTGTCAAGGTGAAATAAGTAAAACTTAGGCAATAGCTGATGTTACATATGCTTTATCTGATTAAAAAAAATTATATACAAGTTCTGAGGGAAGTACTTAAAAAAGGAGGTAAGAGGCAAACAGAAAACCTTGAGGATGAACCACCTACTGAATGTCGTTAAAATCAAACTATGATCCTGGTAAAGGGCACCAAGAATAACAAAAATGCAATTAATTTAAGCTTTGTTCTCCCATAATTACACTCCCAAGATGAAATGTATTTATGAGGAGGTCAAGCCATTTTATTTGAAGCATGCAGATTTCTGCCACTGAAACTATTTTAAGGGAGGTCAGACCAGACATCTTAAATGTTAACAAAATACACAGTAGCCTGGAAATTAACAAAAAAGGATGAAATGTATAGCCTAAGTCCTTTTAAAAGGCTTGCAGCAAAAATACATTCTTTTTCGTTCAGTGATGGATTTCATTTGCATCCATTGAATTTGTAACAAAGATTGGAAGGAAAAATACATGCAAAGGGAAAGATAGATTCAGAATTGAACTCATTCTCAGTTCTAATGCTCCCATTGTCATACTCCATTTGCAACTAAAAAGGAGACTCATTGAGCTGTCTTAAGTAGATTTTGCTGAATGAAAGATTGGATTCTGTTAACGAGCAGGAATTATTGAGAGGGCATTTCAGACTTGGTTTGAAGCTGGGGAATGGATGAACTTCAGAAGAGTCAATCTTACCTTTCCTGTAGGTCTTCAGAATTTGTAACATTATGTATTTTAAATGTAGACACGGGGGGAAGATGCCGTAGTGTTACAAAAATGTTCCATTAAACTTAAAATTACATGGTTCAGTTCTAAATAAATAGGAAAAAAACCCAAAATACATAGCTTGTATTTTTTTAATCACATTTTAAAAAATCAGTGTTTTCCTCCACAGTTTTATTAATACATCAGTAAGATGACAGAAGAAAGATGTTTAAACTAGAAGTTCCTAGAAACAGCATGTTTCCTATAAAATATTACTGGTTTCATAGGCTTAATTGCTTTCCAATGATACAAGTGAAATAACTCTGTGCATCAAAGTGAACCATGCAGGCAATCAGTAAAGGACAGGAATGTCCATCCACCACAGGGGACACATTTCCTACAGAACAACTCTTCTCTTCTCTGACTTCTCCAGTCCTGATTCCTAAGGGAACATCGTGGAATACCTCCAAAAGATGAACCTAAGAAATGAAGCTTTTATACCTCTTGAAGCTAGAAATCTTGAATTCCACAGAATTAACATCTGGTTTTATATCCCATTGCAATTCTCTCTCTGATTCATCTCTGTTATAAAAAGCCAGAAACAGTTTTTCTCTCTTTTCCAAGTGAGTTAATGATGTATCACTTATCTCCTTAATATCGTGCTCCTCTCTTCTAGTGTTGCTTTTCAGTCCTTCTTCTCTCATTATCCAACACAGGCGTTATCTAACATTAAGCTGGGAATTGGTAGCATCTGATCCTGTGTGCAGTCTGGATTTTTCTCATCTAGTAGAAATTAATGCGATTGTAGGCATTTGTTTTCTTATATTGTATTTCTAAAATCTATTTTCAGATTTACCAAGTGCATCTAGAAAAAGACTCAAAGGCATTCATTTTTGGACATGAACAGTGACAGTTACTTTTAAGTACTTAGTTTCAGTCCACTTTTTTTTTTTTAATTTCTTTTTTTGCAACACAGCTTGTTAGTCTCACAAAATGTACAGCACAACAGGAGGGAGCCTGAGTTGCAATTGAAAAATGGGAGAAAGAAAATGTAGAGTAGGTTTCCTGGTTTCACAGGCAATTTCATATCACTGTATGCCTCTGAGATACAGTTGTGTCATGAATCTGGAGTTTTTCTGGTGCTTTGTTTCGGGTTTTGGGGGTTTGTTTTGTTTTGGTTTTTTTTTGATATTTCTCTAGATACATGTCTTCCTGGGAGTGGTTATTACTATTCATTGTACATACTACATAAATCCATTGTCAACTTCTGCAGTGTCTGTCTGGAATTCAGGCTCATTCAAATCAGGTAGCTGCAAACTTCATCTGACAGAGCTTTGCTAAATGACTGTGCTATACAGTCTTGTCCAGCAGAGACTGACAATACTTGTTATTTTTTTAGCTGCCCATGCCTACATAAATTACTTTTTGCTTTCTTGGTTTTTTTTAGGACAACCTGAGTATTCCTTAACACAGTATAAATAGAATTCTCCTGTAATATGTCAGGCTATGTGGAAGCAGAGGGAGAAAGACCGGGTATGACTGAAAAAATATAGAAATAATAAAGTAAAGAAAATGAGAATAAAAGTATAAATAAGGATAATAAAAAACTGATTAGTCTCTTCTGTCTGGAGTGAGAGACCATCATCACCATGCCATTGATGTTTGTGTGAAGCCAGCTACAATTTCCAGACAAATCATTACATCTTTCATAGATTAAAACAATATTTTAGATTGAATTGCTTTCGCTTATTAAAATATCACACAATGTGGAAATACTTAGAGCAGAGAAAACAGACAGATGGCTCAGTAAATTAATCTATAAGCAGCAACAGAGCATAAGGTTAGTTGCTGACATTGACTGAATCTTGTGGAAGGTGGTAGAAAGATGACAGTATTAATTAGTCACAAACATGAAGGTGAAAAAGGTTGTGAAAAGCTTGTGAAAGGGGATGAGATGGGTTAGGAACCTGTCATTTAAAGGGAGGGTGACATTCCACATTTCAGATTTATAATTGTACTTAAAATTCCCTACAATTTTGTAACATTTTGATTGAAAGCTCTAGTTGAAAACATTATGAAAATAGGAACACATTTCCAGTGTCAATCTACATTCTTGACTTCAATTTCAAACACAGCCTCCATTTGAGACTGCTGATTTTTTTTCACCAGTTGTAATCATAATGCAGTAAAATACATCATATAGAAAATAGAAAATAGGTCAGATGGTACTACAAGGTGCTTTAATTGCTCTGAAATGGATATTTCCCTGTTCCCTGTCCCATGTTGCCAAATTACTAGAGATTTCTTCTTTTGCAGTGTTTCCAATTGCAATATATTTTTGGGTAATATAATAGTATAAATTCGGAATAGAGTATGCTCCAAAAGCTGCACTGTTTTATTTGTGTTAAACTGTATGCTGTGTTCCAAGCTAGACTGTATTCTTAGACTTCTCTCTGGAAGTCAAAACATTCTTAATCTTTAAATTCTGACATCATTACACTATAAAAAACGACATTAGATATTTTTCATACATTTTAAACAAGATAATCCTAGTTCAATGACTTTTCTGGAGCTATATAAATTCCTATTAGCTGAAGACCAAGCATGGAATGCTTTTAATTTATTTCACTGTCATTTCTTACTGAACCTGATTTTGAATAAATGCTGAGCACTCCAACAGGTACCAAGTATTGCATTCACTTGAAATAATGCATTTTAAGGTCTTCTGATGAAGGAACAAGGAACCAGCATCAAAGAACCCCCACAGCACTGAGCACAGGGTAATATTTCAATGCATGATTTAAAAAACATTTTAAAATTCTGCTGGCCTTTTATTCTATGACAATCCATAAGTAGATATTAGAAATACCTGACACAATGGTACATAAATGCCAATTTTAAAAGGCAAATATTCCCTCATTTTTTTTCTAGTGATATTTGATACAACTTTTCTCCATTAACAGCCTAGTGGTGACAATTTTGTATTATTTCCACTGAATAGATTTAAAAGCAAAAAGAGACAAGCATTTTACTACATCATTAATATATTTGACAGAATTCTTTGACTGATTTCAGAAACAGTTTGGTCTGATGAGTGGGAAACAGGGTCCCTTGAGTGCTCTTTCCTCATATTATTTTTTATTTCCTCATCATGTTACACCTCACTTTTATCCAAGATGGCTTGTGGGTTGAGTGTATATAACTTCACATTTCTCATTAGCTCATTCCTGCTTCCATACCGAGATTTTCAAGTCAAAAAGATTTTTTTTCTTAAAAGAAGAGAAGCAAGAATGTAATTTCTTCTGAGATTTGTGGAGATCAAGATTGATTATGAGGAAGCAACTGCTTGGATGTTTTTCTGTTAGTAACATTTATATTTATAAATGATCATGTTACAAAAAGGGAAAGTAAGAGTATTTTTATGCATGATAAAGATTTTAGTGTAAAAATAATGTTTGAAAAGACAAAAACATTTGACGCTTACTCATCAGTGATTTAAAATTTCCAATTTATATATTCATTTTTCTAAGCCTGCGCTTGACTTTAATTCTATGCCCTTAAATCCAACTTTAAAGCCTCAGAAGAATTTGGCATGGTCCATGGATCATACAGACATGAGAGAAATCAATTTGCAGCAGAAGCTAAAGAGTGAATATTTAGGAGATGAGAAGGGAGGGAGATGGTGGACTCTGGGATATGTTCCACCAAAAAATGTTTGATGCTGAAACTCAGGTCCTGAAATGGTGTGTGATAGTAAAGAAAAAATCACGTATAAAAGAAGGGACTAGAGACTCTGTTTGGATGCTGATAATGATCCTATGGAATGAATAATACATCATGGCTCTGAAAAGAAAATCTTTTCCAATGCTAGGATATTTTTCATTAAATACTGATTATTAAACCTATTAAAAGTAAATCTAGTTGCAGTAAATAAGTATCTGAAAGCTTATGCTTATCTTTACATGTTTTCAGCATTTTTTGGTTAGAAAAAATACTGAATGTGTTATTTCACAGTGCACTTCTAACCTAAAAGAGTAATAGATAAAAAAACATCTCCGGAAGAGAGTGTTTGTCCTCTGGAAGATTTACAAAAGAGTGAACATAAAATATGTAGCTTTCTTCTAGCCACATAAGTATCTTAAGAAACCTGAGCTGTTATGTTAAAACAAAGTCAGACCATTCTGTCCTTTTCACAGCTGTTAAATTTCAGGTAGCATAAAGGAGATGAAAACAAACATCCATGAGTCTCAAAAAGACAGCAGGAAAAAAAAAATGGCATGTTCTGGCCTGAGCCATTGCTGAGTTGTGCAGGGCTGCAGGTGCAGGCACAGAAAGCTGTGTCTGAATGCCTAAACCAAGGGCTAACTGTAAGCTCCTGAAAGAAATCATGCTGGCTTTCAGTGCAAAGTGTTTGGGGATGTTTCATAACCACTAATCCTGTTGAAACATTACCTCTGAAACCATGAGAAAGAGTAAGGAATTTCTGGTGTCCAACACATACTGACCCTCATTACTGTGTGCTTACACAGGTGTCATCTACCTGAGGTACTGATTTATCTGATAGGGTTTGGTATTGTGCATAATACATGACCACACACGAATTAGAATGAGTGGAATAGTCTTTTAAAATTAATGTTAGTTTGTATCTGGAAATCTGTTTCAAGATTTATGCCATTATTTCAATAATGTTTTACAAATGTGTTATTGCAGTTTTCTTTAACATAAATCATATTGAGGACTAAGGCATGGTTTTGTTCTTCTCCCCAGCTCCACTCCCTGCATCACACCCTCGGTTTGGAAGGCATTAAACATTTTTTACATTCTTATTAAAAATCTTTTTTAGATTAATTCCTTTAAATGGTTTTAGTTAGCAATATTAACTTCATAAAACAAATGCTTTGTATCCTCTGAAGACCAATTTACAAAAAAATATACATGTTCTCCAACTTAAATGTGCATACAGTTCTCTGTGCAGTAAGGTATTGTGTGGTATAAATAAGTACATCTAAAGAAGAGCAGTGCCTTCTATTTCTAAAAAATTGTTTATAACCCTGAATTTTAAGTCTATATGACTTCACAAACATAATCCCTACAGATAGAAACTATTACCTTTGTTTTTTCTTTTCATCTTCCTTCAAAATACTCTGAAGTCTTAGAAATGCCTCCAGGTTTTTGTACAAGAGGAAGAGGACACAGCCACACAGATACATACATGCACACACACACACTCACTCACTTTGATTTCTCATGGGCTGTCCTCAAGAATTTGATTTATTGAAGCCCTTAAGGTTTATCTCAATAGTGCATTGACCACATTCCAAGGATCAAAAGCTCTGGAATCAGAATATTGTTACTCTCCCTTTAACACTCTTTAAAAAGGAGGAGAACGCATTCTCATGTAATAAAAACAGTGTCTGTTTCAAGGTCTTGTGGTCATCTCTAGCCTACGTGGTCTTTATCAGCAGTTTGTGCTTAAACAGAACAATTAACGCACTTATTTTTTTCTCCTGAAAAATATTTGACAATAATTTTTTTTCCTTCATTTAGCTTGGCATAAGCATGCTTATCAGTTTTATAGAGTTACATATATAAACGAATGCGAGGAATCTAGCTCATTAGTTAGTGTAACAATCTGTCAGCTTTGAATACCATGTTATTTTAGAACACTATCTGATCTGTTAGTTGCAGACTAAACGTGATTTACAGTCTTTGTCAACATTTTGGTTAATTCTTTTACATTTAAATAATTTTTGAATGCTTGGTCCAATTGACTAGATTCCTCAGTAATTATTCCTTCTCCTGTTCTTTTGTATGAGGAAACACATGAACAGTTCTATACTATAGAAGTTCTGCTCTCCATTCATCCTATCATCAAATACTCTTGGCTGATTTAGAAGCTGTTTATACATGTATTCCCAGTTACATTCCATTACCTAATATGCACTGATAATAAAATGGCCTTTCCAAAATTACGAGTGTCACCTTGATTTCCACAGGTGTTATTTAACAGTGATTGTACTTTTCCAGTTTTATTGTAGAACAAATTGCTCATGATCTCTGATGACATGCAGCTGGTAATGCAGGTGCATTTATAACACAGCCTAAGGAAATAGATTGAATATTTGAAGCAATAAATCTCATTTTGATATCTGTAAGACGGATGTCAACTCTATTTCCTCTCCTTCTTCTTTTCATGTGTCAAATAGAATTTATAATTACTTCAAAGACATTTTAAATAAGAAAAGGAAATAGAGAAAGGAAGTGGGAGGTGGCAGTGGCATCAGAATTAAAAAATACATCAAATATACTGTTATTATAAACAACATTGCAAAAGCTGGAGCATTCTAGACTTGTATTATGTTTTGAAGTTATCCATATGAGTCTATTTGATTTTCCAAACAGACTTTTGCCTTAGCTAGTACTGATTGGTTACTAATATTTGAATAACTGATTTTCCTCTGCACATATGGTGGTGTTGGTCTGGCCATGCCAGGGGATACTGAAGGAAGAGCCAATATCAGAAATCAGGGATATGTAGTTAAGAAACAAGTGGCACTGACAAGCAGCTGCAAGATGGCCCAGGTTTAGTATTCAAGAGAGGTCTATGGTCAGTAAACCACTTCACTGTCATTGGCCTTTAACAGCAGAGCCAGTACCACTGTAAACATGTTCTGAGAGAGAAGATGCTAACTGACCTGCTGGCTTGAATTACCCTCGTGGTTTCCTTGTATAAAACCCCCCTGAAGAAGTGCAAATGCCCTTCACTGCAGGCAGTTTGTTGCACAAAGAGAGGTTGACATGACAGGGCAGCTGAGGCTACACATGGAGCTTGTTACAAACATCTCTTTCATTCTTAATCCAAGGAAATCAAACAACATTGAATGGTTTTGAATTGTTTTGTACAGTCTTTAAGATTTATTTTTGTTCATAATAACATTCTAGTCAAAATTACACTGGTTCAGTCCTAAGAACTAGGGATGGGTAAGGGATAGTGCCATGTGGTCTTTCCTGTTTCTGTCACAAACCATTGTGGAAGACCTCTCAGCTAATGCCAGAAAAACATCTTCCTTTGACTCCTCTCAGGAATCCCTTGCCTTGCTGGTTTTTAATTCCTTTTAAGAAAAATCTAATGCCATGTACCTCATTAATTTAATAATCAGTAAACGCTGACTATATTAGTGAAAATTTGAACACTTATCCTTTTTTTTTAAAAGGGGTTTTGTTTGTTTTTTTTTTCAAAGAGGGTATATGAAAATTGAGGTCAAAAACCTCATTGTGATATGCAGATAGTCTTTTTCAAAGGACCATATTTTATTTACCTTAGCTTATACAATTATTATTATTATTATTATTATTGTTATTGTTATTATTATTATTATTATTATTATTATTTACATGAGCTTTTAAAGATACTTGGGATTGGGCATTTTTCAGGAGAGTCCTTACAATATAATTGAAAGAACAGATTTAAGGAATTGATTTTTACAGTGAGACTAATCTCAATTAACATTAACTTTCCCCAGTTAAGAACTGTGAGAAGTTTCTCACTCTCAGTTTTAATTATGTAAGTTCCAAATACATTCAACAGATTTCTAGACAACATAGTTGTAATAACTTAAAAAATCATTCTTCTGAACAAACATATGCATCTAGTTTCAAATGAGATATATTGCTGATTCAAAGTCAGCTTCTGTAATGACTAGATTTTGGCAGTAGAAACATTTGGAGTACCCAAAACCAAACAAAAAAAAACAAAAACAAAACCAAAACAAAAAAAAATACCCCAAAACCAAAACAACAACAACAAAAACTAACAAAAAAAAACCCAACAAAAAAACCCCCAATTTTAAAAGAAAGGTTCTTCTGTTCCAAACATTACCTTTGTGTATTGTTTTCCTTAGACCTGGGTTTTCTGGTAAGAAGGCAACTCCTGTTCCTGAAATGAACACTGATGAGGTTAATGGCATTGTCTTGAGTTAAAGATTTGTCTTAGTATGCAAAAATCCACAGACAAAGATTCATTTTTTGGCACAATCAAAGACAGTAAGTCTGATGAATCATACAGTTCAAAAACTTATGTTGAAATATATAAAAGGTTATAAATTATCTAGCTGGAGCACTTCAGACTTGAGGGAGTTAATTAGGAAGTGCCTCGCCAGTATGCTGTCTTTAGGGTAAACAGGGGAGGTTCCTCAATCTTGCATCTTATGTTTATCTCTCATCTTATCTTCCTATGATATACAAAAATTTCTTTTAGTCTCTTTATTTTACTGTTAGGAAATTGATAAACAGAGAGGATAAAGTGAGCTAAAGGTTTTAGAATCAGTCTGTGGTAGATTTCAATGGCAATTACTCATCTAAATATCTTTGAGGATCTGGGCGTCACCATTTAATCAATTGCAATTCTCTGCTCTAACATTAATTTAATGTTATCTGATTGCTGTTCACTGATGATGCTCCTGAATGTTTGTCCCTTAAATAATAACAAAGAGGTCCCTCATCTTCACAATCTGTTACTGGATGTACACCAGGACTACTTTGCCATTTGGATAATTGCCGTTGGATTCTGAAGTGTTCCTGTTTGGGTGAGGTACCAGTAATTGTCTGCTAAATGGGAACCTCTGAAAGGAGGTAACAAACCTCTCCAAGTCTCACAGGGCTATGAAGCTGTAAACGGAAACAATTCTACCATCAGTTATGATAATGGAGTTAAAATAAGAGTGAAAAATATGGTGCCATCCTAAGATAATGCAATAAATTTCAAATATGGCACAGCTTGATACAAAGTGAGGAGCAGAGCAGTGCGAGACTTGCTGAAAAAGCTGCTAAGAGAAAATCATGTCATGGCAGGTGGGAAAAGAACCATCAAGCCAAATAAGAAAAGCACTGCAATGCATTATAGTATAAAGTGGTTATTTCCTCTGTACATGTATGGCTATGTTATTGTACCATTGCCATCAGTAGAGAAGAAGAAAAAGAAGATTCATGTTCTTGGTTTTTATGTCTTTGTGGAAGCGGTAAAAGAGAGAATGTGCATGTTAGATAAAATAGTTCAAGCTACAGACAGCAGATTTTCAGAATTTCAAGCTGGAATCATGACAGCTGAAGTTGCAGAAAAGTGTGATACAATAATTACTGTTTTCTCTCTTGTCAATATTATTAATTGTCAGACTTTTTTTTAATATTTCACTCATTCAAAATATAGAATATATTTGTAGCTGACAGAATTTAATATGTGCAGAAAATTAGATTGGAAAGTACTAGCTTTTTGATGTAAATTCTGGAATGACCAGAAATTTGGGTTTAGCAAAGAATGTTCTGACAAATGGCAAGTACTTCAAAGTATCTATTGAATCTTTTCTTCTTTCTTTTCAACATTTACAATAATTGTGTCTCCAATACACAATCACCTTATGGGTTTACACTGATTTCTGAGGTTTCATTATCTCACCAAACAAATCCACAAAAAAAAACCATTAGAAACATATTTGATTAAATTTTCCTAGAAATATTTTCAGTCATGGAAAATAAAAAACCTGAAATGTATGGCAAGGTTTCAGATTTCTTCTTTAAGAGTGTTCAGTATCTGGAGACTGACAGAAGAAAGCTGTATTCATATGACCAACTATAGCTTTTTAGGTAGACTCAAGAATAGCATATGTATATTCATAAGGAAAAACATTCATTTAATTCATCAGGAGGAGGGTAATTACCTCAGTATGCAGGTTTTTTGCAAAATCTTGTTCGGTCACAGACTAAGTTAATCTATGTTTAACTCAGATATGATAAATCTGCTGAGCTAACACATGCCCATTTATATAACGTTTGAAAAAAAACCCTAAAAACAACTTGAAATAGGCAGTTAAACAAAAGAACTACAATTATCACCATGTATGTGACCAAGGCAGATGTCAAGTTACTAAGAGTAATTCTGGTGAGACATATCACCCTTTAGTGTTACTTCTGATTGCTATTGTAATTAGTTTTAACAAATCTGTACACTTTCGATATTTTCTATGAAAATCTCTAAAACTAGGTACATCTTTCCTTTTTATTATTATTTTTAAATGTTAATGACACTGTACGTCAGATTTGAGGAACTACAATTCTGTGAATATTTAGGAAGATTCAAATCTGAATCCAGTTTTGAAAAAGGACCTTCAGTTACTTAAGGAAACATTTTCTTATGGCTCAGCACAGTCTCACTTAAGCTCGTTAGGTACTAGAAGTAACTCAGCTGTGCTAAAAAGAAACTTAAGAACTGGTGACCACTCAAACATTGTCCCACTGTCTTGTGTGGATTTTGTAGTAGTGACTATTGTGAAGACACAACCTGCAAGCACATTTTAAAACCCGTTTAGCTATTCCTGATGTCTTTGAAAAATTACTGCTGAATTGTGTTTTCTGTTAACTTGTTTTGTTCCGAATTCCAGATACAAAGTGCACACCTGTACATTGCACATTTTAGGTGTTTTAATTACAAAATTTTCATGGTGGCATGGGTGTTTTACTGCAATATTTCTTGGAAAGAAACTTAGAAAGACAGTAAACTTACTTAACATAGGTTTTCCGGTGCCATTCATCTCACCAATCATTTAAAAAAATTCAGGTCCAAACTATGAAATGGTAAAACTAGCTCCACTAATTGGTGTCCTGAGCCAGGATGTGTTAGAGGTTGCTCAAAATGACCCAAAGGCGTGAAACTTACAAAGTATAAAGGCATCGAGATGTTTTTTTCTCTTCTTTGTTCCCGTGCAAAACTTTCATAAGATTATGAGAATTATGTTAATATTAAAAAAAAAAATGGTTTAGTCTCCAGTGTTTGCAGTCTCGGTCATGACTTTCTCACAATTTATTGGCCACTGCACAAAACTATGATAAAAAGAATAGTTGTTACAGAGCAAAAAGGTCACATAGGTGTAAACTTCAGTCACGTAAGCAAGAATTTTAAGAAAACTACTGGTTTCATGCTTAGAATAAATATGTGCTTCTGTATCTGGAATTGTACGCAACAGTGGTGATAGTATGGTAACTCTGAAGATACTGAGCCCTTTATAGTGTTTTAAATTTTATTCTGTGAATTATATTCATTATTTATTCACATAAATAGTGGGATTTTTTTTTTTTTAACAGTAACAAAAAAGGCACAAAAGCTCTTAGAACTATTTCAGTGTCTTGGAACATGAATTGTAAAAGGTGTACAAATTTTTCATGATGACAAATATTTCTGGAGACCACCTAGATAAGAATGTATAATGCAATAAAATAACTGTGAGTGCTGAAAAGGAGTGCATATAAAGCAAGAAAAAGCATATTTCATCTAAATTGCTCATAGGGCTTTTTACTCTGTCATATATGACTGATATCATTTGACTGATATAAATTATTATTGATTTCCAGGCTCCGAGAAACCTTTTAAGCCCCGAACAAAGATTTTAATCCTTTCTGGTTTTTAAATAAGATTTTTTTATTATCCTTTACAAAGGATTTTATGAAGTTTTTAATTTGATTATCCCATTATAATGACTGTAGTTAAGTAGCACGTTCATGGAAGATAAGGAACTGCCTCATCAGAAAGAATTTTATGTCCAGAAATAAGGCCCATATCCATAGAGCTCTTCTATATATATCAATGTCAGTAGAAATTCAATTTGTCTCAGACTAAATGAATGCATCTGATAGAATTCGGGTCAGGAAAATCTAAATAAACTAAAAGAATTAGGTTCATAGATTTATAAAAAGGTGGCATGGAAAGGATCTCCAAAGATCATCTTCTCCAAAGGCTTTTGCATAAGCAGCCTATTCGTATTCACATTCAGGACTGTAAAGATACCATGAAGGGATGCTCAAAACACGGTGCAACACTTTCATTTAATCCAGAA
This sequence comes from Falcunculus frontatus, assembly GCA_013398115.1. Taxonomy (NCBI): domain Eukaryota; kingdom Metazoa; phylum Chordata; class Aves; order Passeriformes; genus Falcunculus; species Falcunculus frontatus. The sequence goes on along the minus strand of VZRV01006407.1, from coordinate 235,906 downwards.
TGGATCACAATTTTCCTGCTCTATAGTTAATATTCAAGAGACCAGTGGCTGTGTAGGCAACAGGCTCTGCTTGACCAGCATGTGAGGACTGGTTTTTGTGAGACAATTGAGTATTGCTTCTTCCTCTTTGAAGCCATGTGAGAGGAAAAGCAAGTTGAAGCATTGGTACAAGAATTCCTTCATAGGGAAAGTCACTGACACATCTGGTCTGCTACCTACAGAACCTGGGAGTTAATTGAACAAGTATACACAAAGATGTGATGTCCTTGAAGAGACAGGGCCTTTAATCTATAAAACTGGCTACATTTAGCTTTATTCCTGCTACAAGACAACAGAAGCTTGAAGGTCACATCACTCTCATGACCTATTAAAATCCACAGGAACTTTTCCATTGACTTCATTGTATTTTGGATGGATCCCCAGTTCAACAGTAACTTATTCTGATTGTTTTGCTGACATGCAGTAACTTTTAAACATTGCTGTGAAGCAGCACCTTCCGTACATAAATTCCATAATGGCAAACCCAACATTTATAGTAGATGTTAGAGGCAATGGCTGACAATGCTTAAGACACGTAAGACAGAAAAGCCCTGCAGATCAAAATGAGAATTTCAGAAGAAAATCAGTGCTCCAGAAGGAAATTTGGCCATTGCACTGGAAATCAGCAGGGATGGGGTTAAATGCAATTGATGTTACTCTGTGAAACATCAGTGCATGACATTTCACAGCAGTTAGTATGCCCAGATGCCCCCAGAGCTCAGCTCGTTCCTCCTCCATTCTCCACTGCGCTTTGAACAGTAAGACACCGCTAACAGGCAGCTAGCCCATGTGCTTTTGAGCCACTTTGCAGCAAAAAGGAGCAACACATGAGCTGGACTTCTGTCAAATCCTTTCTGGAAATCTGAACATGTGATGTCCATTGAATTCCATTTTTTGTCTCCTATGGTAGTCTTGTCTTCAAAGAAACTTAACCAGATGGTGAAGCTTGCCTTTCCTTTCTTAGAGGCCATCAGTCTTTGCTCACACTGTGTATTTCTAAGTGTTTTTCCTGTTTTGATCTCTGAGAAAGACTTTGTAAGACACTTCCTGCGACTGAAGTTTAACGACATTCTCAGATATGTTCCAACTCTTTTGTTAATCTATGGCTCCGTGATAAGTACCTGAACCTACTGAACTTCAACTAAGACATCTTGAAAAAGTAAAACACAGTAGCTTCCCTGCAACGCTGGTCATAAAGCTCAGCTCACTACGGGTAAATAAAATGAGTTCCATTTATGAGAGCACCTTTTAACCCCTACGATCCCAAAGGTATTGCAAACTATTGTCCTGATTCTGCAGACACTATTTCAACAGACAGACAACAAAGTTCTGCTGTAACAGATGGGTAACTTCTTGCATCATAGAAATCACAAGTGGGATAAAACTTTTCTGCTATGAAATAGAGTACAATACCTCTTTAGGAAGAAATTTATGTTGCCATCATTTTAGAAAATTCTGATGCAATTTGTTCAGCGACTTGAACATCATCATTCAAACTACATGAAAAGTAGAAGTCAAGACTCGAACAACATCTAAACATAACCCCAATAGATTTTGAATGAGCATGTGTTTTAAATTTAGTCTCTGAACCTGTTTTTCCTGTGTATTTCATATGTTTCACAAATGCATATTCAATATAGACTCTTTTCTCTACTACTGGATTACTGTTACTGCCTCAAAGAGCAGTTACATATTCTTGTGATATTTTCTATTCAGATACCACCCAGGCCAAACATTTTTTAGCCTTTATGACTGCAAAACAATGCTGAAAGTTGTGCTCGATCATTCTATATTTATTCATGACAGCACAAGAACAATAATAGCAGTGAAATCTTCTAACAGTTGCCTCCATATTTCTTTTGGAAGTAATAGTCCTTCAGAGGATCATTTGTATTAATGTCTTTGCTTCTTGTCAGTCAAAAAACAGCCATTGTCCATGTTCACTTAAGGTGAAATCAGAGTTTGTGGAGGAATATGAATCCATGTCCTTTAGGTACCATAAACAAGTGCATATGCTTTGTCTATGTTTTATATAATGGCACAACAATGTTATCTCTTACAGATATACCAGAGAAAATTCTGAAGTAAAGCCATGTTATTTGTTGCTGACATGTTGGAACTGAAACAACATTCTGCTGTGAGGTAGGAATTATTCAACAGACATCAATTACTAATACAACAAGTTGATCTATTTTCAATAAATAATTTTGAAGTTATAGCCCTCTATCCTCTTTGGAACCTAACAATAAATAGAAATTACTACTGTTATTTTTATTTGCTCTAGTTAGTAATTGTAAATAAATAAATAAATCAGAGTTTGTATATTAGTCATGTCATGAACAATGCTATTTCTGTTATTTATTAGGTCACTAATGCTACATGATATTGCTTCTTCTCTAGACATGAACTAATGAAATTATTTGATAAAAGTATAGCCAATGACAATAGAGAATTGAAGGTGTTTATTCATGCACAAATGCCCTTGATTGTAGACAAATAAAGGTGATCAGAATAATAGTACTGAGAAAAATTTGCACTCCTTTCCATAATGACATTTTGCACAGTACAGCTGTAACAGGTGGGTAGCAGCTTCGGTGACTGAGGAGAAAGCTGTAAAAAGATTAGCCAAATGACATGTTAAATTTCAGTTGCTACAGTATGGGGTTGATAGGGTTTATGTTTAATTAGCTGTTCTAAATTAGGAACTCTACCTTCATTTCATGTGTCAGTTACAGAAATTTTATACATCTTGAAATTCCATTTAGTGAACAATCTTTCTTATCTTATTCTTACTACCATCAATAATGCATATATTCTTCTAATATTTCCCTTCCTAGTCTAAATTCTCTGAGACAAAGGCATTGTGGTATGTGAAGCATACCTAGTTCAATATGGTGTTTTGGTGGAAGAACTTGTAGGCAGTAATTAAACTAATGCTTGTTATAAAATATAGAAGAGAAATTATACATATTTTATTAATGTGCATTTTCAGATTTTCGATGGGTTTATTTTCACAGATTTTCTTTAATTTTTATTAGCTGAAAGCTGTTCAGTTTCAGATAATTTCAGTTCAAGTATTGTAAACTGAGGATTAAGAATGTACACGATATACTGCGGCAATTAAAAAAAAAAGAGAAAAATGATCCATGTTTTTTCAGTAATTCTTTTGTCCCTATGGTTATATATTGGGTCAAAAAGAGAGGAAGAAGATGAGAATTAAAAAGCAAAGAACCATGCAATATATATAATTGCTTTTGGGTTTTCACTCAGCAAAAATTTGTGATTTATAATTTCTTCGTGATCCAGACCTGGGAGGATACATGGACAACCTATGTAAGAAAGTAATTCAGATACGTTCTTGACGGATGAATAAGTACTATTTTATTAGGGGACTGTTTAGTTAGAGTTATGCATAAGGATGTGAGGTTATTGTCAGTTTATCAGGTACAATACCTTATTTTCATTATTGACCAAATCTTATTTCTTCAAAAGAGAGTAACAATTTCTTACTGCTTACTTAGCCAGTTCTGCTTGTCACATACTGACAAAAGCATTCCTTGTCTCTTAGTGATCAATTTATACCTTGAATTTATGTACCTTTATGTGCTATATTTTTTTTCATAGCATTGACAACAGCAAATATTTGATGGAAAATCATAAATACGTATCTTTCCAAAAATGAAAGGTTTAGACATAAGAAATAAAAAATTTAAATTATTCCCTGCTTTTCAACATGTGTTTTGAAATAGCCATCCTAATGGTTAGGTAGAAGTTTCACCTTTAGCACATCTTCCCTAACTGTACTTCTTCGGAAGTCTGATAAGGGTGCTACTCATAAAAGATGTTTCTGATGGATTATTTCCATTTAAATATGATAGCAGATATTAACAGACAAATGGATTACACTTCCAACTGATTGTCAAGTAAATTAGTACCAGTCATAAGCATTGTTATCTAAAAGTCTGGTTGCCTTGCTTTTTGGTTTCTTCATCAATTTATTATATGACAGATGCATCGTATAAATAAATTCCTGATTAAATTTGGTTCAATTTAACAAAAATTATGGGTGGTAGGCATAGTAGGCATCTCCAATCTTTTCTGTCATAATTCAGATAAGAATATAATAGTGTCTGTAGTGGTTCTGTCGGTCTGCTCCAATAATGTCATACATAGCCTTAAGCAGATACTCAATAGTATGACAAAAAAAAGGAAAGCGTATATTAATAATACCTTCTGATAATACTCTTCTGACTTGTCTTCAAGTATTTTTACCTCAAGAAATACTTGAGGAGCTTTTCAAGTATTTAGTAGCCCTCAGTTCAGTTTTGTTCGATGTCCCTTGTGCCCATCAAAACTTTCTGCAGCTACACCATCTTCTAAACACAAGTAAACCAAGCCAAAAGACGCAAGTTTATTAACTTGTACGAGAAAAAAGGTTTTCTGAACAAAAAATATACTTTTTTACATGCCTAGTCAAAAAGGCAGTTGCTGTAATTGTGGCCCAAAGCATAGCACATGACTTAGTAATGCTAATTTTTCAATACCTCTGAGTTGAACAATCCATTATCAGTCAGCGGTCCCAGGATTAATATCAGTAAATCTGGAAAATCATCTACAGGGGAATAGAAACTTTTAGCTTATGAGGAGACACAGTTTTTTTTTTCTTTGAGAGAAATAACAGGGCCCTTGGACACAAATGATTGATTTTGGCAAGGTCTGTCCTTGTGGAGAACTAAGCAATCAGCTTGTTTTTATTTTGTCTCTATACCAGTATAATTGTATTGCTGTGGCTCTTGCCTATTTTCAGTTTCATTGAGAAGTACTGTCTTAGAAGATGAGTTTGCCATGAAACAGAGTTCCCATATCAAGGTCTCTCCTGATGCTGATGTGAAATTCAGAAAGACACCGTGGAAGTGTCGTGTCCTCCTTCTACATACGCATTTAAACAAGTGCCTAAAGGGTGATATTGTCTGATCCCTGTCATCATAGAATAACAGTCATTTGCTTACCATTAAGTTACCATTCAGTCCTTAGAGAGCTGCACTTTGAAAGCTTGCAGGTACATCCTCTGAATCCACACATTCCTGACTATTCAAAGTACTGTAACACATCAGGAACGTGACTCTCACTTATTCCTTCATTGTGCCACCTTAGCATATGCATATTTCACATTTACATTAGCACATTGCTTCGTGTTTTGCCTTGCTTTGATTGACATTCAGCATACTAAATTACCTCAGTTCTTGAATATATTTTACTGATTATAGCCTTCAGACACCCTCTGATAAATGGCTGTGCTCTAATTTTCAGAAGCAAACACTCCGATAATCAAAGGAACCTTCTGTTTATGCACTTCTAATCTGGCAGCATCACCAAAATGCTTTTAAATTAGTCTGTGAGCTTTAAAATTTATAGGTTTATAAATACTATTATCTAGTTTCATGTTGAAGTTATAAATCCTTTTTATTCCATGTCACTTATTTTAAGTTTGTTCAGATTTCTATGTCATCTGGTTGGCTTCTATTCCAAGACAGTTCATGGCCAGGAGAAAACATTTTTTTTGCTGTAATTTAGAGAAAGATGTAATTATGACAGTTAGATCCAGCTAATAACCAGTTATAAGCGCCATTATGAGAAAGAGTTATAAGAGTTATAAAAAGTCACATTTCTGAGGATGATAAGGAGGCTACAAAATATTATATAGAGTGGTACATTCTGTAATATCTATATCAAGAGCTATTTAAAAGATTCAGAGAGAACCAAACCTGTTTGGTTTTGGAGACCCAAAATTATTTTTAGACAGTGTTGGCAGACAAGTTCTAAGAAACTATTACCACCTCAGGAAGAAAGATGTTGGCTTGTACTTTTGTGGTAGGGCACAGGGAATTCTGATCAGAGTTTGGAAGACCCTTGAATTCAATTGAACAAGCTGCCCACTCTAATTCTAATTCTAATTCAAAATCATATTACAAATAAGAGTTTTTTCTGCTCTGGGCATAGCCTCTAGAGACCCAGAAATTACATCATAATTAAATGAATCATGGCTAAAACTTACATGAAACATGAAAAGTCCTAGATGTGGTGAATTCCCTTTCTCATATACAAACATTCTGTTGGAAAGAAATACCTATCGGACCCAAAGCAATATGAAACCAGATGAATATAAAATTGAATTTTCCCCCCTTCTTTTTAAATCATTGGTAAAAGCTGAAGAAGTTGACATCTTCAGCCACACAAATACAAAGGGAAAAAGAGAAAGAGAAAACTGATTCTCCATAGTCTTCTATTTTAAGCATTGATATGTTAATAAAAAAAAAGCTGACAGAGAGAAAGAAAACATAATTTGTGAGTCTAGTAACAGCTAAATTGGACCTGTTAATTTCATTTGTTCATTGTAATTTTGAACTCCAAATTAACAGTACAGTATGGTCAAGAGAAAATTAGGCTGCAACTGCCTCACTTCCAAAGTATATCTGGTGTGATCCCATTAACGTATTTACCTCTGCCATATAGATTCAAAGAGTTTATGACCTTGCCTAGTCAGTCATGGGATAAGAATAGGAGCCAAGACCACAGGCACTCAGGAATGGCCATTAGGCTGTACCTTGCAGCAAGGATGCAGCAGAATGAAGCCATTCTTGACATGTCTTTAAAGCATGTATTTCAAAGCCAATGATACTGCGGAGTCATTGAAAAAAGACTATTTCTTTTTTGCACAGAGAAAGCAAAACATTAGATTGTGTAGTCTGTCCTCCTACCACCATGGCATTTTAAAATTTTTCAGCATTTCATCAAGTATGACATAAATCATTGATATCAAATAATGGCAAACATATGAAATAATGAGGGCTAAGATGCCATGTTTGTGATGCACACATGTCTCAAATACAGTCCTGTTTTGAGCCTACCATTTGGAAAGAAGTAGGATTAATTTAGTGACCTCTGCTATCAATCACAATACTATTCTCTCTGGCTGTAGTTGGCAGATGGACTGGAATCTGGGATACATCTCACTGGATAGTGGAAGTTGCTGTTAGCTTTACTGAATTCCATCTTACTTTTATTGTTCTTACTCTTTACAAATGACAGTTTCTGCTAGATCCTCAGTGCCTGGCTTTTGCCCACTGCTATTAAAACAAAAAAGAAACAAATAAATAATCATAAATAATCATATCCTATGGATTGATAAATAATTACTTCTTCCTTCCAAACACCTTTAAATGAACTTACACCTTCGGTGATGTTCAAGGTCAGTTTTTCCGTCCCTTAAACACACACCTCCCTCCACCCCCTCATCCCCCCCCAGCAATTCTGACAGCCCTGGGGGAATGAAAATTCAGATTTCAGCACAGTAATTTAAAGTGTTCATTAGTGATTAAAGAAGTAACCTTGAAATCCCTGTTTCTTCAACATTTTGTCAGGATAGTCACAAACTAACCCTGTGGTAGAGTAAGAGGTAAGGCAAGACAGGGAGGAAAATCTCCCACTATACTCATCATTAATCAGAAACATTACTGACATTTGCTTGAAAGTAAATATCAGTAATATCATGAGCCTTCAACAGTGAACTCTGTGAGCAGATAGATTTCTATGTGATACTGCAATAGCAAGCATACTTTCCCTGCCTGTTTTTGACAAGGTGGTGAAGGGATTCCTTGAGATGTAGATAAGAATGTGGCAACACTTCCTTTCCTTCTTCAGATATATTTCTGTGACACTGTACTGGGACATTAATAAAAGTCCTCATGATTCTGAATCCAAGGGCATTCAAATATGTTTCAGAATTAGGGGATTGCAAATGCTGTTCTCCATAGGACCATTAAAGTCATGTGTCTGTCACCTGTTCTTGTTCAGCTACCCTTTTGCATTAATTACTCATAAAGCTTACTAAGCAATGCACAGTCACATTTGTAAGACATAAATTCACAAAGGAAATATATTTAGAACTAAACTAGAAGTAACTCTCAAAACTTAAGCACGGGAATACTGAAAAGGGGGAATATGGTTAAAGCTGCAGTTCCTCAAATGTCATTCCCTAATCTCAGATTAATAAAATAAATGGACCAGAGTCTTCTGGATTATCCATCTGAAACACTCTTGTCTAAATGGCTCAGGGAGCAGATCCTGAACCATTCCAGTCTATACCAATATATTAAATCAAACCACGGTTATCACTGTTTTACTGTGCTTCAAAACCTGTGAAATGAGCAACCTAGAGGCTCCATCACAAGTCATTCAGATACTTGTTAATATGCACCATAGCCTCCAGAAAAGAAACAAGTAGTTCAGGCCAGGAACTGCTTGTGCTGTCTTACTCTAGTTTCACTGGGTTCTTGTGGAAAAACACTACATACTTTTCAGGTGTTCTCCATGCATCTCTTCTTTAGCTCAGCCAAAACACACTTCTTTGCAATCATGTTATTTATTCTGGTAATTCAAGTAGATGAGTCCAGTTACTATGCTGGCTGTCTGCGGTTCTTAACTTTTGTATCAGTGAATTATACAGGCAGCATCTTACATATTTAATACTGGTTGATTATTTTAAACCTCTTAAGCACTGTTTGAATACCACCGTTATTCAATGAGGCTGGTGTATTGCCAAGCTTTATAGTGATATCAGACTTGGCATTGAATTTACACCTGAAGACAAGGAGTTTCCTTGACTTATAGGTTTCAAAGGAAGCTCTAATACCTCACATGACAGGAATTGGAACAATGGAAAGAGTGATGTGTGTTGAAGAATTTCTCGAATCGTTGTACCAGATACATGTTGACTTTGTGTCTTAGCATCCCCGGAGGCTTTTTGAATTTTGATAGTTCTTAGCTGTAGAAAAGTGATTATTTAGGCATTTCTTTCCCTCTTCTGAGCATTTCACAACAGATGCTATAGAATAATGTGTATTGTGAGAGTTCTCACACATCTTATTTTAAAAAATGCCAGGCTATACCTTATCTAAGATGCAGATATACAGCCCTGGCTTTAACACAGAGCTCTGGGAAGGATGTAGCATGGAAAATACTGGTCATAATTGTACTTCTTTTTTGTTTACAAATGTTATTGAAGTCAGTTTGAAATCAGAGTGAAGGTAGTGGTCAGTTTAGTTGACTGCTTAGTTTAGGTCAGTTTCTTTGTGGATAAGTTTTGATAAAGGCAATTTTGCCTTTATGTAAAGTTTAATGAAGCTCCAGCAACATTCAAAATTAGTGCATTGCCTTTACTTTATATTCTAATCATTTCAACTTCATTTGCTTTCAGTGCACGACATTAGTAAGTAAGGACTTTGATTCAGTGAAGGTTTGAAATGTTCTATATATCTGGCTTTTCCCTTGGCTCTGAATTTCTCTGTTGCTTATAGTTTATATATTGTCAGTCTCCTTTGTTATGTATTTATTGCTTAAAACAAAGAAATAAACTGTACATTTACAGCCTCCTATCAAATAGAAGTAAGTGTCTTCTCAACATCTGGAACTAGCAGAGTTGTGCTAATTTTAAAATAAAATTATCTTTAAAAAAACAGGTCTTGAAGAGCTAAAACTTCTGTCTTAATAAGGTTTATTGGAAGTTTAAGTGTAAGTTGCATTGGCAGAACAGAGACATAATTCATTCTTTATTTCAGTACATAAATTAGGGTCTTTAATTCAAAGTGTGGACTCTTTGAAATTTTCAGTTTTGCCACATTAGTGAATAAACAAATGGAACAGAATTTAAATGGTGCTTCATCACTGCAGAATGATACATCACAAAATATGGTTTATTCAATTATCTTGACAACTGAACTACAGTTTTAACTATTTATGATAATCCTTTTATAATATAGTACTAAATATTTTATAATGTATTTTATGAAAATAACAAAGACTTATAAATTCTGCACTGCACACAATAAAACACTGGAGCAGGCTGCTATGAAACCTTTGCCAAGAAGTCAGGAACACGGAGACGCTTCGTGTGTAAATCATAAATCTCACAGGTTATTAAAATGCAGCCACTTCTATGCAATTTTTGATGAAGCAGAGCTGTGAAGCTCAGTAGTCGAATCAGGTCCATTTTTATCCTTTCTAAAAGCAGGATTGTTCAAACGAAGAGTCAGATGCTTGTGGCTTATAGTGAAACACCAGCTCTGTTTCCTATTTTCTGTATACAGACTGGAATTGCAACAATTCCTCCTGCACAACTCCAGATATATTAATGTCTCCAGTTGCCATCACACATAAGTAACCAGATAAATGTAATTTACAGGCTTGCCAAAGAGCTGTAAATAAAGGACTTAAGGAAGATATCCACTTGACATACATTTATGTTCAGGTGCATGAGATTTGCTTACATTTTTAAAATAGTCTCACAATAAAGATGAAAACTCAGGCTGGATAAATATTAGTACTCTGTAGCTTAATTTTTTGAAATATTACTGCTGTTGCTTTTCCCAGACTTGGAATTTATAAACATAAACTTCAGAAATATGTCTAAATTATTCTTACAGATTTGTTCATCTCCCTTATGTAAGTGAACCAACAGTTTTTACCAAACAAAGCAAAAGTGGAATAATGAAAATACCTTACTTCTCCTGTCATTGCATTTGCAATTGCAGCAGGTAGATTCTTAAGAGAAAGAGACCTAAAAGGCTCTAGGAAACAATTTTTATTAAAAAAAACCATCTTTATGTGACTGATTCAACCAAACAAAAGGAAATTAATCAAAAAATTTGAGCATTTTAAATTGCTTAGTATTTATTTGAGACAGAGAGAAACAAAACTCTCTTCATGACAATTTCAAATAGTGTTTTTTATTAGGTATGCCATTTTAATTGTTTTTTAATAACAATTGAAAGAGGTGATTAAAATGAATATATAGTGTGGCATTTGGACATAACCTTACACTATCAAGAAAATTTTTCAGAATTGTATAAAGGTAGGGAGTATCATCAATATATTAAAAAAATCAACACTATAAAGCTACTGATAGTAATTCTAGAAAATATAAAGACACTGTTGGCATTTTTAAACATTTTTTTTAGAAATTCCAGGCTGCTTTAAAATATCTTAGTAGTTGAATTTGTTAACAAAGGTCATCTGCATATGTTTTTTTTAATCTCCTGTCATGAATTTTATTTCCAGTCTCCCAGTTAGTTCTTTTGTACAAGGTACTTGTATTTCTAAACCTCTATTTGGAGTCTGTCTGTACTCCTCAAATCTGCAAAGTTTGGGTTTTGTGACAGAATAGAATTTAACCTCAACAATTTTCAAATACCTCTGTTGGTTATAGCGTTTAAATATCACAATAGCATCTTTGGACATAAACAAAACTGTGGACACAGTCCCACCATTAAAAATAATTCAGTGTTGGAAAACAAGAGTGTAGAATCTCACAATTGTTTTCTGAATGTGCTTATATTGAATATAACGAAGATTGTAGGTGGAACCTTTTCTTCATGGTCATGTAGTTCAGGCAGCTTTTAATAACTGAGTCTTCCAGAGCACAAGTACCTAGGCAGCCCTGGTAACTATACCTTCATTTAATATTTTTAGGCTATTTCAGGAAGTCTGTTATCTCAAAACTTCTGTAGCAGCCTGATGGGACAACACAGCACAGCTGGTACCTCTCATGGCAAATAGGATGGCTTAGGTTAAACACCTCCGTTATTATTTTTTTTTTCCTTCTTTTTTTCCCTCTGTATTAAGTAGGTCAAAACATGCATTTTTAGAACAAACTTAATCAATTTCACACATAGAAGAGATTTCCAAACAACTTTAACAGTTTAGTTCTGACTTTCCATTTAGCAGAAATAAAATTGTGTATATTGCTTATTGCTCATTTTATAAAGCATGCTGGGAAACCCCAATCTGGCAGCCTCTGTGAAGGATTCCATCTGGGTTTTTTTGCCCAGCAGAGCCTTCCTTATTCTAACTGCATTCTATATTGGGAAATTATTTTATTTTCTATTTTCAGCTTGTGCATTGGCTTGGCCTTGTGTTTCCTCTGCGCAGAACTGTTGCTCTTTCCATTTCTAGCATACAGAATGTTTGCCGTTGACTGTGGTCTCTTATGTTATTCTCATTAATATAAATAATCCTAAATATTACATGAAAATTCTCACTAAAATGTCCTATTTGCCTCAGTGTCCATGACTTGGATTAATATCACATTTCTTGCTAGAACTAAGGCACCAGTAGATCTACCATATATAAAACCTCTGCATTCAGCCATAGTTGCCTGAGCAGGAATTTCCTCTCTTGAAATTTTTTATTCTTTGTATTGGAAAATAACTATGTGAAAACTAGCAGGAAAAACAACACTAGAGAAAAAAAAGAATGTGTTATACCATCTTGTGTCCTTCAGCCACATATTTGTGTTTCAGTCTAATCTTAAGTCACCAAAATAAGAGTGAGTATGATCTATCCTCAACTGAATTTCCTTACTGAGTCATAGTTATGGAGGTTAGGGAGAGAAGCTGCACAGAATAAATTTCTCCTGGTCCTCTGGATGAAATCACAGAGATCAGAGACCCCCAACGTTTATCTCTTTTATTTTTGCTGACAGCATGGCGACTCACCTGCTATTTGTTTCACCAGTAGAACTATTTCTGTCCTCCATGAAACAATTTTCGCCCAATTATTTTCTAAGCTTCTGATTTAGACCCATTATCACCTGGTAACCAAAAGCCAAGAAAGTGCTGTGAGTGGATATTGTCAGAGACATTAGTCAATAACAAAAGGCACTATGGAACAGTTCCATTTGTGTAGTGCAAAGTTCTAGCTGTAACTTTTAATTTCTAACTTTTTCACTTGTACTCTATAGGAGGTTATTCATATGTAAAATTTTTAATTTTTTTAAAATAAATTCTGTAACTGCAGTGTTATGTTCATACCTTACCTGCTGAGGCAGGCCAAAGAAAATGTCATAGTCTGGCACTCTGCCATGTCCATTCACTCTTTTCCATAGCGTTCCAAGGTAAGGGATTCATTTTTCCTTCTGCTAATAATAATGAGATTATTTCTTTCATTTCACCAGCGGAAGAGCTACACTACTACTGAGGAAATAATTTGGATTATTCCTCTAGTAATCTAGGTATATTTAAGATTAAAGGAAGTAATCCAGAACATAAAACTTGAGAGTGGATCTTAGCAGTAAAAGGCAAAATCAGGGAAAGGTCTGTCCTTTTTCAAATCAGAGCAGCACTCCTTTTGCAGTAGAAGAAGTGTGAGGGGAAAAGTGTGACAGCAACAATAGATCTGCTCGTGTGTTGAGCAGTGCTTTGAGTTGTGGACTAAATGTGTTTAAACTTGATTCTCTCATTGCTACTATTCCTTTCATTATCTACTCGAAAAAGCTCAGACAGTAAGTACTGTGTGTTTTCATAAACATGTAGGTAGCTGTTTGGGGTTTTTTAGGAGACCTCAAATGAAAAACTTACCAGGTGCTGATTTGTGGATAGCTAAAGATAGCTCTGGATAGCAAATCTCTCCAGCTGACAGAGATTTGATGAATACTGTAGATATGTAGAAAAGTGTTTCCATACTAACAACAGCCATTTTTTGTAATAGTGACTGAAGGAAATGACAAATAATAGATCCCTAGAGATTGAATAAAGCCAAAAACCAAGTAGTAGATACCACCACTGTGAGTCTGACACGTGACAGAGTTAATGAGAAAGCCATCTGTAAATATAATCTGTACCAACAGTGCTCTGCATAACCTGTATCTCTAAGATTTACTACAAACAGGGTCAGGGGTCACTTTCAGGACGGGTTCCATTCATGGCTGTCCTATTATGTGTCTTATATCATTATCCCTTCTCATTCCGGTTTTCATTTTAAAGTAGACTGGAAGCTTTTAAAGCAAAACTGACTATCATTATTTCCATGTATTAGGGACAACAAAATGGCCTATTGAACTTCTCTGGGTCTTTTGGCAATTACTGAGAGATAAATTACAAATAAGAACATTTACACAAAGCAGGTGTATATGTGTAGATGCACGTTTTGCATCTAGGAACTCACAGACTGACTAAGTAGGGATCTTGCACAGACAAATTAAATAACCTGGAGGATGGTTTGATCACAACCTCTGTGAGTGGGAGTGAAAAATCTGTGTGCGGATTTGACAGCCACAGCCTTAATACGGTAACAGCCTGGTTTTTTAAGAGGGTAAACAAAAAAGTGAAAGTACTGTACAAGCATCTTTTAAAAGTCATGGGTGTTTTGTGTGTGTTTAAAGACACGAAATATGTTTATTTTCTCAATATTTCTTTGAGAGAATGACAAGCAGCATGAGTTGATTTACCATCCCTCACTTTACAATAGCTACATTTTTCTGCCTCGTGAGAATAAATAATGCAATACCACCAAAAAAGAGCTAGTGCTGAGTATAGTCATTCAAAAAGTCTTTTTTAACAAAATGACCCATAAGGTCGTCTCAAAGAGAGCGCAGTGGAACATGCTCTTCTTTAGTGTTCGTTTTCTTGTGTGGTTTTTTAACATTTTTTAAGTGTATAGAGTTAAGATCTTTTCTGTTGGGAGCCCGAGTCATTTTATAAACTCTCTATTGAACATGTAGTTTAAAGAGGCAAAAATGCTGAGTGCTTTTCTGCTGCAATTCATATCATAAACAATAAAAAAAGGAAATCTCTGCAGGAAAAATGCTTTCTTTTATTCCTTTTCTCCATGCCTTTTTTTCCCAGAAGGACTTGTATTGCTGTGCTTTACTGCCTGGTGACACTTCCAGTGAAACCAGGAATTCCAAGCACTGGAAAGCAAATGTTCAGGAGTCTTTAGATACTATATTCATACCATGTTCTTTCCAAGTGGTCAGGAAACTACAAATCACTGTTCAGAAAATAAGTAGGTCTTCTTCTAATGCTGGTTTTGAGGTGGAGATATGGGTTTGTTTAGCTGTACTCAGAGTCTAAAGGAAAATTAGAGTTAAATCTTATACTTAGTCTTTGAGATTTTTCCTATCATTATTCATGTGTATTGAACACTGAGTTCACTTTATCTTTTCAAACGTCTCATTATCAGTTGTCTCCATTCACACTCTCTGTGAATGTCCGGTGTAAAAGCATTTGTCTTGCTGCCACAATTTACTGACTATCAGTAAAAGTAAAGATTGAAGTTGGAGAGAAATGCTCTTGATGACCACTCCTTTTATATGCCTTTCACTGTTTCCATAATCTTGCTATAAACTATTTATCAAGAACAGACCACTGAAAATTAAATATTCTCTTAAACAAATAAAAGAAAGAAGTCTGAATGATGACAGCTTGTTTAATATTTGCCAGATATAAGCACAGACCTATAGAAGAAATTGTGATAATGCAAAGAGTAAAAGGAGGGAAAATGTAAAAAGGAATAGTAGAAAGGCACTGTGAGTTGCAGAAGGGAGGTCTTCTAACAGAAGAGCATCTCTTATTTTTGGAAACTTATGAAGAAGGAAGTGGTGTCTATAAAAAGTAATGAAAATCTTGAGTATGATACCAAAGAACATAAATAGCCTTTCATAAAGAGCTTTAATGAACTCAGTGAAAGCAATATGGATTTCATATAATATAAAGTATTTCTAAACTTCAAACTTCCTAGAGGGTAGAAATTAATTAAAAATAGAGATTCTACATCAAATATAACTTTGGGGGGTTTGTTCTCTCTTTACACTGTCCGTCCAAATATGAGGAACAAACATTAATTGTTTTCGACATGACATTTGTTCACTCACTGTTCGTACCATTAGATTGGAAGACAACAGGAAGAAAAAAGGAGACATAGCTTATCAACTTGCTTAAACACTGTAATACTTGAACTTTTGAGAGAAACAATTGGCCATGAAAAAGCTAATTGCATTGAACTACTTACACTACTTTGGAATCACAGTTATCTAAGAAGTCACTAGGGCTCTTCAGAAAAACTGCGAAACATCTTGAAATGTCAACAGCTGAAATTTTACATGTACTTGATGAGCTTGAACCTGCACTGATGTATCACAGGTGATTGGGTAAATATTTAGCTCACAATTCTATGTCTAGGTGTAAAAATAAGTCTTGAAGATGACTTTTGGATCAGTGAGGTTTTGTCTCTTTTTTCATGCTTAATCCATTTCTAGAGCAGTAATCCTTTTGAAATTGCAAAGAAGCAAAAATTTGTTTGCCTTCCTATGCATGCCCCCACTCATTCCCTCTCTCCATGATACTCTTTGCAAGTCACTGATGATATTCCTGATTTCCAACTATACAGAAGCCTCATCTAACCAGTAAGCAATAATCCATGTTACCTGCAATATCTCTGCATATGCTACAGTCTGTAACTACTACAATTGCCAGTCTCCAGGCTCCAACAGTTATTACTCTTCTTCCCCAAAACACCCAAAATTATGCAGTTTCCTTCTTTTTCCTTGTTCTTTTCACTAAAACTATCTGTAACATCCTTCTTCTCAGTTGCCTTTTTCTTGTATCTTAGTGTACTTTATTGAGCTATCAAACTAGAACATAAGGCACATGGGAAAAAATAAGATTCAATAGAGATCAAAATGACAAGGTGTAATCAGTGCTACATTTTTCAAATACTGTAAACTTTTAATTTACCTTATTCTAGTTCTACTTAGTTTAGACTTCCAAAATTAGAATAACATAGAAATATTCATTCTTGCCATATTTGTTGCAAGATGTCACACTAATTACAGTGGAAAAAAGGCACCATATAATTCTGAGTATACATTCAAGAATATCAGATAAAGAAAAGCAGCTGCGCACTCTGAGTAGCACCGACTTTGCCACGTCTGCAGGCAATAGTGACAGGTGCTATCTTTAGGTTACTTTGTCCTTGAAGTTCAAGCCACTCTTTGATTCCTTTGTAGGCAGCAATGCCACAGTACATGACTTTAGTGAACTTAGCTTCCTTGAGAAATATTCTTGGAAATGAGAACTATTCTCTCTGTGGTTGGAAAATTTTCAGAATAGAGTATTATGACTTCTGTGGTTGCACTTTGCCCCTAATTTATATTTAACATCTTTGAGCTTCTTTAAAACTGTTCTCTGAATAGGTTTGACCAAAATACTTTTGGGATGAAATGGCTATAACAGAAATATTCTTTCTAAAGTCTAATTTTTAAAATTTAAAATGTAAAACTTATTTGGAACACTTCTGTGTGTCTAAGTGCATGCCTGTGTGTACACAGACGCCCTCACATAGATGCACCTGTATGTAAGAACTGTGTTAGAATCACCAGCTAGTTTCATGCAGTGGAAGCAATGAAACAGCTCCTTCCATTTGAAAGGCTTTTGAGATATTTGGAGATACGGAAGGAAAATGATTAATACAATTACACATATCTGTGACTTCAGCAGTTTAGTTCTATTATCATAAATAGGATCATAAAAATGATCCTGTTTCAAAAGAGAAAAGGGGAGAGAGTAGGAGGAGAATGCACTGTTGTCAGCCTCAGAAAAGTCATTTCGGTTCAGCAGTGAGGAATGATTGTATATAAAGAAACATCATGGAATTTCTTTAATCATCTAAAACTGTGATGTATAGAGCCAGGGAATGTTGAAGCATTGGAGTGGGAATAAGTAAAGTAAGTTTTTTATCTTTGACAGAAAAAGTATACACACTGTAAGAATGGAAAACAGGGCATATAAATTTTGATATGGCAAATCATATCACACAGAGTTAATGAAAAAATCCCAGAAAAAAAGCCATAAATCAGTATTTCTAACTAGGAATCACATCCATGCAATGAGGCTGATGAATTCAGAACAATCCATACAGTCTCTGTGTTACTGTCCATGCTTGGTAGCTTGCTCTGGGCAGGAGTGTGCAGTGTTCACCTGACATTTCTTCCAGGTTGCATATTCACATTGAGTGATTGTAGTAATTTTATTTATTATTTGATAAAAATATATTTTATCAAACTGATCTGAGACCGCAATTATAAACATGAGAAAAAATATAGATAGAAAGAAGAAAGTCATAACACCAAACTTACTGCAATTTTTCCTTTCTCTCCTACCACTTTACACAATTGTTCAGCATCCATTTTCTGTTCTTACTCACTTTGAGAAAATGTCACTATTGTGCATAATTTCTATCCTGTTTTACTGCTTTTATGTTTCACTAGAGAAGTATTGCCTTCTTCCTGTACATTGCTCATGATAAAGCTTAGACTTCCAAAACTACTGCTGTATTTGACTGGTGAATAGCTTCCTTTTTTTCTTTCCATTCTACATAAGAATGAATTTGCTTTCAAAAAGATAGTAACAAAATTTTTTGCACTAATAGCCTTAGTCCCTTACCTGGTATCCTTTCATCTTCAATTTGCTCATTTGATGAAATTTAACTGCCTGAATATATATTATTTAGGTTTTTTGACTGCTAACAACTTTATTGTAATAACTTCTTTCAAACCTCAGATTGGCCAACTGGTATATAAAAGTTTAATTTTTTCATAAAGCCTGTGACATGTTAACCTGTTCCTTGCAGTTCTGTGAAATCTAGCTGGAAATGCAGCTCTGTAACTATCTCTTCAGGTTATTCTTTGCTGTTATTTCAACAAAACAATTTTTTACACATGAAACTTTTTTCTTTCATGTCAGCTGAAGACTCAATTGAAGACTTGAGTCAGTCATCAGCAATATATAATCACTGATTGTTGAGAAAATATATAAACATTAATATAAAAAAATTATATATTGGTAATGTCATCTTTCACAATCTGTTACCTACAGTCATTTAGATGGTTTTTCTTAATCTTTGGAATACTGTAATTGTATTAGAGACTATGCTAGAATATCAGCACTATATATTATTTTCTAAAGTTTCTTGCATATTACTAATTTTCTTCTGATTCTTAAGCTAAAATAATTGACTGCTCTTACAGTTTGGTAATTTTTAAAATGCATTTGCTTTAGAAAATTAAATTCTACTAGCTATATAAGTTTTAGGTGTGTCTCATCAATTCTGGATTTGGCTTTTGAACATTTCCTTTCAAATATCAGTTTCTAAGGATTATTTTCCTGAGTCACTATTCCCTATAAGAACAGTTAGATTTAACAGAGGTAGCCTGGTTTACAATTGCTGTAATTTAAATTATTGTCCTCTTAACGTTTTAATTTTATCAGGATAGATTTAACTCAATTTTTGCATTCACTATCTTGGTCACTTAAATGTTGCATTTTCAGATTTCAATGTGTTGTATAGTTCTTTAGTCTCTTGAACTTAATGCTAAGAAAAAACATAGAACTTAATCTAACCCTCAGAGATCCATTTTAGCCATTAAGATTAGATGAGAGTTTTATAATGCTCCAGAGATTGTTCTTCTTTTCTTCCATTGGTAGTGTTGGCAAAAGTTTATTTTTGTGCTTATGTTCCTTTCAGTAAAAAGTCACAAACAATTTTGTTATTTTAGACTTTCCCAAAACATCCCCAACTGTTCAAGCATTTAGGAGCTGTCTGAGACTCCACCACAGGCAACTGTATGTCAGAGTAGACAGGGATTTGTTAGGCCGTAGAAACCCCCTACTCTATCAAGTCTGGCTCAGCCTAATTCCAGTACAATAAAGCTCAGAGAAGAAATACAATCCCTAACAGGGCTGCATAATGCCTTCACTTTTAGTTCTGTCATATAAATCTCCATTTCCATGGCTCAGGCACTAACTTCTCTCTTTCTTATTCAGTCATGTTTCACTCATGATAATATTTATCCTCCTCACAAGATAATTTGTGCTCTGTTGATGGCTCTGGACACTAATTTTCTGTCAGCTCATCTTTCGTTTTTCTTGTTTGCAAGAGCATATTTCCTATCTACTCTTTCTTCATGGATTAGATTTATCAAATCTTAATCCTGTTTATCTGCTTAAAATAATTACTCTGTTTTATTGATAAAGCTTTTGAAATGGAAAGGCCAAAGATTACTGTAATATTTCAGATGAGACCTACTCAGTATTGCATAGAAGAGTGCAATTGCCTAGCTTATTTTATGAATGATGTTACTGTTACCACACCACAGTACAGCATTTCCCTCTTTTTTCAATCTACATTTACTTCTTAGACTTAGAAAATTTATCAGCTCCTGTAAAATTCAGTTCAATTTTTCATAGCACTGCATGTTCATAATTTTAGTTTTCTTTATTCTCTTTATTATTCTTGTTTAGGTACAATTGTTTCTAGTACAGATAGTATCAGAAACATTTTGTTAAAAGTCCTACATTCAAATAATGCCTGAGCATCACGGCACAAATATGAGGTCAACAAAATCTATGAATTGAAGTTGAATTCAGAAGTATTAAGCCCTTTACCAATTACTTGGTTTCTGATTTGCCATGGAAAGGGGTTCTACATCCGATTGCAAACTCCACTCAAACTCTTTTTTAGAAAATGCTGGTCTTAATACAAATATCAAGAGTTAGCTTTAACTCTGAGGATCTAATTCTAATTTATATGATGTCAGCTGCATGGAAGAAAAGTAAATACCTTTAGTTCTCTCTGGTCTCCATCACCTTCTCTCAGCTGCCTGTTACCAAGCAACTTGCAAGCTTGCTTGAATTTGCCTGGTTCTGAAACTAGACACGGGCACAGAGTACAGGCACAGTTCAGAATTAGTTATGTGTATTGTTACAAACATATCTTTTTCACAAATTTGCAGCAATTCTCTTATGAATGGTATAATAGAGCTCCACGAAATGCATCCAGTAGCCAGAGCTCAAATACTGTAGATTTATGCTGTAACCTTTCCAACAATCTCCAGTGTTATGTCATTTTTTCCCTGTAGTTACTCTTATTTTTCTATAGCAAGAGTCAGTCGCCACTGGGATTGAAACAAAAGAGGGCCCTCTTCTCCCCATATGACCAAAGCTGTAAATTTTGCCTGGTACTGGCGCCAAACTACTTATTCAGTTCATATGCAAAGACTCCGTGAAAAATATGGCAATTTAAAATGCCCTTCTTTGCTGTTCTCTATGTGGGCAAAAAGAAAGTTTTATTTTTACTGGATTTCAATCACAGATATTTGGAAGGCACTAAACCATGTGCTAAAATTGTTTGGATCTAAACTCAAAAGTTTAGAAAGAAATGTGTGGTAGGGGTACTTTCTCAGCTTCAGAAATATTCAGATGACCCAGAGATACACTGAATTCAAACCTGGGTACGTATGAGAAGCACCGGCAAATATCTGTCTCTCTGGAACACTGCTTATGAGATAAAGAAAATGGTATTCAATCAGAAGCTGAATCTCATAAGCAATGCCTAACTTAAGGAAATCAAAAGCTCAGCGGCACTTGTACCCCATTGTAGAAATTCTGGTGGATATATTCTGCTTTCACAGCACTGCACACTCAGAGGTCACGGGCAGCGAGCACAGGGTCAGACCTGTGGCAGGCAGCATGACACTTCCTCACATCTCAAAGCTCTGCCAGAGTTAAATGGAAGGATTCATTGTTCAGCAGAATGTGGTCACGCTCAGGGTACTAAAAAAAAGAGGGGAAATCATGGCCTCATTCAATCTAATAGATTCATGAATCCAAAATGATACTTACAGTTTTATAATGTGAGCTTTCCTTTCAGAAATGTAATACATTTCCAAACTCTTTTTCAATCATTTATTCTCATCGGTATTTTTATTAGAGTTTAAAGAGGAAATATTAGGTACTTTTGTTCTTCATACATTTTTTTTTCTTCTCAGCAGAGCTGTATCCATTGTACAGCTGCTTTCAATATACAGCAATACTGATCTGTGCAAAGAGATAAAAGGACTTTCTCCTTCCATTCCCAAGCACCCCAGCACTAGCACTTCAACATAGAATAAAGATTAATAAACTTCTAATTAACGAAATTAAGAAACTACTGAAACCCCACAGTGACATCAAGGTTCCTGGGAGGCCATTAATGCATGACAATAAGGTTAGTCCTCTGAGATGCTCTAAATATATTCTTTTAAAAATCTTGACTTAAAGATCTCAGTTTTAGAAATATTTCTGTATGCACCAAGCTTTACTCATGTAAGTGATGTGAGGCACATTGTTATCTTATTCACAGGATTGGATCATATCCATTAACAAAGGACAAAAGTTACTAGAGTCAGGGAGACCATGGAATGGATTTTTTACTCTTTCAATAAATATGTGCAATCGTAATATAGTCTCTCTAAAAGACAATGATAGTATTTACTGAGTGGATAATAATGGGAAAAAATAAATATTCTCAGTTTCAGATACCATTTTATTGTTACGTACAAAACATATTTATTGTTATACATAAAACAGTAAATGCATGCAAGAGGCAAGCAGTGTGAAAGACTTCAGTATTCCATATTGAAAGGTTGAGAGGAAAAGATAAAAAGAAAAACAAATTAATAAATAGTGATCAATTAAAAATTGCTTAGCAAAAACTATTATTTCTGAAAGATGCTCTCCAGTCTTTTGATAGCACTATTTTTATATGCCTTCTAGTCACAACTGAAAAAGTTTTTCTCCTAAATATATGCATGTCTTGAGATATATATTATAAAGAAGGGCAAAATTGAAGTCACTGTGGTACAAAGTAACTGGAAGCAAGTAAAGCCTTTCAGTAAAGTTAACGTAAGACTTACTTTAAAAAAATGTGATAATTAACCTCACCTTCAAAATTTTTCCTACAAAAAATATCCACCTGGCAGTGGATGGATGGCATCCTGATATTCTTTCTCCCATTCTGCTAACAAATTCCAACTGCTTATACAATTGTTTAAAGTAAAATCATTCCTCTTCCTCATCCACTTTTATTAGGTTGTTGGTACCTACCATTTACATGTTCTGTCTTCACTCTGAGTCTACAAATATCTATAGTCAAGAATTTTTGTTTACTTTTTGTCTAGCAAAATGGGTCCTGATTTAGCTAATGCTTGTGGCCACTGCAGAAAAATAAGAGATAAATAGTAACTGTTTTATTTATGTGGATAACTGCAGGACAGCAAAACCAAAGTCTTCACAGAATCTCAAATACTCTCACATCTCTAAGATGGATGTCTAAAATATCTGAATTCTAATACTTCTTGAAGGGAGAGAAAAATATCAAGACAAAAAATAAACAAATATGTGGTAAATGAGAAGGAGGGATAAGAGGAAAGATGCAATCTCGAATTAACCATTTTAAATTCTACGTATTTTTGATTAAACATGACCTTAAAGTGTGTTAATAAAACAACAACGTCTCTGAAAGTGTTGATAATATTTTCATATCCCTTATGACAATAAAAAATGGAGTGAGGCTATGGGCTATGTCATTTGTTGGCAAATTAGATAAATCTTAAACTTTATCTTCTGACTGCCTACTTAGCTATTGCAGTTACCCCTAAGACATTAATCTATTGAAAAGAAGATATCATCTTTCAGGAGAAACATGTCAAAAATATTTTGATAAAGTATTTATAATCCCTAAAAACAGATGGCTGTTCCATAAAGATTGTCAGCTGAGAAGATTTGCTGACAGAAACGTGTTAAACAACTTTAAATTTTTTGAGGGAGGAACTTCCACCACAAAATCAGATTTAATCTTCTATTAATCAATCACAGCCGGTTGATTCCTTGACAGCAGGAGCATGCTGGAGGTAATTCCATTGTCTTGCACCTTTTCTGATTAATAATACCTGGGTAAGTTGAAGCTTGATGGAGAGAATATAAAAGCAGATCACTTGCTCAAAATATAGGTAGGATGAGGGGAGAAGAAAATAATTTGTTACCTACAGATAAAGGAAAATCCATGTGATTGTACTCACATGTAAAAACACTGGTTTTGTTTTGGCTGAGATAGTAATAGCTAGCATTTAAACTTTCAGAAGTATAGTATAAATCCCTCCAAAGAATACCTATTACGTGAGCAGTTTACAGTATTTGAAATTTCCCATATTCTTGAGTCTTTTCTGTATGCATGAAGTGCCTTTTTGGTGGAAAGAAAAACACATAGCAAGGCAGGGCTCTGTAGATTTTTGTACTACTGCACTGGTTCCCAGTTGAAGAGGTCAACAGGATCATACAGGCCAGGGTACAGAAAGACATGGAGAGACTGAGAAACATAGTCAGAGGAACAGCTGCTGACAGACATTCTCATCCTTAATATGTTATTTATTGATACTTAATAGTGGAAGTCTTGCTGTTCCAAGAATGCTGCTGTCTCTGACCTCTTCTCAACAGTCCTTCCTCAGCTCAGCAGTCTTTCAGATGTCAGCTTGGCAGATCCCCAATTCCATATTTGTCATTCATGTTTCCAAGATGTTGGTGGTCTCTTTCCAGGTGGATTAAAAACAATGATTAGATGAATGAAACAGCCAAACCGAAAATGAATGAACATTCAAAATACTTAGCCCACATTGGTACCTTCCAAAACACACTGTATAGTTGCTGCTGATTTTGGACAAATTAAGTTTTGATTGTAAAATTAATGCTGGTTTTATTATGACATCAGTGAAGAGAAACAGAACTATAATGCAACAAAAGCATTAAGTTGCTCTGAGGCACTTCCACTGTTTTTTGTTCATGCTCTCCTGATACCACCAGGAGAAGAGGGAGGAAGTGTTTTAAATGTGGTGAACAAAATTCTCTCATTTTTATCTTGCTAGTGACCGTGCCAGAAACTGTCAATTATCCCTGGATTAGTTATGGATATGAGTCCTAGTTGCTTTGAATGAGACTAAACTAAATTATACTGTGATCTGATTAGATTTTCTCTGGGCTTTGGTGAGAGTGCATTGGGTATAACTGAAGGGCTCTGTACTTTCAGAAAACAAAAATTACCAAGAATTGCCTAGCAATAAAAGAATTTGAATTTTGAGATGACAAATAAATTCAAGTAGAAAAGCCTAGCCAAATGTTTGAGAGAAACTTCTTTGTCAAGCAGTCACTGAATCCACATTGAATTTGGAGAAGAAAAAAAAGGGATCCTACAAAACTATTTTTGGTAAAGGTATCACAAAATTATTTTTATTTTTCTCAAATTTTAACTAAATAGAAAAGTATAACTAAGGTTTTAGACTTTTCAAATTACTTTGTTGCTTTAGAAAGAAAGGTGTATTTTGGAGATTTAATATTAAAGCATAAAGCAAAAAAATAGTAATAGCCATGATGTGTTAAGACTCCGTAAAGATCTAACCAGAGGTATGTAAGAAAAAAGTGAAAAAATCAGGAGTATCATTCAGTAAGAATGGTGCAAATACTAAAGACATAATAACTGTAACTCACAAAATAATTACTTATTTTGCATTTGCTTTTAAAACTGACCAGGCAAGAATTTGATACTAAAAAAATAATGAGAAATAACATTCCTCGCTGATTTAAGGATGTTCAGTGGCAGACAGTATTCAAGGCTGGTTAGCTCTCATGCACAGCATTATTCCGTGTTGCAGTCTGGAGGATGTCTGTAGCACAACTCCCCTTGTCCCCCTGATTCAGAGCCCAGATTGACTTGTACCAAAGTATTCCAGGTCTACTCTACAAATGTTCTGATGGCGACATCACCTTGCTGTTTTGTGACCATTTAAACTTGGGAGAACAATTCACATAGTCCTAATTTGTGTGCTTATCCTCTGCCTACACACAAAATATGTGATGCTTTATTTATAGCACTCTAGATTATGATCACTGAACTAGGCATAGTACACTCATTTTGTTCACACTGTGACTACAGCATATTTAGACATATAATAAGTAGTACTGCTAACCTGAGTAAGCTGTAAATCCACACTAGAATAGAGTTTCTCAAAGTACATTGTAGCAATGAAACTCAAGTTGAAGTAAGGGTTGACAAAATGCGGTGTAGAAATAGCCTCTGTAGATAGACAGGATTCTGCTGAGTGCTCTCAGCCACAGGATAAAGTTTCCTACGGAAGACAATCACAGAATTATGGATATAATGATGGGGGTGTTCAAAGCAGTTTGTGAGACCACATGCAGAATTCCTACAGACACAATCCCTGCCCAAGAGAATCTCACTGACATGAGAAATGTGAACTATCACGAACATTAAAAAGCTGGCAACAGTAGATAATTGCTCCAATGCATTAAGGCTTAATGCATACCTTCACTTACACCTATTATTATAACTAATAATCAGATGTGTAATACATTAGCCATGACTAAGCTGCTTTGAATGGGTTGATAATTAAGATACTATTTCTTGCTTGCTTGCTTTCTCATTGTCTTGTTTTCTTATACTTATCTTTCTTCTCAAGTTTTTGGATATTTTATTTTTTTTCCGGCAGATATTAAGGGCACCACTGATAAGTTGTAAATACTCTTTGGGTGTCTGCCAGGAGTAAGATCAAACATTGGTAGATGAATAAGCATTTTCGCATCTGACCCACCTTTCTTGATTCTTGAAAGGTATTTTTTATCTGCAGCAAAATAAATATTTGGAGTTCTTAATTATAATAAAGTGAAATTATTTTAATTCATTATTTTAATTATTATTATCTCATGAAAAATGAACTTAACTAAAAGAGAGTACATAACTCCTCAGCAGTTTTATAGAAGCAGACATTCTTCAGCTCCCATTCCTGACTTGTACTTACCTCTGTATGTGAAGACACAATTTTTCCCATGTGGGGGGAAGTTGTAGCTCTTTCTGATTTTCACACACCAGAAAATTTATTTGTCTATTACTAATTCAGATGTCAGATGTTACTGCATTGTGCTGTTTCTACATTTAGAAACAGAGCTGGAAAGCATTAAATACTCTTACAGGTACAAATGGAGCACAATGGTACAATACCTAAATCATGTGATGTCAGGGTGCAGTTTGATCCATTGCTGTAGCACTCTAAAGTGCAAACATACAAGGAAAAATGTATTAACTCTATATTATATTCATAATTGTTTATTTTCCCTTCATTTAAGAGAAACCCTAGGGTGGAATCAATTACTTGAACACATTAACAACTTAATGCTATGGGCAAGGTTTACGGTATAACCCAATGGAAGTGATTCTCCTCCCAGTGAAGTTATATGAAGTTTGGCATAAGATTCCACAGCACGAGCAGTCAATACACTATTTGACATTCCTGCAATAAATGCAAAGTCAAAACCTGCAGATGTATGCATACTAAAGTCTTTTACAAATGTAGTGGATAGTACTTAAGTGCTGCTTCAGGTACTCAATTATTTGTACATAGTGACTTTATTGTTTCTGATCGATACCGATATAAGCAGAGGGAAAAAAAAAATTATTTGAGGCACGTGACAAAACTCCAGTTCCCAAAATAGAATGAAAGTTGTTATTTTCTGCATTATAGTATAAATTTATGGAACTTACATGAATGGACTCATGGTAGCTTGAGAATGCTGTATCTGTAGCTGTCAAATACTCACATGTCAAGACCTCAATGGACTCATTGTCAAGAGGTGCTTGTGTGGTTTATTACATTTATACCATGGATTTATGGACTTTTGTGTCCTATTAATTCCATGTTTGCTAGTTATTTTTTGAGCTGTGCAATGTATTTGAGGATTTGGAAGGATGTTCTAAGTGAGGAAGGAAGAGGGATGATGTAAGAGACGTGAGAGTTTTGGTTTTCACTCGCCGGTGATTTTTCATGTGATAAATGTCTTCCCTATCATCACAGCATCATTTTCCCTTGTTTTTGTTTTTTGTAACTTAGGCCATCAGCCTTGAGTCACTGCTCATACACAGTGCCTGTTTAGCACTGTACATTATACATGTCTTAACTATTAAGACCTAGTGATTGTAATATTTAAGAAATATAGTGAATTTAACATGCAGAAGGCCTGAAAATAAGATGGTGAGGCACTGGAAGAGGTTGTCCAGAGAAGCTACAGATGTTCCATTCCTGGAGGTGTTCAAGGCCTGGCTGGATAAGGCTCTGAGCAACCTGGCCCAGCGGAAGGTGGAATGGAAACGGGCTGATCTTTAAAGTCCCTTCCAATCCAAACCATTCTATTAGTCTAAGAAGTAATGTTATTCTCTTCCATTTTAGTGTCCTGCATCTTATTAAACCAAGGAAGTTTCACACCATTTATTGGAAGGCACTGCTCTTAAATTATTGTTTGCTTTTAAATATTTTTTTCTTTTCTGTTTATTTTGTGGTATTCAAATATAGATTTTTTTTTTCTCTTTTTAGGCTCTGAAAATACACGATGACTCATTGGGTAATGCTTCTCCTATAATTTTAATGTGATATTGTCTATTTTCTGAATCACTCACTTTATGTAAGGTAGAGGAAATTGCTTACATAAACACATTGCTATCCAGCAGCCTTAGGTAAGGATTATGGACCCAAATCTGATTCAGTTGCAATCAAAGAGGGCTTAAGCCTGTATTCAGAGTTACTCAGTATTTTAAGAGAAAATATAAATATCTGTTAGTAGTCTCTGTGTATTGAATCATAGCATATCTCAAATTGGAAGGAACCCATAAGGATCCTTCAAGTTCAACTCCTCAGCCTTTTCTCTAAGCTGAACACTCGTCTGTATTTAGCATTCTGCTCCCTAGAGGCTGTGTCTGCATGTTATGCAAAGTATTTTTCAGTAATAGTTTATACGCTGTTCTTGGTCTGGTGATATGACTTACATAATGTGGATTGCAACAATGTTTCTTGGCTTCTTAAAAAGTATTTTGATATTGTATGAGTCCTTTAAGAAATGGAGGTTAAGGAAGGAAAAATGTGAAAGGCCAATTTCTCAACTGAAACTCGCTGTCTGTTGTTTACTTTCTGACATTTTTTGCAAGAACTGAATAAATAAATTGTCACACAACAGGAAACATTAGTTTCCATGTGAAGTGAGGTCATCAATACCACGACAGCATGAAATATCTTGTCCTTAATATCAGATTCAATCAGTGACAGAGCTGACATTTCTCCAGTGGGAAACATCATGATTTTTTACAGAGAGCTCCTGGTACAGAGGCATGGGAAATTAAAGAGAAATACTGTTACTACATAATCATACCATTAATGATGAATATTCAGTTGCAATACTGAACAGTTTCTCTAGGATTTTCTGGGACAACAGGCAATATTTTGTGTAAATTGGGATTTACGATGATGACCCTTGGTATGGAGTCGTTACACTTGGTTGAATGGAGACACTGATAGATAAGGGTGGTGTGCTGCATCTCTGACTGAGAAAAGACTGAAAGAAAGATCTGTTTTCATGTAGAAGCATGCACTTTTGGAGAATTATGGAAGTTAAGAGAAAATTATATCTTTAAATTAAAATTCATCTCACTGTCAGGGGAGGATTGCTGTATAACACATACTCAATTCTGCTGCCCAGACAAAACCATTCCAAGCAGCAGGTCACCTTCTGCTTCTGGAAAGAAAAGTTCTATGCCGACAGGAAACCTATCTTAAGGGAATTTCTCCTGATATTCAAATGTTTCCTATCTTCAATTAATCCTCTTATTTCTACAAATAACCTATATAATTAAAAATTTTTCGTAACCTTTCTTTTTATTGTTGTCTTTCACATCTCATAAACTTCTAGTGTCTCCCTGTAGTTGTTACTATGCTAGATTGTACTTAGCTATAACCTTTTCTCCCACAAGTTTTGAGTGTTTTAGAGTAAAACATCCCCCCCACACAATGTATAGAATATAGCACAGCCAGTGATTGCCTTCCAAGTAAATATTCTTTCGTTATTGTAGCTCAGGATAAATAAGTGTGTGTATATGGGGGGGATTGATATTAATAACTTATTGCACAGAGTTGTAAATAACAGCACAAGGTGAAATAAGAACAAGAATTTTTTGTATGAATATCAAGAAGATATAGCAAGATATATATATTCATATGGAGACAGCATTGCCAGTAACTTCATCCTCTGAATAAATTGACAGTGCAGTGGAAGAACATTAAAGAATACAGTGAACAGAATCAATGACAGTAGAGTATAGTCTAAGTGACAAAAGGACTAGACCTTTCAGGTCTCCTATTTAGGCAGATTGCTGCCTGACAATGAATAATTGTGCCATGAAAAAAAGTCTGCAAATCCACATATCATGTCTCTGTCTTAAATAACAATGATTTAGCAAGACATTTCTTAAGAAAAAGTAATATCTGTTAACTGATTAAAATACTATCAAAATTATAATGCAAGCATAACTTTGCCACAATAGCAATGAAAAACCCCACAACAACAACAACAACAACAGAAAAAAAGATCTGGAACTGCAGACAAAAACAAGGAAACAAGGACGTATTTACCTTGGATAAAAATGAGATATAAGAGGACTGTAGCAATTACTTTAGGAGAGGATGCATTGTTTCAGACAAAGGCCAGAAAATGTTGATAGGGTCTAATGCCTGCGTATGACACACATCAGATTATATGACAAACAATAGCATTACTCTTTGGAAAAGCCTGCTACTACTGATTGGATAAAATGCTTCCTGCAGCCAGCTGGCATCTGCAGCAAAGCCATATGAGTACGTAGTTTATTGTTTATTCCTTTAGGGGATAACAGATTATGACAGTATTCGTGCATTAATTGAGAACTTATTTAGACCTTGATTTTTTTTTTTTTTTTGGACCCAGGTGCCCTCTTTTAGACAGAAAAATAAAAAGGCCTGAATTCAGACAACTTCTTGCACTAGCATGTGCATGTGTGAGGGTTACAGTAGGAAATACCTCCACTGGGGCAGTTTAACATTGACAAGGGAGTATGTTGTATTAACAGTGACATATTCTTTCCTCATAACAAGAAAGATGCAGTCCATTCATAAGTAACCAGATAATGCCAGAAAATTGTTGGTTTGTTTTGGTTTTGGGTTTTTTTTATGAAATGATGTTTAGAATTTTGGACCCCAAATATAAGCTACACCATTAACTTTAATTAATTCACCCAATTTTGGAAACAAAAGTCAAGACCAAGGCCCCATCCAGGTGAGTGAAGAATGGTCAAAGAATTCACTGCATGTGTGAAACATAATCATGATATTGCTACTAGCCACAGATGAAAAATGTGCTGAAAAATGGTCAGGGAAGCAAGCTAAAATATCAACAGCTTGTCAAAGACTGATTGAGAATATTGGCAGCAAAGTTTACTTTTTTAAGATGATCTCATCAGACAAGCTTTTGTCGATCATCAGTATGTATGCAGAAATTAATATTTTCCTGAAGTCTTTTTGAAAGACAATGATTTGCAGTGCTTTTAGGAGCTGTGATGCTGTATGATATCTGTAAGTATTGAGCCAATACCATTAACCTTTCCTAAATTCACTTGTCACAAACAGGTGCATTGTGTTTCACCATAATGACTTTTCTCAATAGACAAATATTTGTCTATTTTAAACTGCGTAAGTTTGAAGATCTTTCCTCATGTCTTGTTACTTGCCCCATGAAGTCTGTTTTCCTCAGACACACTGACCAAGAAATGACCTATGGTGAAAAAGACATAGCTGAATCCTAAAGATTTTTTATTCACTGTTTTTGCTCATGGTGTTTTCCAGTCATGATAGTTCACAGAGCAATGGGTTCATACCTGTCCCAGGAGAGACCCCAGTCCATTTAAAGGAGAATGGCAGTTTATCCAAAGCACTGATTCATGCCTTTCCATGCCTCTCTGCAGTGATCGTGCTCATTCACAAATGCTGTTACTATTTAAACCACATAATACTTCGGAAAAGGCATAATTAGTTTGGGTTTCGATTTTTTTTCCCACAGAAAAGTCAAAACATGTTTTTTTATGCGCACAACCGTCAGGGATTTTGTAAACCTCTCTGTGCACTACTGGCTTTCCAAGTAAGATCTTTTCATCGTGTTGATTTGATCCTAATTAAATAAGTCATTTTACAATGATTATATGTTATAACGTGCGTTTCATCTTAATTATCTGCCTATCTAGCTGGCTAACTACCCTTTCTGTCTGTTTATCTATCTATCGTAACTCCTTAGACCCCTCTTAATGTGTTAAGAGTTAATGTGACTCTTTATTTCCAGATATACAGGTAGTAATCGTCTGTGTGATACCAGTGGTATATAAACTTGAATGACTGAAATGGAAGATAAATTAAATACTTCTCTTTCCTTGCTTATCTTAACCCCCTCTTTGCTCTGTAAATTAATTATATGTATGTATAGTATCCCAGGAAAATGGTTTCATTATTTCAATATTTGATGTCTTTTAATTATGAAAATGTTCTCTCCTTCCAATTCTTGGAAAATAAGTACAAGACATCAGTCTATTTGCAGTGCTTTGCTATCTAAATTTTAAGCTGGAATCAAAAATGGATTGCATCTGCTGCAGAAGTCAAAACGTCAACAGCTAAAACTTTTGGGTCTTATGAAAGCAGATTAATTTCAGATGAGATTATTTTGAATACAAAGCCTTATAGAAAAAAAAAAAGGAGAAAAAAGGAGAAAAGAACTAAACTCAAACTTTTTATAGTCAGCAGATTAAATGTTGATGAGGCGCTAATTGACACATGATCTTTTCTATCCTCTAGCATTCATGGTACCACGCTAACAGGATGCTTTCATTCATTAAGGGAAAAGAAATCCATGCAGTGTTAGCTGTCATTATACCATATTTGTCCAAAATTAATAGTAACAGAAGCTAGAACTGCCTTATGCTTTTATTTTCACTCCTCCTCCAATGTGTTATACAAACTTTGGCTTTGTAAAAGATAGATAATACAAGGGCAACCATGTAAAGCCTATTTCAGAATACTGGATTGTATGCGAGTATGCTTGTTTTTCTAGTGAGATGTGCTTTGTCCTTATGATCCTTGTCTATGACTCTACACTTGAAATGATTTCTGCAAAAATTTTCATATCAAGTATGCATTCTTTAATTTTGGGGAAGTCTCCTTTGTTTTAGTCAATGTTGTAACTGTATTTATTGATAAGTATTTATTAAGAAGCTTCTGTCACTTTTAAGAAGCAACTGCTATCTTTATTAATGTCCAAGAAATTTATACCCACAGAATAAAAACAGATAACTTCAAGTGCCTAGGGCATGAAGACTAAAACAGATTTCATTACCTATAGATGAGTTTCAGAGATCTTCCGAAAATTACATCAGTATTAAAATCACCATGGAAACAGAAATTATGGTAATTCAAACCTTTGGAAATAATGAGCACTTCAGCATTTTCAGCTTCCACCTTGCCCCTTCCATAATCCTTATGTTGTTTTGATTTTGAGACCCATGTTGTTCAAGGATGCAGTGAAATTTCTCACCCAAGAATCTGGTTGAGAAGGAGGCCTGTCTTTTTTAACTCCTTTATAATGCACTGGGGTCGGCAGGAGGCATAAGTACAAAATAGTGGTCCCACACAGACTTCTCAATGGCTTTACTCTTTGACCAACTGCTCTGGCTTATGAATAATATCAATATCCACTGGAATTGATTTTTTTTTAGTATTTACAGAACCTGAAAGAAACTTTGCAGGAATTAACATACTACCAAGAAAAAATAGTCTTACTTTTCTTCTTGAGGAAATATATAATAATAGTAGTGGGTGTTTACATGACCTCACTTTCTTAAGTAATTTACCCGGACAGCCGTAGCTTCCCAGGACAATTAATATTTGACTGTTTATAGATTTTTTTTCTAGTTAATGAATCAGATTCACTTTCAAAAATATATATATTAATTAACTTTTTGTAGTGAAACCTGCTAAGATTGTTTTCCTGGATCAAATTTTTCAAATATCATGCTTTTTTACAGCCTAGTACTAGATTTTGGTTTCACACCCATCTGAAAGTAGGCTTTTGATCTTAGTTGAGCAAGTGTACCCCAGCTACACTCGGTATGATAAAAAAGCTAAATTGGGAAGCTGTCTTGAGAAATACTGTGAAGCACTGTACTGTGAATCCTCTACGAGCTAAAGTGATAATATTGTAACTTTAGGATGGCAAAGAAAGTGAGAGCCATGAGAAGTTTAGAAAAGTCTTCAACTGGAACTGTTTAAGCTTTTAGAGAAAGTTGATAAATAAATTCTTGTTGTGTATATAACCTTTTTGTGCTTTAAAAGATAGTACCGGGTACACTGAGCCCCAAAACAAATATGTTTTGTAAACAAGCAGAAAGAAAGAAAGAAACAAGCCAAACTTCCACTAAGTCCAAGGTTCAAAACATGTTGATTTTGATTCTTAAAAACTAGAACTCAATCATAGAAAATAAAATGTTAACAGAAATAGTGAAAATTAAGTTCTAATTTTACTCTTTAATAGTAAAACCAAAAATGAAGCACTATGCAGGGATTTTTGATAATTCTTAAAGACTAGGAATTAATCCTTTTTCTTTTTTTTGACCCCTAAATACTGAACAGCCTCTTTTAATAAAAAAGAACCTCAGTGTGCTTCTCTACCATATTTTCTGTTGCAGCTACTCTTCCAGATAGAATTTTTTTGAGGTTTGTTTTTCAAGGTTTGTTATTAGCTAGTTCGTGAGAACTTTTGTCTCAGTATTTAAAACAGGAGAACTTTCAACCGGGAGCATTTTCAGCATCTGCTTTTCACAGCTGATATCTTCTGGCTCCATAACTTTATTTCCCCTAAAGCCCCTGTTGACCAGGTTTCACACAGTGGCTTGCTTGAAAATTATGGAATATGCACACTGTGAGTGGGGCTCCGGGGACTTGTATTTTCCACATTTCCACCGCAAAGAAAAACCTGCATTGAGTTTAGTAATATATCACTGTATTACAACCATCAGGGCATTTAATTTACAACTTAAATCAATTGGGACTTGCTGATGTTAGACAGTAATATACTGTCAGTTGAAAACCCCTGGATATTGCAGCTCAATGCGCGATGGGCTGTCAGTCAGCAGTGACAAAGTGACAATTTATGGTTTGTAAAAATCGAGCAGATAAATTGCAAGAAAAATGCACTTTGACTTAAGCAGCACACTGTGTGGAATGTGTTTTTGTTGAAAGGACTGTGTAAGGTGAGAGGAAATTTCTTCTATTAAATAGAAACACTTTGCTCTCTTTATTTTATGGTGTTTTAAAGGGCCTGTTTACTGCTTGAGACTTTTAAAGAAATGCACTAAAGTGAAATCTATATACTGGATATTTTCCTTTGGTGATGTAGGGAAAGTGATCTTGTGCAGATTTTTGTAAGGTCACTATAACTCAGCAGAGCTCTACAGAAGGCTGGCAAGTGCAGTTCAGTGTGTGTTGGGTAGAGGGAATACATACTGAAAGCTGCTGCTATGGCACTGAAATGGCCATGAGTTTTTAAGAAACAGGATGCTTTTTAGTGTTAAAGAAACATAAGGAAGACAGGAGAGACAGACTCCTATGCCGACAAAGGCCTTATACCTCAAATGTCATGGAGGCAAAAGGAGAACATTCTCTCTGTGGTATCTTCATGGCCTGTGTCAGCAAAACAAAAAGTGGATTGGGAATCCATTGAGATCCATTTGAAAAAGGTTGGAAGGAAAGAAAAATACTTTTGTACATATGGCTTCTACTTCCACTGTACCCTGGGTTTTGAATTGAGCCATAAATAATGCTGGGGTTTTTTTGTTTGTTTTTTTTTTTTTTTGTGGTAGAGGGAGATTGTGTTGGGTTTTGGGTTTCATTTGTGATTTCTTTTGGTTGTTTGGTGTTTCTTTTGTGTTTGGTTTGGTTTCAGTTTTGTGGTGGATTTTTTGTTTGGCTTTTCTTGGCCCTTGCAGAAGCGTAAAAATAGCTTTAAAAAGTTGCAAGTTTTCTCCACGCCAAAACTGGCCAGTCCTGAGCCATTAAATTAGCATGTGAGTTTATTTTCATGAGGCTTCCCACCTTTTGCATCTTCATGAAAAATTTTGAAAGAAAAGAATTGATTGGAATGCAAATTTTGAATTATCATGTATAGTGAGGATGAAGCATCCTTTAACCTAACTTGCAGAGAAGTGAATGCTGCAAAGAATCTACAAACAGGAAAAAGAGGCAAATTCATCAAATTTCCCCTAATTTGTGTATTTTTAAACAAAGAGCAGTATTGTTGACTTGGAAAATCAGCAGTTGCAGGTTATATATACTAACTTTGCCTTACCTCTTGAAATATATGGTTTGTATTCTGAACATATTCTTCTGTGCTGTACATTTTTAGTGCTGTTCTGGTCTATTTCATACTGTAATTAACACCCATTCTCTGTTTTTAGGTTGAATTCTACTGTCTCCAAAAGCTATTTGAATACGAAATCCCTTACTACACTGCCCAAAAAAAAGAGTATCAAAAGCATATAAAACATGTTTTGTCTTATGCCCCTTCACTGTAACTCCGTCTTGACCCCTCAGGATACTTAGTTGCTAAATCAGAGTAGGAAAGTCGTAATTTTTGTCCTCATATTTTCTATAGATTTGGCCATTCTGCTAAAATTCTCCTGGCTGACAAAAAATATGAAGGGTTACATTTTAAAATTAGTTATTTCTGAAATGACTGATAGTCATAGAGACATCACAATACAGAAGATATAAGTGGCATAGGGATTAAATTAATTTCTTGAACCCAAGAATAATTGAAAATTATTTATGCTCTATGACATGACAAACTATGGAGTAGCTATTAATTCATAATCTTCATGCATAGGTCATAAATCCTAAAGATTTTTAGATTGTTATCCTCACTGCATATATAGGTACCCAAGGCTCAAGAGATCAAGTAAATTCTTAATAATCTCACAGTGACTCAAGGCAGGGAAAAAAATGTCATCTGATTATTTCTTTGACTGACATTTTTGAATCATGGAATGAATTGTAATTGTTGATATTCTTCAGTAACTGATAAAAAGATCTTCTTTCTTCAAAGAATTACTTATATAAAAGTCATGATTAAGATGTAATCCTGAAGCTCTTGAGGACTCATATGTTAAATTTTATGACTCTTTTATACATTTAATATTCCCTGAATTTAAAATCATATTCTAATATATGTTCGACCCAGAGGACAGACTTTCATTTCTAGAAAAAACAATTCTTGTTGAAAAAATATCTTGCTGAAATCAGATTTTATATTTTTGAATGTCTCCATTAATTTTAGTTTTAAAATATACACTTAGTGTTCTATTGCAGAGGAAAAAAAATCCAAACACATTCAAAAAATTGAAATTAATCAGAAGATCATGATTACATTGTTTGGCTCTTCTATTCTTTTTTTCTTTTAATTTATTTTCTTTTTCTTATTCATCTAGGTGAAGATTTCTATCAGATGTAGAGGAATATAGTCATTAAAAGTTAAAGGTTTATAAAAATCCAGCTTCACATCAATACTGATCCTTTCTATTGTGAAATTACTTTTTCCACCTCATTTAATGATAGAAACTTGGCAACCGTGTTGTGCTTCTATTTTATTTTTAACTTCACATCTGATAGATGCATGTGTGAGAGACTTGGCAATTACAAAGATGTTTTTGTTACTTGCTTGCAGTAGGCTCCCGCCCTTTAGTGTGCAGTAGGACTCTACTATAATAGAGTATGAAAACTGATAATTCAAGATGAATTTTCAGAAGACAGGCTCGCAGCTGTTTCTTTGCTGGAGACACTTTTACACTGTACTACATCTGTGTCTGTAGTCACCAGTGTCCTTCTAAGAATCGTGATTCCCAATCAGAAGCCCAAACCGTGTCTAGAATTTATGAGTATTTTTCTCAGACTACGCAAAGCTTTTTTGCACGGGGCTGGGCTTTTTCAGCAATCAGCCAAGCGGGGCAGGCAGCCCGGGCTGCCAGTAGTGACTTTATTATGGGGTGTTATAAAGGAGGCATAAAGAAAGGAGTAGGGTAGGAATGAGGGAGTGGGGATAAAGTTGTTTTTGAGGTCAGTTATTTGGCTTTCTATAAAGATGTTTCACGTCACTCAGCAGAGCTACTGCTGGGTGGCTTTGTTTTGTAGGAACATAGAAATCTGGTTTTTGCCACAGAAACCAGGCCATCGCAGAGCAGGTAAATGATTTGCTTGTAAGGTTTTTGAAAAATACTTCCAGTCTTTGCTATTGAGCATGTAGATAATCTGTTCTGAACGCTTATTTTTCTGAGAACCAGTAAATCTGAGCTTTTGCTTATTTTTGTCACTAGAATAAGACAGAAGATAAAAAATCATTAATGAGTCAAGTCACTCTATATGTTACATAGGGTGAGTTTTGGGAACACGGAGTCAGAAAAAGCAGAAATTGAACTTATCTGTCAAGGTAGTGGCCTGTGTAATGGTGTTTGGTTACCAGAAGCACAGATTCACAGTTGAGAGAGTAATATGTGCTGTATCAAACTGTTGTGACGGTTCAAGCATTGTAGGCTGATGAATTGATGCAAGATTTCAAAAACGATAAAGAAAAATAGACTGTGACAGAATATAATGAAAGGTGGAAAAGTCATTCCTTTGATAAAGTCAGTTGGCTTTTCTCCCACCCATTTTGTCTACAGCAGGTGTACTATAACTTCCTCACAGTTGCGTAGCAACTGGACCCCAAATGTTTTAGTGTTTAGCTGTAATTACAGTTCAGTTGAAATTGTTTCAACAGAAAAAAATCTTCTTTGTGTGCTTTTCCTTCTTCCCTGGTTTCAGTGCATTTGCCAAGATGATGGCTTTTTCTTTGAGGAAAAACACCTGTCAGGAAACGAGCTGAAACAAGCAGTTGTGTATCCTCTCGCTGATAAAGTGGGTCGGTTGTGCTTTGCCTGTAAGCAATGAACGTGCTTCCCAAAGGATGAGTGTATGGGCTCCAGCCACTGGCTTAGCTCTCTATACAGGCAAACATTTACTGTCTACACCAAGTAAAAATTACCTGGACATCTCTGAAGGCTGCCCTTTCAAGTACCAAAGAATTTACATCTCTAACTTGTAAAAAGGACATTAATAACTGCTCATGTGGAAATATCAACTGTCCCTGGAAACAAAAGGTTTCTGGTCTCTGTCTATAATGATGACTTTTAACACAGAAAAAATGCATGGCTTGTATTATGCTATCCTCCAGTTAGATTTGTTAATATAAATTGTTACATTGTAGAAGTATAGTCTTTCTCTGAAGTGGATACATCTTGCACTACACTTGTGCTTTAAAAAAGATTGGATTCTTAATAAAGGTGTCAAGATACAGAAGAGAAAATCTTTGCCATGGGTTTTGTTCTACTCAGACGTCTACGGATTAAATCCAGCACACATGACACATTTAAACATTTAACCTGGAAACTTTACTGTCCTGCATTTTTCTCTGCATTCGCTGCGTTGCCTTACAGAAGATGACAGACATCTCAATGAATCAGGTAGAACAGGATCTGTACAATTTCTATTTACGTCTGTTTAGAAGGCTTTTTTTTAAGAAAAAAAACAGTATTTAAAACTGTTAGGATCATTTTGCAGAAGGGAAAAATACATATTTGCTATAAGTCTTTGCATAACACAAGGAAAACCAGAATAAAGTATCAAAGCACCACTTACCTGAATGGCTGTCACTGATGAATTATTTCTCTGAATTGGACACTAAAATAAGATACAAATTCCTATTTTGAACATTTCAGAAATCTATTCTAGAGGATGTAGCAATAATTCCAAGTTGTAAGTTACAAATCAAAGTTCTCCATTATGCTCAGAATAAGCAAAGAGTAGGAGGTTTTTTGGTCTACCTCTAGTTAACAAATTGTGCTAAATGTCTTTCTTGTCTGAAAAATTGTTTTCAAAGAAATTAGCAGCATAACTTGAACTGAAAGAAAATACTGATTAATTGGTTACTGGAGAGCTTTGTCGTACCACCTTTGGCATGACTTTAGTAAGAAAATAGATTTCCCTCCTTTGATTAGGAATGATTCTGATTATTGGGAAGTGCAATAAATAAAGTTTGAACTGATTTGTTCGGCTCTTTCAGTGATTAGAATTTGAGTAGAAAAAGTTAAGGTGAAAAAGATTTGGCAACACATGTCTGGGACCTTTCTTATTTCAAAACTGGTTGATACTACTACTATAGCATATGATAACACTGAAAGAATGGATATGAATGCCACAATTCATCTCAATAAAATGGTGCTATAACTAATGCATGAGTGACAGAGGAGCTGCAACTCATCATTTTTACCTTCAGTTCCAGTGTTCTACAGCTGTGCATGAGGGAGTCCTTTTACCTGAGATTGTTTAAAAGAATTCATAAAATATGGTGTAAATAAATTGTAGATATAATAATTTTCAAATCAAAAAGCCAATTTTGATGTCTCACTCTGTAACCATGACTTTTTCAAAACCTACTAAAATTAAGCATGAATATCAAATCCAGGACTGAACCTGGTTAAATAACTCCCATAGGAAATAATCTTCAAGTGTCTCACCCCTTTTAAATGAAAGGCAATATGTAACATTGAGGACAGATATCAAGACTAATTAATCAGTGAGACTACTAGGTGGATTTTATGGGCTCAGAAAAACAATCTTACCTTGGCCTGTCTATTCAGGTTAATACTGATTGGATAATGGAAAATCACTGGGCTGGATGTCTCTACAAACTAGTTTTGGTTAACTACTCTGCCTCATCTACAGTATTTTGTTTTGAATGTCTAACAAAATTGAACTGCTTACTGGGACATACACCAGTGTTGCAAAAACAGACTACAAGGACATTTGTGATCAATGTCTTCCTGGACAGCGAGTGTCATCTGACACGTATCTATGTAGTCATGATGATTTTCTCCTCCTTCTCCCCGTTTTTTTCCAGTAATGATTGTTTTCTCTTCTGCGTTTGTTAAGTCAAATAAAGAATATATATGAAGTTTGGAGACGACATTGCAGATTTCTTAGTACTCCATATTTTCAGCCTTTAAAATACTTTCTAGTGTTTATAATGCCCTTTTCTGTAGGTGTTCTTTGAGGTGTGAATTAATTTTGGTAATTGGTGAACCAGAAGATTGTTCTTTCAGATGCTGTCTAATGCTTTTATTGTTGCTGAATTAAAATTAAATCCTATAATAATTAAGATCTAAGTATATGTTGTAAAAATAGCAGTATTTCCCTGCAAACATTACTAGACTTGAATGCTTGACCATCTAATAAATATATTCCTAAATAACCCAAATTAACCCCTACTGCTGTAATTATGGCTTACATTTGTTGTGATCAGCATACATCAAAACTTAAATTTCGTAAACAAAGACCTACTACACCATTCTTAAAAATATCTGGATGAGTCACTGTGGAATTCTGGTCCATCACATTCATTCTTTTATCAGATGTCAGTAGCAAATTTGCCTAGAGATTTAGAAAATCAAGACATTCTTCTTGGCAAATAATCTTGTGACTTGGGGATGAATGGATTTTCTTGAAACTTGGAGCAGTCGCTTTTCGTTCGGAAACATTAATTTGAACATTAG
Organism: Falcunculus frontatus; assembly: GCA_013398115.1. Lineage (NCBI taxonomy): Eukaryota > Metazoa > Chordata > Aves > Passeriformes > Falcunculus > Falcunculus frontatus. Next base: position 194,623 of record VZRV01006407.1, on the reverse strand, counting down.
TAATCACAAAACTTGGGTTTCAAAGTTATACAAAACCATAAATGTCAGTAAACATCAGCTGCACTGCTTCTGGTTTATTCTTTACTCCTATGTTGGACAGTCTAGCTTTCAGCTCCGAGTGTCCAGTGGTTTTTTTTTTCATTACAGACACTGTTTGGATTTTTCTTGTTTTTTTGATCCATCTCACAACGTTAATCTAACAAAGTCATAAACACATTGAATTCTCTAGCTGACAAGCCAAATTGAGAGAATTCTTGGATAAAAAATAGTGTAGAAAAAGTAATCTGCTTCTCTTAACAGTACAAATATGTGACCTTATTGGGGGCACTGAGACATGAGGAGGAGTTCTTTCCACCTTTATTTTGGATATCAAGGCAAAGAACCTTAGGCAATGCACAGTTGGTTTATAACATTAAAAACATAATGAAACTGGCTTGGCTTTCATTTGAATGGAGTGTTATCTGAATCACAGTTAACTTTTTATTAAATGCAGTGCTTGATGGGAGTTGACAGGTGTGCAAGACATTGATGCTGACTGCTGTAAATAAATGTTTTGAAATGCAAATATTTAGCTACAGGTAAAGAATCAACCATATCTGATTAATGATGGCATATATGGAGAGACAAGTAATAATGCAAGCAGTTGTTACTTAGTGCCTTACTGTGGTAGAAAATGTTAATATCATGAAAATAAATCTCCAAAGACTAATGGAACATGGTTTAACTTACCCTTTAGATGTTCTTATCATAATTGTTTCAACATGAATTACAAAACTTAGAGTGCTCCGTGCCTCTAACCATCTTCATGGCCCTCCTCTGGACTCATTTCAGCAGATCCACATCCTTCTGGATGCAGCACTGAAGGTGGAGTCTCGGCAGAGCAGAGCAGAGGGGCAGAATCCCCTCCCTCGACCTGCTGTTCACTCTTCTTTTAACGCAGCCCTGGACACGATTGCTTTCTCGACTGTGAGCACACATTGCTGGCTTATGGAGTTTACAGATGAGTTAATGTTTTCCTAGTATCTTTCTTTGAATGTCCAAAAACTTAAATTATTTTGTTTTGTTTGCTTTTTATGAAATCTATAGGAAAAAACATGCATATGAGAAAGGTGTTAGAGTAAAAATAGGGAAAAACCTGTTTTGATTGCTCCATTGTTGTCTTCAGTTTCTTCAGTATCCAAGACTTTTCAGAGAAAACAGGTATTATATAATAATATAACCTGACAAGAGAGCTGTAGTCACATAGTGTTTGGAAAGCATCACAGATGACAGGGATATGAAGTAAATATTATTTGATACTACATATAATGTTTTTATATGTAGGATAGATGTATAATAAATGCTGGTGGAACAGATAATTCTGGTATTTTTAACCACAACCAAGAAATCTCTGATGCACATCTTAGAACCAAATTAGACTGAAAAATGCACAATGCACTTGCTTAAACATCAAAATGTTCAACATGTTGCATTGTAATAGGAGCTATCCAGTGTAGTTACTATGCAAGTTGCAGCAATCTCTGATGAATGAAGATCTGGCAGAGACTAATGTGTAACAGTTGCAATGACTTGATTAGTTGTAACTTTTAATAGATAGCTAAAGTAACTTTCTCATCTGTGAAGTCTCGTAAGTTCCTAGACAGGAAGAATAGGAAGATCATCTAGATAAATCTCCATGCCACAGATGCTAAAATTTGGGAACTCTTCTTTTAAGTGGTTCCTAAATTCTAATAATGTACTTTGTTTAAATATCTGTAGTTGACTCATTAATAAGGAATTTCAGCTAACAAACTTCTTTGTAATGGGTCACTTAAATTTTCTTCAAGATTTATTTGGTTGGAGTTTTTTGTTTGGTTGTGTTTTTTGGCTGGAGTGAGGGTGTGTATATGTTGTTTTGTTTGTTTTGTTTTACTACTATTTTTTATAGAGAGAATAGTGTAGATGATTACTGTCATAAAAACCACCATTCTATGTATGGGGAAACTTCCTGTGTGCATATTTATTGCTTTTCCAACTCTGTTTTATTTATATCAGTGTGATAAAAAAAAATTGTATACCCTACTGAGACTTCTTTAGGAGTGAGTATGCAAAATAAGTCTCTTAGGCATCCTAAACTTGATACATCCATGGACTAAATTTAGCTTTTCTCTGGGACAAAACCACTCATAACTTAAAATGGCTTTTCAACTGTGCTGGTTTTGGTTAGGGTAGAGTTCATTTCCTCACAGTGGCTGGTATGGGGTTGTGTTTTGGATTTGTGCTGAACACAGGGTTGATAATACAGAGATGTTTTTGTTATTGCTGAGCAGGGCTCACACAGAGCCAAGGCCTTTTCTGCTTCTTGTACAGCCACGGTGGTGATGAGGGAGTTGGGGGTGCAGGGGAGGTTGGGAGGAGACGCAGCTGGGACAGGTGACCCCAACTGACCAAAAGGATTACATGTGTAACCTTCTTTTCTTTGGTGCAAACTCACTAATAATATATAAGAACTTGACTAGGGACAATACTGTAATGGATTTCACTTGAAATGCTTTCCTGAGTTACCAACTGCAACTTCAATCTGGATATTTAGACAGTTGCAAATACCTTATTTCACCTAGCCATGTTTCTTCACTTCACTTAGGAAAATGTCTTATAAATGTCAAAAATCAGATGGGACTTGTCCTTGAGAAATCTTTTTCACTTACTTTTTAGCTTAATTTCCTAAGGAAATTAGGCTTCTGCAATCACACTGTGTGTGTCTGTTCTTCCTGATTAATAACCTCTTTTCAACCAAATTTGACATTGACCAGAGGGATAGAAGTCTCAAATATAATTAAATCCCTATGCACTGCAGGGAAGGAGGCAGCTAGGTAAATGAAAAGTGCCTTTTATAAGATAAAGACTGAAAATTCAACACATCCAGAGACACTAGTGAATCCATCCAGGAAAGGTATTACTTATTCCCTGACCTTGGAGAAATTTCAATGAGTGCTCAACATATTATGAGACACCAGAGAATATGTAGGGTGCTGTTCCAGATGAAACAATGATGACTTTTGACACTGACCATGTTTAAGTGAAGTACCTGATGACTTGATGACTTGTTTAGTATTTTTTTTCAAACCTGAAGGTTAGCTGATAGATTTAGAGTTTCTGATCTTTTTTTTCCCAAATTTTATATATGACCACACTCACAATTCTGGCTCTTGAAACTTATGAGTTTTTGCAAAAGGATAATTATTGTTCACAAGCTACTTCTGAAAGTCTGTTGACAATACTAAACATGTGTAGATATAGATATATATAGAAAGCTATACCAGTATATGTATGTATAATTTATCTAAATTTTTCAGAATTTCTTTCCTAATCTTACCTTTTATTCTCATCTAAAATTATTTTTTTTACTTGTACGACTACTTAAAGACCATAGTTATTCATTTTGTTTCATATGGTTTTTTATATATCCCTAAACTAACATGGATGGGAAAAAAATACTCTTTTGCTTTCCTTTTTATTGCTTTTTAATGTCTATGTTCTACATCCACAATACAGTCCTTAGTCTTTGTATTTTTCCTTTCATAGAAAGCTGTATTTCCATTTGCTATAGAATTCTTGACTTTCGGACTAATAATGAACCTCTAGAGACATAACTGTTCATCATGATGCTATGATGTATTTAATACAGTCTCTTTCATCAGCTGCAAGCTCTCCAGTGTTCCTTTTACATTTCATACTATGTTCCCCTACTGAAACATAGCTTGAGGCAGAGGGTGAATAACTAAGTTTTGATACTGTACAAAACTGACCATAGATATTCAAATATTTCCCAGAATTTCCCAGAGACTTTTTTTTTTTCCCCCTTCTAAACCTTAAAACTTCTGTAAGGCTTTGTGAATAGTCTGAATTCTGTTTTCTCCACTTTATAAGAATTTATAATGGCAACTGTCTGTTGAATCAGTAGAGAGATTTAAATAATGCTTTCCTTATCATTAATATTTGACTGATTTTTTTTAGAGCACCTACCTGCAACACAAGAATGAAAAAAAAAAAAAAAAGGCAGAACAGAAAACACCCCTTTTGGCTCAATCAGAGTTTTGTTTTTGTTTTGGGTTCTTTTCTATACAACCTGTACAGCTCCTCCAGTACTGTTTCTGTCATTATTTATCTATAACAGAAAACAAAATGCACATAAAAAAATACATGCTCACTTCTTTGTTATTGTTAATATTATACCAAACACATAATTACAGGAAAATTTAATTATTTTATTTTTGTGCTTTTCTCTTTAATTTGATTGTCTGAAGAAAGTAATCTGCATAGCAAAAGGGCAGATGGAGCTGGAAAATTAGTCTTCAGAGCATGGCTAGTAGTGCAAGCTGCAGATCAGAATCACGTTGTCAAATTGTCCCCAAGTGTCTTTCTTGCTTTACTTTGGTCTGCTGAAAGACGAATGATTCAGAAATGAGGAATTCTGGCCCAGTGAGTTTGCATGAGCAGAAAAAAAGACTTTGATTTCATCTACCTACTTACATGTTTTGGATAAATATTTTTTTCCATCTCACCAAAATACCTTGAGTTTTGTCTAAGGAAATTCTTTACTGTATCACACTGCTATTAATTACAGTACAAGAGTGTGAGAGCACACATTGGAAAGCTTCTTAGCTTTTCCAATTTTTCCGTAAAAGTTTACAACATTAGAAAACATTTGTGTGCATAGTTTAAAAACTGGCTCCAACTGACAATCAAAATAAATTCCTCGACTCTTATAATTATACTAAATCTCTTCCTCTAATAAAGAAATGCAGCAGGAAGCCAAGACTTTTTTTCAGTATTTATTTTGGAGGATAAATAACTTGCTTTCCTGTCATTTCAGTTTATGTTTTAGTGTGTGTACATTCTAACTTGTAGGGCTATTACTGAAGCTCTTCTTTAGATTTTCATACAGGGAATGGATGGTCCTGTGCTTCAGGGGTCTTGGGCAAGATAATTCTCTGCTTGGCTTTTCACCATGACTTCTGTAACATGACCAAGATGTGTCAGAAATTGTAGGGATGCTTGAATTGTTCAGCTGTAGTTCCATTTTGCCACAGGTAACCACATCATGCACTCTCTTTCAGAACAGATAAAGCTTTTTCCTGAAAACAGTTCAATTATTGCTGAGGAACATTAAGAGCTTCGACTGATAGCACTCACTCACCAAAAACACTAGACAGCATCAATTTGTCAGCTTTCCAAAGTGAAACATTGTGATTCAGATTGACAAGTATGCTCAGTTAAGGTTTAGCCAAGCACTAAAGATGTTCTTTAGATTTCTGACAACAAAATTGTTAAATGTCTGCAAAATCAGCAGTTTTCTACTTTTTTCTTTTCCTTTTAAAAAACAAATTTCTCACACGTACTATTGACAGCAAATTTCCAAGCAGCACGTGAATATTTTTATTGTCCTTATTTAATAGCTAGCTAGAACATGGTAAAGTTAGATCTAACTATTAATTTAGATTACGTGAAAATCCTTGTAGGTATCTCATCTAAACTATTCTTAGGCTTTTTCATTGTTAGTCATTCTTAAGTGTCAGTCTTTTCCGCTGTCTGCCTAAAGCAAGAGTTATTCAAGGACTGATTTTGTATTTTGTTTAAAACTTATTCAACAGGAGGTGAAGAGATAAAACTGTTTCCTCTGCAAATCATGACTAGATAATTGAGTCAGGGATTTTTTTTTCCCCTAAACTTAATGAAATCCATAACTTTAGCAAATTTTGTTACCAGCTTCTCATTTGTGCTTCCCATTTTAACAGACATTAGTACTTGGACTTGATTCCTCATGCCAACTTGTTACTAAACCATCACGATTATTGCTTTCTAACCAATGTTTCATGTGCATCAATTTAAGAAACAAAATGCTTTTACTGAGAACACCTTTTATAAGTTGCAATGTATCGTGTATGCAAAATTAAGAGTAAAAAGAGATTGTGGGTAACTTGTCACAGGTCATAGTTGTTTAAGGGTAACTTAAAACCCCTATTTTTTATTTCCCTACTGTCAATTACAAGACTTGCAGATCAGTAATCACATTGTAAAGCCTAAGAATCTAAATAGATCTCAGAAGAGGATGGGAAAGTGAGGGAAAGTCATGAGCCTGATGCCTCTACTCTATTTCTTCCTCTTGAAATTCTCTTACCGGCAGTCAAGAGCACCAGATGTTCTGAAATCTCCTGTTCGGTACCAGTTGATTGTTTCGCTCCGCAGTCTGGGTGAAATTCAGGTCAGCCTGTTTAGTCCATCTGACTGCTCAGCTGCAAAAATAGTTAAATAGTGCTTAAGATGTCCAAGAAATCTAAGACTGATCCCCCAGGTGACATTTGTAGCTTAAAAAGAATAAATTTCTATTTTGTTAATGTAGGAGGGTTTGCTTGTGAAATGCAGCTATGTTAGGGATTAAGAAATACAGTTCACAAACTTTTAGCTGAATCAACCAGGCTTGTCTCTTAGTACAATGAAGTGTTTAGATTTATTTCATTTCTGTAATTAATACATAGTAAATACACAGAAGAACTATTTTGTAATAAAATAAAACCTCATATCATCTAGCCCCTCTTGCAGCCTTTTTAGAAATGCCTGAGGTACATGTCTATAATGAAATCTATCTAAAACCTCTGAGGCCTACACAGCTGACATGTCCTAATTGCTCTTTATGCGTGTACCTCAGCACACCTAACAAAGGCAAAACAGTGTTGATTAACCTACAGTCTAATAATGAAGACAGACCACAAGCATAGAAACAGTAATAAACAACTAATTTTTCTATTTCTGAAGATCCTGCTAAGAAGATTCCCTCCTCAAGGGATATGCTGTATATCTTCAGGTTGTCGGTAGGGCAGGAACCTGAGCTTCCTTCAACAAACAGAAACAAAAGAGTTGGTGTAAAAATAGATAAACTATGTGTACTAATAATGAAAAATGTAGGGTGTTGTAGCTGAGTTTCTCATATTCTGCCACAGTTCTTCAGCCTGGGTACTGTGTGGACTCCTGAGAAAAGCAGGAAATGACGAGACACTCCCATGTAAGGTGTGCATAGTGCAGTGCTGCCACCACCCATCCTCTACAAATCCTTGTATAACCAATTGAAATCTGCAGCAGTAGTGGCAGGAAACATTACATTCCTCTGCAGACTACTTCTTGGTAGATATTTGGGTAGAATGAGCTTCCAGTGTTTATTCTGAGAGTATGGCATGTCTTTCATTTTTGTTCCTAGTGACAAGGGCTCTCTGGAGCATTGGGACTGGACTGGAGAATTGGAGGAGAAGGAGCTGCACTGACCATGCTACATCCCTGTGGTTTGATGCTTCCCTGATGTGCTTTTTAGATTCTTTTCCAGTGGCATCCAGCCTAGTGCTTTTGCATGTTCCCCTTGGGAGTTTGTTACTTCTCAGCACAGCCATGTGCTCTGACACAGCATGCTGCTAAATGTGCTACCATCACCCCGGGCTACCCTGTTTCCTTGCTTTTCCCTCTGCCACATCCTCTCCTTGTAGAACGGAACATACATGTTAGAAGTTTACAGGACAGGGTGAGGATAAGGTGGTTTTCTAAAAGCAGTAGTGAAGCTGGAGTGAAGACACTAAAAAGCACTCTGAGCCACATTACTAACCTTTGGTAGGCAGCCATCTACTTCTTTCACATGGCTTGAAGGGATTATCCTTTACTTTTCTGTCAGTGGGTCCTTGCTGCTTTATAATTTGCTCTTCAGTTTCTTCTGCTGCTGTAAAGCTGTTTCATATTATCCTTAAAGCCATTCTGTCCCCAAATGGTTACTTGAGTTTAAATTTACCTCCAAGAGGCTTATGTTATTTTATGCAGTTTTGACTCTTTCAAGGGCTGTCTTTATTTCCATTGAAGCCATCCCTGAGCCTGGGGGAGAAGCCCTTGTCTTCTAATGGATGCTTTGACTTTGTCAGAACGACTGCTCATACACATTGGTGAGAAAGTTAGTGAAATTGGATTTTAATGCATGTGTGGGGACAAGGTGGTAGAAGTCATCTATTACAGCAACTAAATGCCTTGTGAGTTTCAGAGAAACAGAATATTCTTTTCTCTCTGATTCAGTAATGCACCATCTGCTGCATACAGGTAACTTAGCAGTGAAACTTCTCGGGGTTACAAAGGAAAACATAAACATAAGGGTATGAAGCAGGAGGGCAGCACATGCCATCCTTCAGGAAAGATGCCTTAGAAAATCAAGACAAATGCCAGGATGCAACACTTTAAATGGCACCTCCACCTTTTAATTTAAAAACCTTGGTTTGAAGCATACTACCGTACCTTCTTCAGTCACTTGATAGGAAATGTCTGAGTGTTTCACTGTTTTTTTCAAGTTAGAAGACTACCTTTCTTAGGTTACATGGGGCAGCACTTACAGTGCGTTCTGAAATATATGTGTAACAAGAAACCAGAAGCTTTTAGGGAAAAGTTCAGTGGGAACTCACATGAATAAATTTTATAGCCTAAGGAAGTGAGCCTGTGCTCTCATTTTGAAACAAATTCTTTGACATTTCTCATTCTCAATATGCTGTTGAATGTATTAACAAGATGATTTTTCCAACCTGCAGTTTTGACTCCTGAAAAACATCTTGTTATCATGCAAAATTGTAATGACTATTTTTAGAAGCCAAACAGCAAACAATCTAAAGGTTTAACATATGTCTCGCGTGATAAATTTCATGCACCATGGCCTTCCCTACTGTCAATGACACAGAAGTCTGTGCCGATTATTCTTAGAAACTGGACACAATGTTATTCAGAATAGAGATGCACTACTAAAATGTTCATTAAAATACCCTTGGTTCATCTTTGAGGAGCACGTTTCATAATGAATTTCTGTGGTGACACCACTTCTAGCAAACTCGCTTTTGCACCTCTTATTACCTTGAAAATCAAAGCATGGACGCAATTTGAGAAGAGTGAGGGAGAAAATCCTTGACTATATATTTTCATTTTCTCTTCATGTTTGTTTAAAAAAAAAAAAAAGAAGATAAAAATTGAAAAGATGCCCCCAGGTTGGATTTGGATGCCCAGGAGGTGATTTGCTGTAGTGCATTAATCTCTTCAATGTGACTGTAGGCTATGGGCCTGAGACAAATTGAGTCAGTCAGGCTTTATCTCTTCATATCTGTAGTCACTTGTCAAGAAAACCTTGAAATAATAACAGAAAGAATGTGGAATTATTTGGAAAGGCAGCAGAGGTGAAAGTCAGGATGCAGCATCTCTTCTTAAGGCTAGAACAAGACTATATTCTGTTCAGCTAGGACACAAACACTGTTCAAATGGGCATCAGCATATTTCAAAAGCTTAGTTTCTGAAAACATTAGAAATTATGTATGCAGACTTTGCATTAAGATTCTGGTGTTGTACTAGAGAAGAATATTATTGAACAAAGGTTAAAAGCTCCATCCAAGGATGCAGTAGCATTTTTGTTGCTTCACCAGCAAATTCACATAATACACAGTCCTCTGTCAGATAGGTTCCCAGGACAGGGAATCCAGAAGACTGATTTATAAAAGCTGGATACAAAGAAAGCAAGAGTCTATTTGTGTGAAACAAAATGAATCTGACACACAAAACCTAGAAGACTACTCACAGTATTGACAATATCCACTTGCTGCATACTTGCAGCTAGTGAATATTTGAGAATCTGATAGCATTAAATGTAATACCTGTGTCCCAGAAGATGCAGGGCTTCAATTAAAGTTTCAGAAAGGGGACTTTCAACTGTAATCGGGGAAGCGTAGGTTATCACTCATATCTGAGGTAACGTTCCTTGCATAGGCCACTAATATCTTCCTCTGAGAACAAAGAAAAGAGAATTAAATACTTGGTTTCAAGAATAAAAAAACTGTAGTTAAGGCAAGGAATTATATCAGGGAGAGAAATGTGCATATGGCTTGTTTCCAGAAATAGCTACATCTCTCCAGCTGATAGAATCTGAGAGGTGCCTGACAACTCTCTCTCCGGCAGAGTAAAAACCAGACATTTACCAAGTCATTGATCCTCACTGTCATCTCTGCTCATTTGTCTTTATCTCCAGACTTACTCCATCGGTGTCAAGCAATTTTTTTCTCAGTCCTTAGCTCATATGAGTTTTCTTCTGAAGTGAGTGTTTCAGTAAAGCTGCTTTTTGTTCCATGTACCACTCAAATTCTGAGTGCAGGAGCTGCATTTCCTTCTGCAGTGTAGCTGAATAGGTTCAGTCACTCTCCTCATGCTCTTTACAGTTTTCAGTGCAGTTTGACTTTCACCTCATACAATATAGCTCTAGGGAATGCTGTTGCAAAATACTACCTAATCATTTCTTTAACTGTCAAGATGCACTGCCATACTGGTATATGTGTCTAGTACAGAAAAACATACAAGAAATTGTAGAAAATTCTGAACATTTTCTAACACATCCTGAATGCTCTCAATCCCTCTTCACTTCATCTGTATCAAATATCTCAGACTATAAAGAAAGTCCCAAAGCACTTTTTCTGGATCTACTCTCTACTTCTGAGGAATTTCTCCACAGAAAATGTGATTAAACATTGGAATGGACTGGCCAAGGAGGTGGTTGTGTCACCACCCCAGGAGATGTTTTAAAAAACACCTGTGGCACTCAGTGCCATGGCCTAGTTACAGGGTGCTGCTCAGTCATAGGTTGGACTCGATGATCTCAGAGGTCTTTTCCAACCTAACTGATTCTGTGTCTGTAAATGAAGTTGATATCTCTTTTAAGACCAATTGATATAGTTAGAATAACTAGACAACTTTTTCAGCAAGCATACATTGCCTAGGCCTGAAACAGAAGAAATAGATTTCTAAACACAAACTTGAAAAAATTGCTCAGTTTTGACTCCTGTTTCAGAGTAAGTCTCTGGAATAAAGATGTTTGGTGTGTAGGGGGCAGAAAACAAGTGGGGAGAAAAGTAGGGACTTACTAACTAGATTATGCAAGGAAAAGTAGACAGTAGTTTATATCATGCAAAATAGAAAGGTTAGGAGAGGACAGGAAGACTATAATTTACCTAACTCCAATTTTTCATAGGTATGAAGAAAACCCCACAGAAATTTATTAGTTATTTCAGTTTGCATAATCTTATTTTTCAGTAGTTTAACACGTTCTTTTTTGGGTCCAAGACTAAAAATATGGTGGAATGTGAATTTCATAGGATGTGTTCCTTCGTGAAAAGTGTGTGGACCTACACATATTTTCTGTGTGAAATATTTTTCTTGTGTGGAAAAGATGCTTTATTTCACCTCCACATTTGCTATAAGGGTATGTTGCACTGGATGAAGTATGCAGCTCTACAATTTGTAGGGTGGTAATTGTTCCGCAGTTGAGATTATTTATTGTAGTGCAATAGAAGTTGGTACATTTTCTGTTCTTTATTCAAGGAAAACCTATATTCATTGAGTGTGCTTAAGAGCACAAGGAGTTTCCCTTCAAAATCAATTTAGTGAGGCTGCAGGGCTGTTTGAAGAGCAAGAAGTTTCTTGTATTACAACTTCTAGTTATTTAATGGCACTTTGTATAGCTTCTGGGAGAGGATGGGTTCTGACAATAAAGATGAACATTTGGTGATGGGTGGAGGTGTCATCTTCTACTTAAACATTTCTTCACATGGCGTTTCACATCTCTTTCTGAAATGCTTTTTTACATGAGTGATTCTGTTGTATATAAATCTTTATTGCTAAGGTGAGCCCTACAAGTGATCTGCTGTATACAAAGGCTTTTGAGGGGCCTGTATATGTGTTGGCCTTTAGTTTTCCATTTATCACACTTGCACGTTACACTGCTGATGCTGCTGTAGGGAAATGGTGCTGGTGCATGAGTGTTGCAGTGACAGTGTGATGGAGAATGGTTATTATTGAACTGGTGGTAAAAATCAATAAGGGAGTCCAGATTTCCAATTGAGACAATAAAGATATCATCTATCAATCTTAGGTAGAGTGTTGACACAGTGATACAATTATTTAACAGCTCTTCGTCATTGTAGTTCTTGAAAAGCTTGTCATAATACAGGACTGGAGAGAAGCTATCAAAAGAGAAGGATGGTTCAGTTAAGTTTTGCAGATGGCTGTGGATTGCATTCTCTTCAGTAATTTTACTGATGGTCTGCATGATGGAATAGAGAGAAAGGATGAGCTCTATTTGGTACAGATGTGAATGGCATTAAACTATTAAGATCTCTAAGACTCTTTCACAGGATTAGAATCAAAAGTACACTAATGGAATTGGGAAAATGACTGGAAAAAGCAGAATGAAATTTAATAAGAACAAGTGGAAGGTTAAGGAAGAACAATGTTTTGCACAAAAACAAGATGAGGAAAAAGCTGGTTAGGGAATGGAAAATGGAAGAAGCATAGTGGCTCCTAGTATCGTGGTGTTGCAAAAAGGGGAAGTACTGCTCAGGATAAATTTCTTCCACTTAACAAGAGGTATTACAGACAGCTATAAATAAATTTTAAAATCTGATTGTATCATTTCAATAGACAATGAAACACTATTATATTAAATGTGTGATATATGTCACAATTCATCCATCCTACTTAGGAATTTGGCATCAATTTGTCATGTTACCTCATTGTGTAAATATTTTCAATGTTGTCTATAAATGAAATTCTATTGTTGGGTAGTACTTAAAACATATAATTTAAAGATCTATACTTTTAAACTTCATCAATTCTTTGAATGGTGATTTACATATTATAACTCTTGACCTTCTATCCTTGTGGAGTAAAATTATAAGTGCAATCAGACTACAATAATTGTTTAATGAAAACCTCAGGGCTTAATATTACCCCCCATTTCTCTCATCAGATCTTAGATTGCACTAACTGTTCGTGTAAAATTACTGATTAATCTTTAAATCTCATTCACCTGATGAATAATTGGTAGAAATTAGTGGATGATGTATTAACAATTTATGGCATTAAATAGATTTTTTAAGTGAACTATTCAATTTTTTGGCATTTTCAAAAACTTTACAAAACATTCATGAACATAAAAAAAGGTACTGTATTTACACATGCATGTGCTTTGTCATTTATTACATCATAATTGCCTCAGAATTGCTCAGTGACTGTATCTTTATTTTCTTCTATGTTAGATAAATCCTTACAGATAAAAATTTCTAGCATAAGCTGCATCATAACTCAGTGGAGAGAACAGCATATTTTTTTCATGAAAAAGCTATTTTTAATGGACTTTTGGATATCAAATATTTGAAAAGGGGAAAAATATGGAAATAGTTCTTTATGTGTTTTTCTTTACATTTGTTTGTACAGGGTTTATAGTGCTGCACTATAAACTCTTATCACCTCACTGTCCGTAAGTTCATTTGATCAGCATTGACCTTTGACTGTCTGAAACCTATTGCCACAAAAAAATGCATTTTGTTGAGCAGCTGAAGTTGTGGAAAGCGATTTCTGACTGGTAGATGGTGATTGTCCCGCTCTACTCCATGCTGGAGTGGCCTTACCTTGAGTCCTGGGTGCATTTTTTGGTGCCACAGTATAAGAAAGATATAAAGGTATTAACATCCAAAAGAGGGCCACAAAGACGGTGAAGTGTCTGGAGGGGAAGGTGTATGAGGAGCAGCTGAGGTCACTTGGTCAGTTCAGCCTGGAGAAGAGGAGACTGAGGGGAGACCTCACTGCAGTTACAGCTTCCTTGTGAGGGGAAGAGGAGGGGCAGGCACTGATCTCCTCTCTCTGGTGACCAGTGACAGGACCCAAGGGAATGGCCTGAAGCTGGTAGAGCAGGTTTAGTTTGGATATTAGGAAAAGGTTCTTCACCCAGAGGGTGTTTGGGCACTGGAACAGCTCCCCAGGGAAGTGGTCACAGCACCAAGCCTGACAGAGCTCAAGAAGTGTTTGGACAATGCTCTCAAGCACAGGGTGTGACTCTTGGGGTGTCCTGTGCAGGGCCAGGAGTTGGACTTCATGGTCCCTGTGGGTCCCTTCCAACTCAGGATATTCTATGATTCTAGAAGTGAATTTTCCTTGAAGCTAGGCAGGGTTTTGCAAAGAGACATGGCAGAATCTCTCTACAGTAAGGCTCAGAATGATCAGGGGATCTACTTCTATGTTTTCTGTGGAGTGGTGCTTTATTCAGCAAGATAATTGCAGCCCCATGCCATCTCAGTCCTTCTATTCACACACAGCATGAAGGATTTAGGATGAATATAAGATTCCATCACAGAGTTCAACATTATAAAGGAAAGTAGAAACAGATTAAAAAATGTCCAGGAATAATCAAAGGCTTGAAAGTAAAAGAAAAGTTCCAGCCATCAATCAGTTGCCTCTAGTGGTAGAGAACTGACTTGAGAGCTTTTAATTCTTTCTCCTTTTTCTCTATACCTATGTATCTAATTGCATTTGGTTCTTCCATAGTCAGAGAAAACAAGATAAGGGATTTTCAAATTCCTACTTTTTAATTTAATTTTTCTAACAGCAGCAAAAATGCATATTCCCATGACTTCTAATTAAGAAGTCTTTGAGATAATAGTGATGGTATCATTTTAGTCTTCCAGGTAGGTAGCGTTTTGTGTTTTGGTCATTACAATGCAAAATACAAAACTAATGCATTATTCTGTCACTATACTTCCACAACTCAGCTGTGAGGGTGTTTTTATATTTTGCTTTTCCTGATGATACCATATATTTATCTACTGCCTCTTCACCAGATGCTTTATAGCCAGATTGCTTCATTAACTTTTCTCTAAGTAATTTCAGGATTGTCTTGTGATCATGCAAATCTGTGTATAACATCAGGTACTTATTTAAAGACCCATTAAAACGCTCTCATATACATCTAAATGAAAAGAAAGGGGAGCAAGAGAGAAAAAAGAAAAGGAAGATAGCAATGTTTGATAATTCATAGCAAGTAGTGTCTTTTTTAAGAAATGTTAGGTCCTTGATGAAAATAAACAACAAACAAAAAACCAACCCCCCACCAAAACAAACAAAAAGCCCCAACCAAGCAAAAAACAACCATATGAAACAAACAAACAAAAAAAAAATCACAAAGAGATATTTTTGCCAGATACTAGTAGATTTGCACTGCTTTACAGCTCACCAAATAGCTACTGCAGGGAGAAGCCTGTTCTATTGAAAAAGCTGAATTCTTTGCTTCATGTCCTTCATCTCTGAGGACAGAGAACAGGGGGGAGACTGCATGAAGCTCCCCTGTTTGTTCTGAGTTGGGATAAATGGATCAGAAAGTTATACACAAACAGACACTGCTAATAAATATACTGTTTGAGTATATGATGATAACAGTAACTTGTAATTTTCTTTGCAGTGGAAGCAGATAAAGGGAGAGATAAATCACAGTGTTATCTAGCTGACTACTCGGTATTAAAACATGTAATGCTTAACCAGTAGTAATTTATTGCATTAGGATTCACTTTTGCCTTTCACTCTGCTGTTTCCCTGTATATTAACTCCTAAATTAAATGTAGGGTTGAGAACCTGAGGAGATGTGGATACTCTGCTTCTTGAAACCAAAAGATAGTAAGACCCAACTGATGAAGGCGAACACTTTTTACCCAGGCAGGTGTTACCACTGGCTCTGCTACTCACTTTCTGCTCTAACCTGAATTTCAAGATTCTTATTTCAGTTATCATCCATCTTAAGGAGTTACACATAATAATTTTGATATCATTGTAAGTACTTCTGAAATTTTGTACACTACCCTTACTACATAAGTTATCACAGGATAGTTTTATCGAACTTCAAATCCCAGTGATTCAGTAATTTTCATTTATTTAGACTTTTCTTATTTTGTATGTAATTTTTTCTGATTTGTAGGCAAGAAAATTATGCCCCTAACTTATTCTAAAATGGAAAAATTTACTTCCTTCGATTACCCATTACTTTATTTTAAATATGTCAGAGAGGAAAGATTTTATTCTTCTCTTACTTCTGTTCGATGTTCAATCCAGTTGTTTGAGCTCAGGTTTGTCTCTTATTGTTACTAGTTTATGGCATCCATAATTATGTGGATTTTTACTGGCCTAAAATACTGGTGACTCTTAAGGGTAACAGCTAATTCCATTCTCATGTGTGATATATTTTATCCAGAAATATTTTATCAACCTTGGAATTTGTGTTACAGATTTGAATAAAGACTAGTCTTACCATCTTAGGTTATCTACTCACAATTTTGTATTTCAAGTTATTGATACAAAGCCTGTAGTTGGACACATTTCCAGAAAGTTCATTAGTATGTAACATATAGTTATATAGAAGGTGAAAAATTGTACCTAAAAAAGTAATTTGGATTTATTTGAATAAAAGTGGACTCCTCCTTAGCTGTTAATGGTATAAATCTATCCCAGAAATTAGATCAGTTTTCAAGCTGCATATTAAAGTGCCATCAACTTTCGAACTTCCTTCTGTATTGATAAGACATATGATGTCCCCTTTCTCTCAGCAATGATATGTGACAATCTAAACACAAAAAAGGGGAAACATGAGCTTATTTAATTTAAAACAAAGAACAAAGATGTTTCCACTTGATTTTAAACTGAAAAATCTGCGTGCGTTCGGCTACACGTGGAAACCAGAGTAATTGGCCGATTAAATCATATTATATGTAATTAAAGCCTAAATTAAGCATAGGTGTTTCTCATTATCTTGAAATACAACCAAAAGGTGCATGTGTGCTTAGCACAAATGCACAGTGACGGTGCCTAAGTCAGAAAGGTTGATTATGATTTTTAACTAACATTTTTGAACAAGATTCTGAATATTCACTTCTGATACATAACATGAACTCTTTCAAAGACAAGGTAAGTTTGCTATGGAGATCATTGAATTCTTGGATATTGCACATACAATTATGTAATTCTTTAATCATTTGCAAACTTCATTCAGCATTGTAACAACTGTGATTTTGAAAATAATTTTGAAAATGCTCTTCTCTGAAGCAAGCTGACTGTTTTTATCCCTTTCACTCTATTGCTTTGAATCCTCCCAAGTTTATGCATACATATGAAATGAAATTGAGATGACTGTAACAACATATACAGTATCTTGGTCATGAAGCATCCCATATATTACAGAATACTGGTTTGTCTTACTCTGTTGTCCTTTCAGTGTGAGTAGAGGCAAGTTCTACCAGCCACTGCACATAACCATGCCGAATACAACGTAAGGTTGTCTCAGTCTTTTCCTTCTGTTTTCCAGCTGCCCTCTCCCTTACTTCTTGGAGCATTGATTCACACGTCAGCATAAGGCTATGCAAGCTCATTTTAAGTTACCATCTCCTAAGTTTGGAAGCAGCATGTATTTTTCCAGTGTTCTTTCGCATTTTGTCACTACTTCTGGGATAACGTCAGTAATTCCGAGACTATTTTGCAGATGCTTCGTTAGGCTTCTTGTTATCGTTGACTTTCAGTTGTCAAGTTTGCCACAGTACAATAATGCTGAAATTATAATTGCATCAGATAGTTTTATCTCGTGCTGAAGGATATATGCTTCATTCTCCAGATGTCCAAAACATGTAGACGCTTTTTATATTTGTGCATTTTGTTCCTCATCTTCTATTCCACTGCAGTTTTTAGTTGCATTAAAATATATAGGGCGTCAAATGGGTTTCACTGCTGATCACTGAACAGAGCTATCTTGGCCTTTTCAGGCTGTAAAGATGCTTCTTGTGCAAGTTCTTGTTTCAGGCCTTGTTCTGAGCTGTCAGCAGCCACGACCCACCCTCAAAACTCCAACATAAAAGCAATTTTACTTTCTTTGAGTGTATATGAGGACAGCAAACATGGAAGTAGTTTTTCTCTACATTGCTGACAGGGTGCCCATCACAGTTATGCTACTCTGAAATTCTCCTGCCTTTGTCCACATTTTATAAATTGCTGTGGATTTCACTGTGCACAGAGCCAGATGAGATCACAGCAGCATCTTATCTTATCCCTGTTTAATATTGCCTGTTGCAGTTCATTCAACAACATCTTGTATAAAAAATGATAACTTCCCTAAGTCCATAGACTCTCAGAGATATAAAATATGAGTGTAGTTGCAGTTTGCTACATGCATTTTCTTTATTGTTTTTTTCTAGTAACATTTAGTATCTGAAGCCTAATTTTCAAATACAGTGAATGAATCATGGATTTTGCTTCCAAATATCTATCTTGAAAGTACTAAGAACATAGAACCTCATCTCAAGCTGAAGTTTCTTCAGAAAGAGCTTCTTTGAGCTGCCTCAGAAATCACATAGTGTCTCCTAATATCTATGTGAGTATAGCTTCATTTCATTCAGATAAGATGTTTCAGACAATCCTGTAATATAGGAAACCTGGTTTGCTCCTTTAAATTTTCTTCTGTGGTATAATAGCATTAAACTCTCACTCATAGAGAAAAAGACCTCTTGCTTCAGCAAATTCTTTAGCCTTGCCTCGAGAGGTTGTTCCTACATTAGCAACTTTGACATTTATTAACAAGTGGGAGAATACTGAACCCAACACAAATTAAAGCAGACAACACACCTGCTGTAGGACTTTTTTGCCATAGTTATCTTTGTCATCTGAATACAGAGACATTGATGGTATTGCACTAGAATGGTGCTTTTGAAGACTGTGATTAACTATTTGACAGCAGTGTTGATTTATGATGATTATGAGCAGAATTCTCATCTGAAACTCTTACATTTAGGCAACACAGGTGTAATGATTTACACTAAATCAATACACACGCAGCAGATCTTTTTTCTCTAGGGCAGATTCATGATTCTCAATTACTTATTCTGGAGGGTGTTAGCCCGCATTCCTTGCAGGACATCACAGAAGAGGTATATTGTGAAGGGAGCATTTTAAAAGATAGACAAAATAGCCAGCATATACAACAATATGGGAGCTACCTTCACATTCCCTTGGCATTTGTATTTGAAAAGTGCATTTCTGCTCAGTGCTATTTTTCAGTTTCAGTTGTGAAATTACGTTTTTCTTCCCCAATGTAATTTAATATTCTTTGGTGTATTCTATTCTATTCCTAAGATTACTGTGTTTAAATAAGAAATTAGGAGAATCTCTTAAGTGCATAGATTATTCTTTTTTCACCAGTATGATTATCTGCAATGGTCTCTGTGTGAAAAAAAAAAACATGGGAAAGTAAAATTGGTCTAATCAATTTTCTCTGCTTCTCCCTCTTTTCCTACTTTGTAAAAAAAGTCCCTAGCTAAAACAGGACTCCTCTCATCTGGTCATAGCACTTTCTATCCCCAGTGGACACCCCAGCCTTATTCAAGTTGCTTATATTGTATTTTTCATGACAGAACTGTACAGCGTTGCAGATAGGAAAATGTCAGTGATAATTATGTAAGAGTTATGATCAATTACATTGAAAATTTGGTAGAATAGGCAGAATTTTCTGCTTGGAAACTTCCTCTGTGTTGTATGGAGATTTTAGCACAACCTATATTCAAAATATAGGTCCCTAAAAGAACTTCAGGAGGTCCAGACAAGACTGAGTGGCTAAGGTGAAAGGTGGAATTCACGGGTTTAATACTAAATGATTAACAGAGATGGAATAATGAAAACAAAGAAAAAATTATTTTCAACACAGAATGAAATCTTGGAGCTGTAGCATCATGCTAGGAAAATGTTAGTTTGGTGATCAGTAGTGGTCAGTAAGCAAATCAAATGTGGAAAATAATAGGAAAAATGATAAATGCAGACAATACCATTGGAACACCATAAATCCTTAGCGTGCCCACAATTTGGATATGATGTGCACTATTGGTTACCCAATCTCATAGAGAAACAGAAAATATTCACAAAACATCAGTAAAGATAGTCGAATATGAGATCAGCCTCTATGCAAAGAGCCATTGCTTAGACTAGAACTCTTCAGTTTGGGAATGAGACAGCTGAAGTGAAATATGGTGCTGGAAGTTTATAATATCCAGATGAAAAGGAGTAAAAAGGGAGTTTTTGTTCTAGTGTTTTTATATTTCAGGTTCCAAACAAACACAAGGAGAAAGTAAATAATATAAAATCTCCACTGTATTTTGTTATTTTATTTATCAAACAATATAATTGCTAACACTCTCCTTTTTTGTATACTCAATATTTATTACTTCCAAAACTATTTCATCTTTTTCATCTTTTTCTTCTTTTAAACCTCACATCTTGTCATGACACTCCTTGGTTGGTTTTTTTTTTCAAATTCCATTATTTTCATAAAGCATATTTTATTCTTACGGGAAGAACAGACTTGCTTATTATCTTGATGACTTTTATACTTAAGATAAAAGCAAGAACAAACAGGATTTTTTATGCAGACATTTCTTCCTCTCAAAAGGTCACCTGCCTCATTTACATAAAAACCTGCAGATATTTCAGAATTTGCAGAAAGCAAGTTCACAAGAGTTAGAAAAATATATATATTTGCAGTAGACAACATGGAAGAGAGAAGACTACCAAACACTTTAGTTTCTTTTTCCCTAAATAAACTGACTGTATTTTCTTACCCTTTTACTGCTATCTGACAAATGTTTACTGTTGAAAAAAGGAAAAAAAATGTTAATGTGTCATGTTATTCTGTGCCTAGTGCTGTTCTCTGAATACATTCTTAGATTTCTGGCAGAGAAACCTTCAATACCTTTAGTATTAGTAAGGTCAGACACCTGTAAAATCATGTATTGAAAAAAAAAGGGAAGGAAAAAAAACTCTTGACTATGTATAGTTCATATCCACTGTAGGTTTTAAAACAGAAAACTGACTTCTGTTCACAAATACTGGTCTGTAGCTGCAGTTACAGATTTATTTTTGGCTAACATTTGACAGAAGCTACTTCAGATGGCTCTCTCAATTCTGTTTTTTCATCTCTGTCTCTGTATACCTTCTGTTTGAAGATAAGGCACCCGAGGATGAGGGTAAGCTCATCCAACAGGTCATGGTATAATAAATACATCTTGACCTACTCCTACACAGACCTAAATCTGTTGCTGTAGAAGTGCAGCTGCTGAGACAAGGAGTCGCTCCTCTCATAAAGCTCCATCAAGAGTGGCCCCATGAAAGTTCTCTGTGATAACAGGAGCGTACTCCAAGAGTAGAAAGATTTGCTCTCTGATTTTATTTTGGTATTTATCATTCACAAGCCTTGAGCCACCTCATACAAAATAATATAGATTAATTATTTTGAAACGTTTTGCAGGACCGGAAAGTTCTAAAAGTTAAAACGTATTTATCATTCACATTGAAAGATTTTATTTGTTTTGAAAGGCTTGTGGTTCCCCTATTAGGTAGTGAAGAGCAACAGTGTTTCTTGAAGGCTAAAGATGACCATTTATTTCAGCACAAAATAATTCTTTGTAGCAGCTTCCCCAAGCAATTTTAAAATGTGCATGTACCATAAAAATCTGGATGGCTTAATCAAATGCTTTTCAAAATTTCTTCTTTTGAGAACACAAATATCTATTTAGTTTAGAAAGTTATCAGCTGCTGTCGTGATTAACTCTTAAAACAAATAGCAGTTCTTTAAGCTTAAAACGTTAGTTGCGAGTCTCTTTTTTTATTACTATTTTTATTTTAAAACTTACAGTAATTACTAGCAATCTTCAGATATACAGAATTATTTGGAAGCTTAGCTACTTAAATATTAAGCTGATTGCTATCCAGCAGTCCTACAGGAGTGAGCTTTTGCATTCTGATGCTCCACCTCCCTGTACTCACTCAAAAGTTAATGCAGCTGTTTGCTTTGCAGAGGCTAAAGATACTGGACAGAATTCAACAGGGAAATAAAGAGGAATTTTCTCTGTAAGAGATCCAGACTCTTCACACTGAGAGACATTCCCATCTTCTTCTTTGGAATGAACTGATTCAGTGCCATGGGAAAAGATCTTAACGTATCATTCATGACTGATAGTTTGCCTCATGAACAGAGGCTATTTTAATTTATAGTTAGGAAGAACAATGAACTTGCAGCTTCTTTTCTCTAACATAATAAATACTGATAAAAACAAACAATAAAACCCCCAAACAATCTTTGTGCTCCTTGCTGTATATTGAAAAGCTGAATGTTTCTAGAAAAAAGGATCTTTTTATCTGCTCTGTTAGGTATAACAAATACAGAGAGATCTCTACTGAAAGAGTTTAGGAAAATAAGGAAATATTGGAAGTCAAGATTGAATAGTGCATAATGAAGTAGTAAATGGGACCCTTAGACAAGAAGGGAGTTGTGAGAAAGTATGATTCATTTAGTTTTCTGTCGTGCTCTGTTTCTTAGTCTGGTAGAAATTGAGACTTTCTGGTAAAAATAAATTAATATACATGCAATTTATGAAAAATGTAAGAGTACATGGCAATGAAAGCTTTGCTTTTCTGTGACGAGTTGAGGCTTTTGGTCGTAATTCGTAATCCTTGACAGTTCTATTATTCATTGACTGCATAACAAACGTTAGTGATAGCAGACTGGTTCAGCAAAAATCAAGGGGTTACTGTAATATGTGGTTCTAAGTTATCCAGGAAGGGCATTTATGGCATGAAAATTGAGGGAAATTTTATTCATATAAAAGATTCAGAATCTGAGATCACCCTACTGAGAGATTACGGAGCAGAACATCCATTGCCTAAAAATATAAAGTCTTACAAATTAAAAAATAGAAACATGCTATCCAATTTCTGCAGTGAAAAGGATGCTGACTGCCTGATAGGAAGGAAATCAGACTGGATTTCCGTGGCTGGCAATACATTAAAAACAAGCAACTGGCACATCAGTGGTTTAGTTGATAATAAAATCACAGAAAAATTGGTTGGAAGGCAATCCAATCTGATCCACCCCCTTCATAGTGAAATTATTACTTAAACTAGATCAGCTCAGCTGAATCCTGAATATCTATATCCTGTTACCTCTCAATAGTGCTGTGACTTTTTTGACATGATATTACAGAAAAAGGGTATTAGCTGCCTCTCATCTGTGTATGACAAAACACGGAACAGCCAAAAGTTTCAGGCTGAATATTTGTTCAAAGGCCATTGCTTCTGAGAAATTCCATTTCTTTCAAACCTTGGGAAATTATTCTCGGCCTTGGCTGAGTTTACTAAATTATTTGAAAAATTAAAATCCCAACCATCAGACACATAGAACAGTAATATTTCTGGTGTTCATAATATTTATAATCACACTACAGAACTGGGGCAATTGCAGTATGACTTGAATGTTCTGTCATAACGTACTTATCTGGAGAGGTCAATTACTAAATTTCTAGATCAGAAAATTCCATATGTTTGGTCTAAAGTACTAAGTTAGCAAAATAGGTGAACGTCAATAAGATTGGCTAATTTAGACCTACAGAATTTTTGTCACCAAAGTCAAGGGCATTTTCAAAAATACAAAACTAGTATATTTACTACAGTGGAGGGTTATTAATAAAGTTGTATAAAATACTTCCAACAATCAGCAAACATATTTAAAAAATAAAGGTAAGGGTAGTGGGATGGGCCACATTATTGTCTCATTTCCTGAAATAACGCCAATGAATATTGTATACTTTTTAAAAATAAGTTTTATTTGTTAAACTATTATTCATTTTAAAATTTAATCTTAAATTAATTGGAATTAACATTTTAAATTTTATCATTTATCTCAGAAACACCAAAACTTTCAAGCAATCTAAAACAGAAGTATTTCAAAGCTATCACTAAGCAACATTCTTGCTAGGTGAAAATCTGCCTCTCTATTTATCAAAAGATTTTTGCCTGGAAACAGATGTATGGTGGAAAATATAATGAGATTACTGGAACAGATTCAGTAGTTACTTTCTGCCCAGCATAAATTGCTTGGATTCTTAACTTTACTGTCTATTATTAGGAATAGGAACCTCACCAAAGCTACATAAGAAAAGTGGCAGTGGCATATTCTAGAGAAAACACAGCCAGGCACATTGCAACAGGCAAAGCTTTCATTCATTTCAGTCATTCCCGTTGCACACGTGTCCAGCTTGGATTGGGAGTAGTCTGTCTCTCTGCCAGGGCAGCCTCAGAAGTCCTCAGTAATCACATGAAAAAAGTCTCATTGATGGCTACAGAACCTTGCTGTAATTTCAGGATTAATTACTTTCAAGAAGAGTGATGGACAGTTATTTTACACAGTGTATTCTCACAGCATTGGCATCTTCTCTAAAAATATTATAACTCTGAGCCTTCAGGAATGTCCAGGTTTTAAATACGATTACACGTGAAGGAGAAGAGCAAAAGCAATGTTCTAATGGTGAAATGTTATAATGAAATGATAGTTAATGCTTGACAATTGGTAAGCTTGCCTACATGCTCCTTTGGTTTTTATTTCAGACTTGTAATGTTCCCATTTCTTCCAGGCAAGCCCCGTATACTGGGATGATCTAAAGAAAATAAAGGGATTTTAATTAAGGCCTGTGCGAGGGGTCTGAAGATTCGTGTGGTTTAAGTCCTTTATCCATCCCCTTCATTACGCCTCCAGGATGCAGCCCAGTTCCTGGACTTTGGTGTTTGCAGAGCAGCGTTTTGTGTTAGCCTCTCCGGTTTCCATGGAAATCATCTAAAGCATTTGTGGCAGTTTTCATCTGTTCTTAAACCTTCCACTCTGTTTTCATGCCACAAACACAATACTACTTTCTTTCAAAATACAGACTTTCTGCTACTTGAAAGGCCATTTCTTTTCTATCTACATATTGTTAGCCAATGTCCTCTGTACATTTAGTTTCCCATTATCAATATGATCTCTTCCTAAATCTAGCTTGTTCATGAATCCTAAGATTAAATAGCATTTGTTTTTATTGTAAGAATCAACATTTCTTATGTTTAATATAAAAAAAGAAAGATATAGCAAAGCTACTATTATAGCTTTGGTTAAAATTTTGATGCTAATCACTGTATGTGAAAAAAGAAAGGGGTGTGATGGTTAACTACCTACAAAATAAGCAGTCATTTTAAGTGAAATAATAGTTAGGGAAAGAAACAGCAAATTTTACCCCTAATCTTACAGACTTACTTTGATTTGCACACACAAAGTGAGACCTGATTATATGCTTGGGTGCTGATAGCATCTGGAAGGGGATGAGCACTGTGAATCCATGAACAAGCTAGTAAGAGACTTTGGGTTCCTAGGGCAAGACTCCAGAGCAGACAAGCAGGAATGTAAGCCTGTGTCACCACATGGAATCATTAACTACTGTGTCAAATAAAATACAAAACATTTAGCCATACTCCTCAAATGAAGCAAAATCAAAAGTTTCTCATTGTTTTAGCAGAAGATAACCAGTACTGATTAACCTATTATTCCCATGCTGCTTAATCCAGATAAACATGTTGTTTTGCTTTCAACTCATTTATAAGCTTTAAAATTTCAGTAACAAATAGGGAAATGGTCACATAAAGGAGGCAACTTTTCTATGCACCATACTAGGGAGTCCTTAAATGGAAATGCTTTGTCTTGATTCTGAAATTTCTGGACTAATTGTAAAGATTACAAAATTTACATTAGAAATAATGTAAAGTAATTGAAGAACTAGAAAATATGTCCTACATGGAAAGATTGAAAGAGGAAATATTTTCCAAAGATATAAAACCAAGCTGATGGAGGAAAGGGTGGGAGGGAAGTGGCTTAAATTGTAATGAAAGAGACCTGGTTGAAAGAGAAAACTTAAATAATTCCCACAAATGAAACTACTAAGATAATGAAGAGAATTTTTCTGGTGAGACTGTGCGGCCACCATTTATGGAATCTCAATCGTGTTAGACTTTTAAGAAGAGTTCAGACAATTATTAAGCAGAAATGACACAGGCATAATTAATCTTGCCTTCAGGCAAGAGAATGCATCTTTTTCAGTTTGTTCTTTAAAGTTATTTTGTGATAGATGTCTACAAAGCCATTGATTTATCTTTCAAATTTCTCTTTTACAGTGTATCTATTTCAAGCAGAAAGTACTTTTGAATCCCAAATTACTTTCCTTTGACTGTAAATCCCCTTGTTTTCAAGTCAAGGATTAGTCTTTAATTACAGGTACTACATTTCATAAAACAGTATCTCTCCATCTATACTGGCTAATTCCTGACCACAAAAATGCACAATTCAGCCTTTCAGTGCCCAAATGTGCAGATCTGTTGTGACTTAATCTCAGGCAACAGCTAAGTACCACACAGTCACTCCCTTACTCCCCCCCATCTTCTATCTCCCCTGGAAAGGTAAAACCTGTGGATTGAGATAAGAACAGTTTAATAGTTGAAATAAAGATAATAAAGATACTAATATAGATAATAAAGATAATGTTAATAATGATTATGATAATGATGATGATAATATGAAGAAGAAGAATGATGGAAAGGAGAGAGAGAGAATTAAACCCAGGGAAAACAGCTCCCTCCAGTTTATATCCTGAGCATGTTATTCTGTTCTATGGAATATGCCTTTGGTTAGTTTGGGACAGCTCTCCTGGCCATGTTCCTGCCCAGTTTCTTGTGCACCTCCTCACTGGCAGAGCATGGGAAACTGAAATGTCCTTGATTCAGGGTAAGCACAACTCAGTGACACTTAAACATCAGTGTGTAATCAACATTATTGTCCTACTAAATCCAAAACATGGCACTGTACCAGCTGGTAGGATGAAAATTCACTCTATACCAGCTGGAACTAGGACAAGGTTAAACTTCTTTAATCTGGTGTAAGAAACCCTGGCAGAACCATTTTGTGCTCCACTCCCAATAAACATACGTACTTTCTGAGACTGAAAAATTCATTCATGTCCCCAGTGAAGCTGGGTTAGTATAGAGCATGCAAATCGTGCCAAGTAGCTTCCTGTGTCTCCTCTGGAGGTGTTTCCTGTGTCTTTTCTGCAGTACCTCCTCAAAGTTACAGCTATTTCAGTCATCCTTCTTTTGTCATACTCTGGATCTTTCATCATTCATCACTAAATTATCTTGTAGCTCACCCTCTCTCTTCATCCAACTGAAATTTTTGTGCCACCTCTGGATTGCAACTAGTCCATCAAAAAACATGAAGCAGTTGAAATTCTGTCATCTGTCTAGGTTGTTCAGGAAGTATTAGACATCATATAGGTTTGAGCATCTCTTACTACTATTCATCTGATATTTTTGCCCAGAGAGCTGTGCAGTGATGTGCAAGAGGAGGGGAACTTGTAGTGTACCGGTCAAATCATCCTGGAAAGAATGCAGGAACTTCCCAGATATTCATAGTGCCTCAAACCACAGCCCAGACAATGTGACCATATTGCTTCTGGAGACTTTAATCCCATAAATTCTAAAATGAGCACTGATTTTCAAGACTCTTTTCAAGTAGTAAATGGTCCATAGGCATGAGAGAGAACTGCAAAGGTTTTCAGTAAGAGGAAAGGCTTTGCAGTTGTATCTGGAGTCCTCTTGCAATTACTAGGATGCAATATCCTTTAATCTGTTTTTATTAAACTGTACAACTACAGCATCCTGTGCATCCCTCAGGTACTACAAAACGTGGTATTCATGTTGCTGTGAGAATAACATAGACCCTGAGTGCTTGTGAGCAGTTGGAACACAATTAATATGCTCTGGGACAGCATTTTTCAGTTCCCTTTTTTCCTGAATGAAATTCTGTTTGAGCACTCCAAGATTTCTCCACTGTTTGAATTGGAGCATAGCAAATGTTGCCCAGTGAGATTGTGGATGGAAGTGTTCAAGGCCAGGCTCAGTGGAGTCCTGAGCAATCTGATCTGATGATTGGCATCCCTGACCAGCACAGGGGTTTAGAAACAGATGATCTTTAAGTTCTCTTCTAACCCAACCCATTCTATGGTCCTATGAAATGGAGTTGGTTGGAGATTCACTTCAAAAGCACATTTCATCTCCAAACTAAAATACTAGCATACACTCACATTTCAAATTTCATCTCCTATTCTGAATATTAATTAAACCTGCATTTCCAATACGTAGTTCTGAAATTCTTTATATGAAAAAAAATTCCTTGATCTCCTAAATAACTCGCTTCAATCATCTTTTTAGTGAATTGATAAAAAATAAGGTAACTTTTGCTTTAAATTGCTTATTAACTGGTTGACTTTCAGAAAGTACAGATACAAAATCTTCAAATTGCACGTCAGCCAATACTATCTGAAAAGGATGTCTTCTTCCATTTCTGAAATGCAACTCTACCTTTATCATGTAAATTGTCACTATTTGAATAGTACTTTTTTAGGAGAGGAAAATGTGGAGATAGAAGTGCAAGTTATAGCAGCTTTTGAGGAAACTTAGGTATCCAGTATATAAATGACCACCTGGCACTCAGCCAAGACACCACGGCTGATATTTTAACATTTACAGAAAGTACTTTGGAATCTAAATGATCACTGATTTTGATTAGCTGATGTATGAAAGACACTTTCAAGAGGTAAAGTGCATAATTTTATTGTTATTTCTTCTTTATCTTAATCAAAATGAAAGCACATGATCACAGATTGGACGTGTGAGGATACACAACAGAATTAAGGCTTTTTGGGTAACCCTTCGGCTAAAAATGGCAAAGACAGGAAATATATGACCACTGGGGGATGTGGGAAGACACAAAAACTGAGGATACTGTGAGATGTGTTTTCTGCCTTCTCCTGGATAGTCTGAGGGTTGCTCAGTTACCAATTTTTGATGTTAAGCACAAACAGATAAGATTGGCTCTTTAACCATCACTAAATGCCCACATGTTCAAGAAAGGCAGATCAGAATTCAGCTCCTGCTCTTGCTGTGATGCTCCACACAGTGATGCTCTGAAGCATAGGATTGCAAAGTGTTTGTCAGGGGACACCAGCCTTGTTAAAAAGTAGGAATAGAAAAATTTTCATTTTACCCTCCTCTTTCGAGCCCACCACTGCTGTACAAAATTCAGTGTTTCAGTGTTTGTCCAATTTGGACATTTCAGTTTGCCACTTCACTGGGAGATTATTAGCTTGTGACATGCTATTAGCAGCTTGAGCCTTTGGTGTCAGGGGAGAACCGGGAAATCACAAATGTACCAAAACTAATAAAAAGAAAAAAATAAATATGTTTTAAGATGTTTGAATTTTTTATTATTATTATTTTTCTGAGTCTTTTATTAGCTTATTTCATTTCACCCATTTTACAACTTGAATATTAAAACAATGCAAGCAGTACAGACATAATATGTTTATCACCATAAAATCAAAGGTCAGAACAACCATTGCATAAAAGATAGTCATTAACAGATAAGCTCTGTTTGGGTCTGTGTTTTTTCACTTATAGAGATATCAAAAATATTAGTTGAGACTCCTGTAAATCTTAAGCGGTATTAGCTGCCCAAAAAACCAGCTTCATCCTGGTTCATAAGTCAATGAAGAAAAATAAGACCTTCTAGGTGGGGATTTTTAATTCCTAAAATCTACATTGCAAAATATTAGAAGACATTATTCTGTGTGCTATGCCACCTATTGGAAAACAAAACAAAACAAAATTCTAAAACTATTCTATACATTTATCTGGATCATAAGAAAATGTGTACAGCAAAGCTGTACAGATTCAGTGTGACAGATTTAGTAAAGTATTGTCTGTGAAGAAGGAAAAGAAAACCATAAGTCCCTTCTATTAAATTCTAATCTAAAATGGTGATTTTTCTGGGCTTTTAAAGGCTTATCTACTGATAGAGCATCTCAATCTAAGTTAAATCGTTTAAAAAGACAAGATAGACATGTAATCTTTTATATGGAGTTTTTTAAAATTCATCCTAAAAGAGAACCCTGGATGGTTCACTGCATCTTTAACAAGTCCATAAAAGCTTTAATATGCTGGGCTCAGACAAGGTAAACTTGCTGAGAGGGAGATCAGGTCATCTTATTTCCCTAAGAACATTTTCCTTGAAAAAGGCGTCTCTGCATGATATTTTTTCAAATATTTTGGGGACAACTGAATGATCTCAGTATGTTCAAAGTAAAGGCTCTTTAAAGATCAGGATAACTTCTGGTTTTGATATTTGTTTCCTTTGGGGTTTTGTTTTTCCTATGGTGCTGACAACCTTTTCTTTCTAGGAGGATAAGTACTTCCTCTTGCTTTCTACCACTCACACTGGGAAAACTTAGATCTCTACAGCTAAACTTTTTGTTAAAGACCTTCAGTGTGTTCAAAAGCTATTAATTAATGGGAACTTACAGTTAATGATACTTTAGGTAGAATGATGTCTATTTTTTAATTTCAGTATTTTCTTTCCTCATCAATTTCAGTAGTTTCAAATTTTTTTTTTTTTAAGTGCTTTCTCTAGTCCAGTATTTTTGGCTTCAGAATGGGTAATGATTATTCTCCCCCTTTAATAATGGGTGTGAAGATTTCAATTATTTTTTTTTTTAATCTTTGTAAGAGTTTTTAAAAATCCCTAATCAAATTCATGCTCCCGTTGCTCTAAATCTGCTGTATAGAGAGAAAAAGCATCCTTTTAAGAATCAAATTCCTAAAAGAAAGATTTGGAACAACATTTAGACAGATAACAAATAAATAAAATGTGAAAAGCTTTTCTCTTAACCCATGATTTGAAAGGTGGAACATATATGTGTGAAAAGTTGTGCAACCAATTGTGGGTTGTGTATATAGTGCACTGTGGGTTTTTATTTCCAACAAGCTGTGCAGAACCTGACCTGCAATCAATAACAAAAGTTTCTCCTCCATGAACCAGTCAGGGCCAAAAAGGAACTTGACCAAGGGAGGGAAAATCCAATTTTTGACTAATGTTTCTTTAGAACTGTGCTTTTTGTGTTTGTCATTCATATAAGTCCAAATCTTCACTGTATCTTCTAACCTTAATTAACTCCCTGCTGTTACTAATTGTGCTTCCAGCCTAAGATCCCTATGAACTGTTGAGGTTATATAGGTGAGAAAGAAGATATGATGTCTAGAAAACAGAGATGCAAAATGTTAGTCAGTAGAGTATTCATGTTATTTAAAGGGGTTTTGTTGTGGTTTTTTTTAATTACCTTTACACCAGGTTTTTAAATGTAGTTTCAGTATTCACTGAATACTGCGAATTGCAGTGCCCCCAAAACCCTGAGGTACAGAACTGAAAGATAATTGCTAACAAATCAGTCCAGAAATGGTACAAAAAGAGACATTAAAGTTACTTTTTCCATTTCAAAAAAATTATAGCATGAGGATAACTTAGGATTAGATGGGCTATTAGAAGTAAACAAATCTACATTTTCAGGAGTTTTTTTGTGAAAGATTTAAGTGCATTTGTGTAAGAAGCTAGGACTTGCAGCTTCTGTTCAGCTTTCATTCACTACCTGCTCGCAAAGAGTGTCAGTGAAAAAGCTTTATCTGCTTCTAGGATAAGGACACCTGCAAATGTAAAAAGGTCTTTTAGGGATGAAAAGGCACTAGCTATTTCCTTGTCTGATCTAGGGGTGTTTGTATGATAATTCATATAAAATATTTATTGAACATAGACAAAAATCTTACATCTTACAAGTGTAAAAATTTTACCAAATGGACCTCTTGTTTTTGCAGATTTTTCTGTAGTGTTCTGTGTGTGTCTCTTTTGTGTCTGCACCTAGTTTGTAAATCATTATAGTCCTGAAAGTCCATGGTAAATAAGATAGATCTCCAAATTTGCTGCTGTAATGATACTCTTAGTGACTCCCTTCAAAGCCTGTGTATTGTGGCCAAGAGATTACTTTCCCACTCTCATCTGCATTTGCATTTACTGTAGATTGTCTGAAATTGCTGGGCTTCTTGATACACTTCTTTATACTGAGGTATTACTAAACAGCTGAGAAGGAACTGCTCCACAGTTACTGTCCTTTCTCTTCATTTTGGCATTTGCAGGTTATGTCCAGGCTGAACTTTTAGGGTTTAACCATTTATTAGGTGTGTGGCAATAAAATATTTAGAATGCAAGAAACCTCTTTAGAGAAGCATCTGAAAATTAGTAGAAGAATACACCCTTAGCCTCAAAAAAATTTAGCACTTTAAAATACTTATATTTTTTTAGGAGTCTTTCTGGAGTTTTTAACTGAAGTTCTTGTACTTATGGAGATTACAGAACTGCTCCAGTGGATCTCTTGTAAGTATCAGCTAGATACTCTCTCTGGTTAGTACATCTAGAGCAGTGTTTCTCAGACTATGGCCCATGAGACATTGATTGCTGATCTTCAAAAAAAAAGGAATATTATTACGTGTGCAAGAAAGAAAAAAGCAAATGAGGAGAAAATGAAGAATAGTGGTAATAAAAGGAAGCCAAAGATCAGCTAGACTGTTCTATTTTAAATGAAAGCCAATGTAGGAGCACTGCATAGTTGAAAAGGTAAAGTAAATACTTCATTTAAAGTGCTGAGAATCCCTGGAGCAGACCATTCATTACAATGTCTCTTCACTCTGATTACTTTTCTAATCAGTATGCATCTCAGATGTAGATTTAGTATTGATCAGATGAAATGGGCAGTATAAGATTTAAAAAACAGAACAATGTAAACCCAAAAACAACATTTAAAAAAATGAAAAAGAAACAACTAGCTCACAAGCAGCTGCTGCATTCAGCCTCACATCAGTTTCTCAGCTGTTACACAGAAAATCCAATTCAAAGTTGTTTAAGTATGTATTTTGTACCTGATTTGTTCAATATATATATGTTTTTCTGCTTGGAGAATTTTCATTCTATACATCACATTTGAAAAGGTTTGGATGGGGTTCCTTAACACCCCTGTCCTTTGCTCATTCCACTAGAACTGGAAATAGCAGAAATTCAGCATTTTTGATTTACATATTGGAGAACATACAATTTGATATTTTCTTACACACAAGGAGCATTACAGAGAAACTGTTCTTTTATGTATTAAATAGCTTTACATAGTAACTGTGTCAGATCAGGAAGGATTTGTGTGAAAAATCTGTTTCTAGAACATCTTTAAAGTCATCAGAATAGATCTCTCTTCATTCTATCTTTCATACCCCCAACCATTAAATAGAGCAGGGACTAAGAAAGGTTTAGAAAGAGAACCTTAACAAAGAATAAGCTGAAATAAAAATGGAATCTAGGCAACGAGAATCTTTAGAAGAGTAAACTTCTGAATACCCTTCTTGTTCTTTTCTTTCCAACACCGTCTTTATAATGCAAACAGGCTTTAAAAATGTGGAATAAAAACATATCTAAAAATCAGATTGCCACCTAACCATTCCATAATCTGAATCTTCCTTCAGTCGTTCCCTATACATATTTAAAAATACTTAGGAAGTAAATAATTTTTAAGAAAATAAAGTCACAGGCTACTCCTCACATAACTTTATTTTAACATCAAAGGAAAAGTAGTTCCCAGGTTCTTCTCTGCAAATCTTTATATCTATTTCAGTAATACTTGCTTGCTCTGGATTAAATAACAACAAATCATTCTGAAAATTATTTTTATGTCTTGAAAACCCGTCTTCAGCTTGATAACTCTTATTTTCCATTTGTTGTATGTATAAATATAACCAAGTAAATCTATTAAAGAGATTCATTTAAACTGGAAATACATCAGGTTTTCACTCAGCTTTTTAATGGGTATCAGTGCTTTCCAAGAGTTTAACTTTTTTTCTTTTTTGCTATTTCAGATGAAGTTCGGATAGAATGTATGCATGAAAACTTTTCATCCTCAAAGTGACATATGCAGGAGCTATTAAAATAAAATTGATATATGTCACTAATAAAGACACTTTTCATTTTTTGTCAAACATACAAATCATTAGAAATAAGAAATCTCTCTTCAAAATGTCAGGGGGAAATAGATGTCGTAAAATCACGATTTTACTTCTGAGGTAAGCTAAGGACAAGTAGTGCCTCTGTATATGAAAGAGTCCTTCCTCAGTAGTGTATAAATCTCAGTAGGAATAATGGAAAAGAGTCCAAGATAGAAACAATTTTTCCCAAAATATACTTCAAACATAATTTTACTGCACCGAGTGAGATCCCATAAAGATGTTTTTCAGAAGTCTAGATGTTCTGCAACAGCTCTGAGAACAATAGAAAAAAAACCCCAAACTTCATCTTTAACAAGCAGCATTGCAGGGGTTTAGGATTTTGGGGGTTTTAACAAAAAGGTAGTTTTCTCCAAGGAAGTTGCTGTGCCTAATATTAGTGAGTAGATCAAACTGAAACTCTTTTGAGATAAAGTAATTTTGTAGAAATTGATATATGCTACATCAGAAATACATCAGCTTCAATAAAATATAGAGGATGTCAGGTGTTAAAAGACGGAGGAGAGCACAGTGAGAGGGCTGATACAGAAATAGCTTTATTGACGCCATAAAGTAACAGAGAACTTTAAAATTTCTCTGTCCTGTATTGCAAAGGAATAAAACTGAACCCATCCCAAGCAAACACTAATCCTGGGTTGCTAAAACAGCTTATCACTAACTTCACCCACAGCATTGCTGAAGCAGTAGAACAACCAAAAGGTGTTGTCTTCAGCTGTCAGCACCCAGGACAGCACAGCCTATCCAACCCCATCTGCCTTCACTGTGAGCAGTATACAGAGTGCACAGCATTGAACACTGCTAGTCCTGTTATTCTTCCCATCACTACGTCACATTTGTGAAAAAATATTGTGTGTGTTACCAAATCCACCTTTCTCTATATTGGGTACGCAGTTTTTATCAGAGTATCCAGGTCTCTCTGTTCTTTTTATTGTATTCTCTATCATGATTTGCTGGGATTTTGTATTTTTTTAGCATTTTCCATATATTTTTTGAGGTAATTCTATTCATATATTGAAAGTTCTTGATAATTCATTTTATACCCATTCAGCATATTACTTCTGCTAATTAACCTATCTCAGAAAACATTTCAAAAAGCATTCACATAGATTTGATGAGAGAATAGCATATTTTATGTCCTCAAAAAGGTTGGTTTGGAAGGTATCTTGAATATTATCTGATTCCAACCCCGCTTCCACAGGCAGGATGCCACCACTAGACCAGCTTGCTCAAAGTTCCGTACCACAACTTGGTCTTGAGCACTTCCAGGCACAGGGCATCCACAGCTTCTCTGGGCAATCTGTTCCAGGGGCTCACCACCCTCACAGTAAGGAATTTCTTTTTAATACCTGATCAAAACCTGCCCTCTTTCAGTTTAAAGCTATTCCCCCTTTTCCTATCACTACACGCCCTTGTAAAAAGTCCCTCTCCAGCTTTCTTGTAGACCCCCTTCAGCTACTGGAAGACTGCTAAATTCTGCTATCCTTCACAAAAACATAAGACAAAAATCTTTGCAATAATGCAAGCAATACAACTGATTACAGTAATATCAATTGCAGTAATATTGAAAAAAAATTCAGGGTTTCAATATTGAATAACATTCGATAAACGGTTTATTCTTTCTCAGTATAAAACTAGAATGTTAAATATTAGTGTGTAATCTAATTTATCTGGTAATTTAAAGTGAAAATTTGAGAAGAAAGTAAAACTTTTTTGATTTTCATCACTGAAAGTGACAGAAAATATTTTTCACTGCAGACACATTTCTCCCTGTGTGCTGTCTTCTGACGACACACTTGCAACGTGCTACATGATGCTGGTGTGCATAAAGGGGTTCATCATAGCTTCAAGGCAGAACTTTCATATGTATGCATAATTGTATATACAGCTTCCTGTAGTTTATTGAAAGTTTGCCAGACTTGAAAAGAAGAGATTTACACAATCACAGCAGAAGCCTTTACTTAATTATTAGGTGTACATGGATAACAATTTGGCTTTGCAGCCTAAGAAGGGATAAGGGAGTACATGAAAAATGTGCTATTTGTGTGATTTCTTTTTAGTCAAACCTGCAGGTTACCATCTTTGCTTTGTCAAACCTGCAGGTGATTGGTTGTCAGTGTTTTCCTGTAGGTAATAAACTGGAAAAGAACTGTCTTGAAATAATCTCTGGGAAAAATATATTGCTTGAAATCAAGAGCTTTCTGGGCACTGTACATGTTACTATCTTACTTATCAGGCAGTAAGACCAGTCCTGATATTTGTTAGGTGGGTTGCAAGATCAGTCCCTTTAAATACCTTAAGAAAAAACTCTTCATTTGGAGAGAAACTTCTGATCAAAAGAGATTACTGTCCATCCTGTAGCATACTAGCATCCAGGGGAGATTTTTCCGTGCAAAAGTTAATTATGAAATTGGGGCAGTGTCCCCATACATCTGTTGTTTGTACAAATATTGATATTTAATAGACTAAATGAACTCTTCTCTGTTGTACCGTCTTTAACAAACCTCATTTAACAGAATAGGAAAAAGAAGTACAGACGAGACTTCCCTTCTCAGTTGTGGTTCTTTCCTTTGGTCACAGTTTTTTAGCTTTGAAGACCAAAGCTAAAAAATTTTAAATTGTTCAGTAGTTCTACCATCTCCTTGTTTTATTAAAGACTGGGATAAATTTCTTTGAGGCTGAGGGCTTTGCCTCGCCACTGCCACATTAGGAAAACACACCAGCACCATGAAGACCTGTGCACTCAGTATTAAAGGAAAATAAAAATTAAATACCATCTGTCCTGTCTTAAAAATAATCCTGCTACAAATAGGACCATATTAAGAGTGATTTTTAATTTTTAATTCGGACATTGTTTTAAATAAAATATTTATTTGAAATGTACTGTTCCTTCTCAGTTTAATGCAGCTGTCACTTTAGTTTGCAAAATGTGTTAGAACTCAGAGGAAAAGCAAAATCCAGAGATACTGGAAAATCTTCCTTAGGTATAAGAGACAGTCAGGAAACATCAATAAGAACAAAGTGTATACCCAAAGTGCATTTCATTAGGGAATTTATCTCATGAATTTTGATTCATGAGAGTCGTAGAGACAACAGGTAGTCTGTAGTTTGAAGGAATACATTCATCAGTGTAAAGTCCTGTCTTTTTTTCTCTAACATGGTAGTCAATATATAACTTGTTGTATTTGATGCTGTGATGGATGATCTCCTACTACTCACTTATCTTGCTGCCATCTGACTCGAACATTGCCCTTCCTGGAGTGACAGCATGTCTCATGAAATTCTTATGTAACTCCAAAAAGTTTCTCGCATCCATCAAGCCTGGCCATATTTCACTGATTGGTTTAAAGAAAGTGATGGCTGAAACTCTGAATTCTCATCTCATAATTGGATTTTAATGCCTAAATATCTGGTTGACCGTAGTCAAAGCACACAAAGGAGAACACGAAGAGCATTTTAATGTTTATATTATTCTATCTCATTCTTATGCATTATGTGGTACTAGACCCAGCATTCACCCTGCCCATGCCTCTTTTTACCATATGTAAATGCAACCCATCTCTTTTCAGTATGACTTTGAAAATAGCCTTCTAAAAAGGAGCAAGTACATTGAGGGTCATTTTCTGATCAATTTGGTAGATTATGTGATGTGGCTCAGTGTACCCATTAAAAGTGAGATTCAAACTAATTATGATATGAGTAGGCGTCTGCTTTTTATGCTAAATTTTTGTAGCAGCTTAGTTGGGTATTTTTTGTTTTGTTTTCTGAGGTTTTTTTAAAAAACTAGGCTGAAAATAGATTAATTATATGCATCGGGATCCTTTTAAAGAGATACCATAGATTCAAACTATGACAAAGTTATTGCTCAAATATTGCATTTATAGTGATTAAAGCAAACATTTCATGTTTGAT
Organism: Falcunculus frontatus; assembly: GCA_013398115.1. NCBI lineage: Eukaryota > Metazoa > Chordata > Aves > Passeriformes > Falcunculus > Falcunculus frontatus. The sequence goes on along the minus strand of VZRV01006407.1, from coordinate 157,006 downwards.
GAAAGTGCTTTTTATTAGTTTAAAACCCTTCATGAAGTTTTGGTGGCATAGCAGTATGTTGTAGTTTTTGTTTATCCTATTGAACAACTTTATAGATTCCCATCAGCCCTCATACTTCTATGACCTTTAACTATTTCTTAACTACTGTTTGACTACTATAGTATAACATGTACTATATATAATATAGTACTATAAGTACCACTATTTAACTACTATTAAACTACTTATGTCCTCAGTAATTCCACTATTCTTTTTATCAAAGCCCAAATCCAACGTGTAACAGCAAACACTTTTAACCTATATTTTTTTCTGATCTTATAAAATTATGGGCTGCAAAAATGACCAGGGGGATAGGGCATTTTCCCTATGAAGACAGGCTGAGAGAGTTGGAGTTATTCAGCATGGGAAAGAAAAGACTCTGGGGAATCTCATTGCATCCTTTCAGTCCTTAAAGGCAGTTATAAAAAAGAGTGACTTTTAACACAGGCGGGTAGTGATAGGACAAAGGGAAGGGTTTCAAACTGAAAGAGGAGAGATTTGGATTAGATATTAGGAAGAAATTCTTTACTCAGGAGGTTGATGAGGCACTGGAGCAGTTGCCCAGAGAAGTGGTAAATGTCCCATCCCTGGTAGTGTTCAAGGCCAGGCTGGATGGGGCCCTGGGACCTGATTGATCTAGTGGGTGACATCCCTGCCTTTGGAACTAACAGGCCTTTAAGGTCCCTTCCAACGCACACTGTTCTATGATTCTACATCTATATCACAGATAGTACCAGATTTGCAAGAAAGCTTCGAGGAGCTCAGTGATCAAAAGCAATGGGTAAAATTCTTTACTTTATTGAAATGTAGATTTTTGGCAGTTCCTTTTAGGGTAATATTTTCTTCTTTGTATCTATATCTGTTTTAACCACTATCAACAATCCATGGTAAAGATCTACAGAATAGATATGCAGAGCGTATTTTTCTCTATTTTAATATCCTCTACTATTTAAAAAGTATTACTGAAAAATGGTGGTTTCTTATATTAAAGGAACAAAGATAAGTGTCTGGTTTTATTCCTTAAATGTAAATATTGCTAGATTACCCTGCTCAACAGTTTTATTTTTTGAGATATATTGAGACTTCTGAAGCATCTATTTTTGTAGATAGGATGACCATATTTGAATATGATATTCAGTTAGTTTTGATTTTCTGTTTCTGAGGAATACATGCTTAGCTCATAACTTTTCAGTGTTCAAACAAAGTTTGAGACTCTTTATCAAAAATCTGCTTAAAATTAACATTTTTCTCTTGCTCAAATGGTTCATTTGCTGAAAGTAAGGATTTTAATATCAGCAGTTTTGGCTCTAAGACCTTCTTCTTGCTTAACCTTGTTCTTTAAAAACCATTTCCCAAGTTCTTTTCTACAATTTTTGGGTATGGACTGATAAACAAACAAGCCTTTCTCATTTTTAGTTTCTCTGACGGTCTGATCATTATTCAGATTCTGTTTATACAGAATTGAAATCTTAGTTTTTAACACTTACTGAAGCTGAAGTGCATGCCAGAAATGATCATGATTTGCTTGGAGTCATGCTCCACAGAAGAGCTGGGAGCAGCACCCAGGCTTTCTCATTTCTAGGTTTTAGCTTAAGCCATCACCAGCTGACTGCAATAGAGGGTAGAAAATATAACCTATTACTGCCTTAGTGCACTTTTCTGAGAATTTCATCTAAACAACAGTAATGTCAAGCACAATGACCTATTCAATTTCTTTAAATGTTTCTTATTCCCACCTACTTGCTGGCTAAGTCTGGTGATGAGAAATTGATACAAGGGCAGAAAATAACAACATATGAATCTATTTTTGAAATGTAACAAGGCTGGCAAGTGGAATAAACCAAAACTCTGTATCATGTAATCTCTCAACCAGTAATTTCATGGTCCTTTCTCTGATGGCCCTATCACCCTGCTATCTTACCTCTGCATTTGAACTGGCAAATAAATGACATCTCATTTCCCATCAAACACCCAAATGTCCTAAAGGAAAATTTTCTATCAGTATACCATTTCTGTTGTCATTTTGTAAACTGTGGTAGGAATAAATGTTTTAGAGGGATTTAGTTCTTTCTAGGAAGCATTCCTTAAAGGCCCTAACCTTCAATTTTAACTCTGACTCAAAACATGTTCACATAGTATATTTGACATTGTCTCAGCGTTTCAGTAAATTGGAGAGTATCAGGAATGTCTGTTTAACAGATTTTGACACTCATGTTATTTTCTTAAAGTTTAATCATTTAAAAATTGAAACTGTTGGTAATAAAGCTATTTTTAAACAAAAAGTGAAAAAGACATTAACTTCATGTGAACTAATGTAGTTAATTTCTTGAAAGGTGCTGTGCAGCATAACATAAAGTAACAGTGTTTTGTGTTACAGTAAAGCACAGTCACAGAAAAGTGGGTTTGAAGCTTTATTTTCTATCTATTATATGGCACATATGATCATAGAACAGATATACATACACGAAACTACACACAAGTAATGATCAACCTTTAAAACCAGATGAATGTGTCTGAAAATTCACATTGTTTCTGGTTTTGTGTATCAGTCCATTAGAGCTGTGCAAGGATCTGCTTAAAACAGAAAGGTAGACAGTACTCTTAGCACATTGTTAGTTCCAGGGTGGTGCTTAAGACATACTTTTGAAGTGCTGAAGTTGTGGAGTATGTTTCATCAGGCTGAAAAAGACACTCAATCCAAAGGTTTCCTGTTTCCTGAGCATGTTTTATGGTTGGTTAAGGAGGTTCTGCTATGACCTCCATGAAAAGCTAGAATGCTTCCTCCTGATTAGTTCTGACAGAATGTATTGGCTATGTTCAAACCATACATCTTTCACACAGGTTCTTCAGGCTTAGGTATTGAGCAGGTCCTGGTTTGTTAAGGGGGATTTAAACTCAGCTGGATTTAGGCTGAATTAGGTGCAAAGTTATCCAGCTCTATTGAACAGAAAGCACTTCTAGAAACACAGAGAACATTGTGCGTTGCTGCAAAAAAAAAAATGGAAATTACCATAATCTCTCCAGACAGTAAGAAGACAGAAATGTAATTTATTCAAATCTAATATTTAAGCCTATCAATTTCACTGAAGGTGTTCTTAAACTGTTAAATTATTTCAAATTCTTTTCTATTTTACCCTTTCTCTCTACCACAATGAACACTTAGTATCACAAATTGATAATGGCTTTTTAAGTCTGCAAAACCCTTGCAGAAATGAAGCCAATGTCAGAGCACTTTCTAGTAGACAGAGATGTGCATCATGACTCTAACTGAGATTTTGGTAGAACTCTCTGTAGAAAACCAAACAAGTTCCCACAAAGAACAATTTTGCCTACTTAGACTTATAGTGGCAAATTAACACACAAAAATCTTTCTAGGTATCTTTGGTATGAAGCATAAGAAAAACATTTAGTTCTCTATGTATTTGTATTTGATCTGTAAAAATCTTCAGCCTAAATGATGCCACATTCCCAATTTCCGTCACCCTTCCTCTGTATTAAAAGATAAAGTCTTAAAAAGATAAATAATGTAACCTGGTAGCTACACACTGAAAAGGCAAGATGTCACATATGAGTGGCTGTATATCCCCAAGAGATATGAGCAGCTTCATGAGCAGCTGGTACTTTCTGAGCACCTGAGATTAAAATAATAGTGTACATTTAAATAAAATATTATAAACAAAGAACTTTTCGTGTAAAGTGGAATGCATAAGTAGGTTTATACATACATATTTAAAGTGCAAAGCCTGAACAAGCCTTACTTATGTAAAATCATTCACTTTTCCTCTTCATCCTTTGAGTAACTGCATTCCTGCCTCATTATTGCTAACACAAAAGAGAGAAAGAACTAATATGCATTTAAATAGTTACTAGGGGAACAATATGGCCCCTGTGTGTAATCTTTAACAGTCACAGCAACAAAATGTAGATGTAATTTATAGCAGCCCAGCATGTTTCTTCAGATATGTTGCATGTTCCTAAATTAAATTAATTTACCAGAGTAAATAACATATGTACAATTCTTTCTCTGTGTGTGTGTTAAGCTGCCTTTAATCTTTCACAGAAAGACTAATACCCATTAGTAACTCTGCCTCTTTGAAGCCATAAATTATTTATTTATAAATGATCCCCAAATAGCATGTCTTCTCAGTAAAACATAGTAGCCTGGAAAGGCATAGAGATGGTGCAGACTCAACTGTTTCTTGCTTCCATTTAGAGTTAAAATGTCTGAGAGCTACTTTTTGGAAGTGTTTTGAGCCAGTAGCAGAAGAACTTCGAATCTTGTACTACTTCTCTCTACTCTTCTAGAATATTTGGGCAACTCAATCAAATGTGGTCTTTAAAAGTCTCCGACAGACTTGGAGACAGGGGCTACAGAACCAGGGCATTTCATATATCACTGCTAGTGATGATCTTTCTGGAGAAAAAGCATTACTAAAGATATAAAACTCAGAATGCTGATGCCAAAAAATACACTGATTCTGAGTCATTCTTAACATTTTCAAGCTTTTTTGTCACTGCTTCTGCTACCTAATAGTTTTTTTGAAGATTTTCATTAAAATCTCGCTTTCTGGCCAAAAATATTACTTAGTTCTGACTGGCTGTACTGCTTCATTTTTAAGAATCTCTTTCTGCTGCAAGACAGCCTGTCTACATGAGCAATAGGAAGGATCTATCTTCAGTGGCTACTGTCGGAACATCTTCATTTGTGTGAAAACTTCAGAAAATGAAGTAACTGTGTTCAGACAGAAGTCAAATAATAATGATTCAGTGCTGGTAAGAATTCAAGTATAGTTACTATAGTGTTTGCATCTGTGATAACAGTTTAAAAAAGAAAAGTTAAAAGCATTAATACCCTAATGTGATAAATCCAGGCAAGTCTGATTTTCTGTGTTTACTATACTCTGTGGCTACTTTCTAATCATAACACATTCTGTGACTTTCATGCACACTAAAATGAGCTTTATTTCTTCTAGGTGGCATAGCGTGAAAACTGTGCAATAAAAACAACAACGACAACAACAAATTATAACTTAAAACTCTGAGTTATTTATAATTTTCTCATCCAGAAGTACTGTTTGTGGTCCATCAAGATTATGCCAGGGACAAATATATCGTGTGACATTGTGTCAACACCACAGTAAGTTAACTATGCAGCCAGGTACCAGCATGATTATGCAAATAGAGGCACTATTGCCTTATCAGTCAAAACCACTGGCAGAATGCCTGGGAGAAAGATTTCAATAAAGGAGATACATTCTATCTCAGCAAGGCTGACATTAATAATTTATGATTAATCAGTTTATGGAAACATATTAACAGCAGAAGGCTGTGGAGAGCAAGATGGATTTCTTGCCTACACTTTCCCCATTTTTTTTTCCCCTCCTACCTGACTTAATTTTTTTTATGATTAAAAGCCATGTAGAGGACTCAGTTCTTCACAAGAAAATGGATTAGCTTATAAAAGAACCATACGAAGTGCTGAGCTGGGGATGAAGTAATGAGAAATCATCTGATTTCCTATAAGATAAGGGCTGAGTTGGTGTCAAATTTACCTCTTATGTCCCAAAAACCAGCCCTGTGTCAGGACACCTTAATAATAAGAGATGAATTAGTATCACATCTGGGCTTTAGCTGTGAAGTGTAAAGTACCAGAAGTCTAAACAGCATATTCCAGCATAAACATCCAGCATAAACGTAACAAAATAAATTAATGCGATGTTCCCTTGTGAAGAATTGCTACAAAGGTGACTTTTTCTTGGAGCCTATGCATAAAATATTTAAGAAAACAGTAATTTAAAACCTGTGAATACAATTTGTAATTCAGACATGGGAAGATCATCCCTTGAGAAAGTTCTAAACATCCACTGCTAAGATGAGCACCTGAAATGCTTCTGCAACTTCTTAAAATCTGGGTGTAAAACCACTGAGCAGACTCACCAGAAGCTTGAGAGCAGTAATTTCTAAGGCTAGATCAACACACGCAGACATTGACTCAAAAAAGCTGGTCTTCCACCATAGCTTGCTTTGAGAAATCTAATAAAATGATCTCTGTAGAAAGGACAGGTAGAACAATGCCAGGTTTGAGCATCTAATGAGACCTTACTGGGTTCTTCTGAAATTAATTGTGAGCTAATAACTGTGAAACAGTTTTGCATGTTGCAGAGCTCATGTTTCATAGAAGGAAAAAATGAAGAAAGAAGAAACAGAAACAAAACCAAACCAAAAGAACTAAAAGCCCTCCGAAAAATTTAAATAAAAAGTAGTGTTCTCATAAATAATGAGGCTTCCTGAAATTTAACTAAGCACAATTTTTCTTTAATCGAAGGAATGTAAAATGTTAATAAATGTTACATGTGACAAAAGGATTTTCCTTCTAGTATTTACTATAATTTAGCATTATTATACTGCAATTTTTCTTTTTTTTCAAAAATTTGGTTTTCTAGTTATGTACTTTCCTTAGATGTTGTGTACCCATCAATACACACCACTACTGAATATCAGGAGAGTGAAAGACATCAAAGTGCAAAGTGAGAGTTGAAACATGACCAAATTAGTATCAGAATATGTACTTCATTATACTCTTCTGCTTTGCCATTTTAAGGTTTGAAAGCATTAATTTACACTTTGCAATTTTAACCTGCATATACATTTATTGCTATTAACCAACAGAGACCCTGGAGTGCCTTAAAACATGTACTAACAGAATCTGATGTAATTAAATTGAGCCACATTGCAATGCAGAATGTTTCTGGAACCATCAGTGACAAAAGTAATTGATAAATCAACCCTTAATTGACTTGAGATAATGAAGGTACTTTTAAGGTGCAGTGAGATTGTGTCCTAATTAGCTCTGTAGAGATAAAAGAAAGATTATCTTTACTGAAAGATTTCTGGGTAAGTCATGGGTTTAAACAAATCAGATAAATATGCAATTAAAAAAATTAGTAAACGATACAGATTGTGATTCTGTCTTTGTGTAGAGAGAGCTTTAACCCAGCATTCAAATGCCCAGAATTTTATTTTCTGATTCAGGCATGTATATCAAGGTGTGATTATATAAGATGCTGTGATTTTTAGAACTTATATATCCACCTCTAGAGCAAATTTACAAAATGTGGCCATTTCAGAATTTCCTAAATACCTATTTATCTTTTCAACTGTAATATAATATTTTCCTGGGACCCCTTCTGCAGATAACACATTCCATACATTTCAAGGTGATTTAATTTGTAAATGACTGTCTACATTGTGGACAGATCTTGCTTATCGCTAATTCTAGGAGTGTGAAAACTAATAACAACACAAGTTTTTATAGATTTTAGAAGAACAAGGTTTCAATTGATCCTTTGGAAACCATTTGGAACTGAAGGAACGTGTGCAGATACAACTTTTATGTCATTCCTACTTTGATGACTGAAAGTGTCAAATATCCTTGCTATTACAAGTCATTCCGTTTTCTTGAAGGATCAGCTGAAAATATCTCCTCTACAAATTAAAACAGACTATTTCTAACAATAAATTAGATGTTTATTCTTGCTTAGTCCACAAAATGGATTTATTTTAGAGCAGGCTTGACTTCCACAGAGCAACTGCCTCCAGCCCATGAGAATGTGAAAGATGTCAGGCTGTGCTGCTCTGGAGGAGACCAGGTCTTCCTCTAATCTCCAGAAAGACCATTTCCCAGTGTCAGAGCACCTGCTCCAAATCATTCACAACACTGAGGGCTTTTTTCTGTTCCTGATTATTCATTTCTAAGTAATTTGCTTTATCCTTCAATGGGAGCTGGTCTATGCTTCACTTCATATTAGTGCTCCTAATATGCACTCTTGAATGCATGTTAAAAGCTCTGTAACAAAGAGAACAGAAATCAATTGTTTTCAAACTGGGATTTAACAAGTGGAAATTGATTTAATTTATAAAAAGTGCAATTTAGATGAAAATTGAGAGAAAGCATTTCTGACACATGCTGTTATGCTAATGCTGTAACATATCAAAACACTGCAACCCACACCTTGCAGAGATTTTAAAAGACAGGTTTGACAAACGTCTTTCAAACATGGTTTTAGTTACATTAAGCCTATTTCAAAGCCTGTAAAAGTAACAGGATGACCTAGAAATTTATTCAGGAGATCCTTTCAGTCCTGTAGCAATGAATACATATATGATGCATTATGTGTCATATCCGAGCAGAAATTACTTTCTCACCGACCTAAATCTCTCTGCACAGTCCATAAAAATAAGTCCACACAAGTGAAAATTTCCTTTACATAAGATCCAAAATCCTTGGGTAAATATTGAACCTATACTATAAGCTCAGCTAAAGATTACGTTTAGAGCACAGAAATCAAATCAAGTAAAATTTAAACTCAAAAAAGCTCTTTCTGTAGCTATGTAACCCATAGCCTCAGATGACTTCACTACCTTCTATTAACTCCACTATGAAGCTACAAATTTCTCTTTTATTTCATACTTTTTTCCCTCTAATACTTAATTCATTTTTCATAAGCTAATTGAGGCTGCTTGGCTCAATGCCTTAGGTTTTAACTTTTCTATTTTTCAAATCCTGTACTGCCTAGTGTGTAACTCTGAATTTTCATGCAGCCTGTTCACTGCTGTTCTCTCATGCTGGTTAGACATAACAAAGCCTCTCTGGGTTTGCTCTTCAAGGACACCTTGATTGTCCCAGGCCCCAAAATGTGTAAACTAAAGCCTAGAGTGGGGGCAATCTTGGGGTAATTACATCATTAACTGAAATTATAATTGGAGAATTAACCCTGATATGCAAATGGAACAACCTTATAAAAGTGTGAAGAACCCGTGACCCAGGGTCCATCTTGGGTGGAGCCTTTTGAATGCCCAGGGTGTACCTTTGAAGGCCCTTCAGATAAATACCTGTTTTTAGTCTCATTTTTGTCTAGCCTCTGGATTTTAGGTAGACACCCCAAGGCATCAGGCTCATACTTGTTTATTCCATATGGATTGTAGTTCTGTGGATGTCATAATAAACTTCCAAAAACCTTGAATTAATTAAATCAATAAGCTCCTGACTACAAATTATTCATCCCGTTTTCAACTAAAAGTCCAAGAATTTTATATTTCCTCTTTAAAATCAGAATTTCACCCAGAGTATCTTTATCTTACTTTAAGTGTTCACTGTTTATGGTTCATCTATTTCTACATGAAATGTGAGGTCCTTGCTTTTCTTCTCTCTCCTTCTCTTTTATTTCTGTTTTAGCACCTTCCCGCTACTTTCTGTCTCAGGTTCCCATCCCACCTCTTCCGTATCTTTACACTGAAAAGGAAGAGAGCATTAATTTCACAAAATTCAGTTTGATTGGGTTATATGTGGAACACAGGAAAGGCATGTCAGTGGACTTTCTCTGTTCCTTTTTCAAGAACGACACAGCTTCTTTTATTGTTTTTATATTTCCCAGCATTGGGAAAATAAAAATAATCCTGATGTTTTGTGGTTTTTTCTTTAGAAATTCTTGTTTTCTGTGTTTAGGAAGTGGTATGTTGGGACAGCATGAGTCGTACACAATTTTATTTCTCCTTAGAAAAATTGATGTAAATTTTTCATTTCTGTATAGTAATCCTATTATTTCATATCTGTTGTACTGTATCGTAACAATGGTTTTTTTAACTATGACCTGCATCCTGATTAGTACTTTCCTAAAACTTTTAAAATCAATGTAAGAATTTGTACTGATTTCACAAATTTGAGTCAGACCTTAAAAAACTACTAAAATATTTTTATCTTACTGGGATTATGTGACTTGTTCTGCCTCTGGGACTGTTCCTTAGTGCCTCTAATTTTATAAGGCTGCCATATCACAGCTGAAATTGAAGCAAAAGGCAGCTGTCATAGATGGATTGAGCAATATTCTCAGTTTATCTGAGAATTGATATAATTACGTTAATTTCTCAAAGGAATATCAATTTACCCGTGAAAGGATATAAAAATTCTACTTAGAAGACAGCATTTAAATATGCCAATCAATTCTACATTTTAATTATTTAATTTTTCATTGTTATTTTTTTTCACTCTCTGCATCATCAGAATAATCCAGTGCTTCATTTCCTGAACCAGTGATTGGATTAAGAGTAATATCTGAAACCCAAAGAAAGACCTAGACAAATAGATTATATCAGTAGTCTAGGAGCAGTACTTTAAGGAACTAATTTTGATATAATTTCCTTTCACCAGAAAAACACACTGACTTCTGCTCATGCCCTACTCATGCTTAGGAACATTCCTGGCTTCCACACTGCTGTGAAGGCTTGGTCATAATGTGCAGCTGTGAGTAGTCATTATTATTTGCCATTGTTCTTTCTGAACATGGCATTAGTCATATATGCATTTGTCCCTTCTTTTCCTCAGGGGGGGAAAACCTGACTGCAAAAGGTTCAGCCTTTCACAAGGTCTCCTGTAACTACAGAGCACTGAGAGGCTCTTCCCTGCGAGCAGGAGCGCTGTGGACAGATGTGTTAGTTAATTGTTCTCGTTTGTGTCTGCACGCTGACCTCTCACATCCTTACCCTGCAAGTGGCCAGCACAAGGGAGCGTTGCTGAAAACCAATACCTGGTTGTGTCCCCTGTAGATAACAGCATCAGAATAATCCATTCCATCATACCCAAATGAAAAGGAATACGGATATCCTCTGTCCCTGAAATCTTGTACCACAGGTTTGAGTACCAAAGCCATTGAATATGTGATATCAAGCCTTAAAGTCTTTACCTTAACTTATTGCACACAAGTTTGACTTTCTTATGGCTGCTTCCATCACTTAAACGAAGCCAGTCATTGGTTCACAGTGATGCTTGCCTCAGGTGGTGGTCTTTTCACTTTTAATCTAGGCAGCAATACACTTAATCTTAGGGACAATTAATTAGCATTGTTAGCAGTCTCTTGTCACATTACTTCTACTAATATAATTTTAAGCAGCCAATTGAGCTATTCATCATAATTTACTAAAGACATGCTGAAAAAATACAGATTATCGATGCCAATTAGAAATTTCCTTTTGTCTCATTCATCTGGGATAGATTCTGGGTTAAAATCTTGGAAAATTCTTTATCCATTGTAGGTACCTGATAACATTCATTTCTCTAGTATCTCAGCACACATATAGTGATGCTGATTTTTAAAGAATGCATATTTCAACTTTGTATTTCATGTCTGTATGGAGCCTACAAATAAACAAGAATATAGAATGTGCAGGTGTAAAAACCCTTTGTGAGCACGGAAGTGAAAAAGTGCTAAAAATAGTCCTTCTCTGACAGTTAGAAAAAATCAAGTAATTTCAAATCTGACAGAGCAAAAAGAAGGAGTGCCCTCCAGAGGGACCTGGACAAACTTGAGGAGTCAACCCACAAGAACCTCATGAAGTTCAACATGAAGGAGTTTTATTAAAGAGAAGGAGAGCAACTTTTTGTATGGCCAGATACTGATAGGGCAAGGGAGAATAGTTTTAAAAAGAGGAGAGGTTTAGATTAGATGTTGGGAAGAAGTTCTTTACTTCAGAGAGTGATGAAACACCGACACAGGTTGCTCAGAAAAGTTGGATGGGGTCCTGAGCAACCTTATTACAGTGACTGGCATCTCTGCCCATGGAACTTGATAACCTTAAGGTCCCTTCCAATCTGAGCTTTTCCACGATTCTATGACAAACCTGAATTCAAGTCTGTGCATTAAGAATGTGTGTAGAAAATCTCAGTTCTATCAATACAAGAAAGTTCATATTAGGGAGACACTTCTCTGCAAGACAGCATTCTGGAATGCAGATAGTTGAACACCTGATTCTTCTCACGCGTGTATTTTCTCCACTATAATTTGAGCATTTCCAGTAAGTAGACTGAAGAGAATACTAGCAGAGGGAAATGTCTGTTACGTACACTAAATGTTAACAAGTTCTTTTTTCTTACATTTGTATTCAAAGTGTTCAGTACTACAATAATACAATGTTCTTCATCCTTTTCCACGTAATGTAGTACTCACTTTATCCCTTGTTCATGCCACACTTTCCAGCTGACTGATTTGTCTAGTGAGTATAAGGGATGATTGTCAGATTGAAGCAGCATTTATTTCCTGGTGGATGTGGTGAACTGTGTACAACAAATCTTTTGCTTGATCAGTGTTGACTTTCAGAGATCTGTGCAGTGAACTGCTCTATTAGGACTCTAAATTGCTCTTTTATTGCCATCGCTTCCTCTCTGGAATCCTGATGACCAAAGACCTCTGTCCATAAGGGGCTGTGTTTACCATGTATATCCAGGTCATTGTTAAAAACTCTAATTCATCTACTCAAAATGTAAAATTCACGCAAGGTACACGGACTCTTCTCTGAATCTGGAAATTGTGACAAGGTCTCAGGGTTAACATTTTGAGGCACACAGGTTTGTTTCTGATTTTAAGTTTGAAAGGGGGCTGTCTAACCATTTAATAATGGGTCTTGTCCAAAACCAGAGGAGAAGAATCTCCATTGTGAATCACTTTCTTTGTAAGACTAATTACAGGTAAGACTTGGTTCAAACTGTACAGTGCAAGCATTCTTTATGAAGCAATGGTCTTAAAGGTGTTTGTCACCCATTTGGGGTAGGGATTTTTTTTCTCATTTTTTCTAATGGGAAGCCAACACTAGACTAATGATTAAATACAGACAAAAGCCCTAAGGTTCTGGCCTCTTCTCCAACACCTCTGTGATGTCTTCTCAGCACCAGGTGATCAAATTTCCCTGTCGCCTTATGCCTGTAACTGTAAAGTACAGTTTACACATAAAGACCAGAGCTTTAACTGATGCAGTAAAATCTGTATTTATGACATTTTCAAGTGTATTTTTCAAAAGCTTTTGAGGTAAGAAAATTCACCTCTGCTAAATTCTGAATCTGAACTTTGAATTTTCTGGGGTTTTTTCTGTACTGTAGATTTAGTTGCCTCTGACAGACTAAGACAGAAAAAAAATCAAAATTGTGGACAAATTTAAAGTCAGTTATAATTGTCTGTTTAAAATAATGACAAGGTGATGACTGAGGTCTTTCCTTAACTGCTAAAAAATGAGAGTGAAAGACATAAAATGTTTCTTCTGTATAGGTTTATTAAATTGAGACTTCAAATAAACTGCCAAAAATTAACCACTGAAAGAGCAGGTATATATGAATGAATCCTAAAAAGCTCCAGAAGAATGATTCCTTTGTCTATAATGTCAATTAGTTATTGTACACTCTTTTGTCTGAGGGCATCTTCTCACATGTATTCACTAATCTTCTTCTGCTAATTACCTGAATGGCAGCAAAATTAGTTTGCACATGTGAATTCTACTCTCAAAAAATCAACTGGAGCAGTAACTGTTACAAGAAATTTCTGAACTCATTGTTACAATTAGCTTCCTGAAATATTCCCCTTATGAAAATAGATACAGTTTTTCAGCATAAGAAATAAAAATTAAAGTTGTGAGCCTCTGAGATGTCCATAGATACCGCAGTTCCACAGAGGGCAAATAGAAGGGAATGCAGTGCCTGAAGTATTCTGACCCTTTTATTGATAAAATTGATCTTTTGTGTGTCTCCCTAACAGTTCATGCCAATGTATATTTTATGCTAACCAGACCACTGATCTTTTAGGATGAAAAAAATATAAATTTCAACATACCACAGTAGCCCCCTGAGGAAATAATCTGAACTGTTCAATACTGTGAAGTGGTGTACTAGAAGATTTTCCTCAAGTGTGGGCTAGAAGCATCTTCATTTATCAATATCAGCTCTGTATGTAGAAAAGGGCACTTAAGATCTTCTGTGAGGAAAACCTGAACCTAAATCTGAAGAAGAAAACAACATTCTGAATCCCTGCACCTCTTTTTCTTGTGGGTGTGTAATATACCCCAACATGGAAAGGAAGGGAGGGAGCCATTCCTCTGGTCACAACAGAAGGTCCCATGTTCTGGGTTTTCCATATCAGGCAGCACATGATGGTGACAAAATAGACAAAAATATTTTGAGAGCTACAGTCAAGCAATATGTTATTTCTCAGTTGTAATAAAAGAGAAAAAACAAACCCAAACAAAACCAAAAAACATAGAAAGCCAAAATAAAGAAATAAAAAGTACGGCAAACATGTAACAGCTTCCTATGCTTGCAATTCTTATACAAAAATTTGTCTGTGATGCTATTGGACTCCTCACTATGGCTATTACATTAGACATTTCAATAATATTAATAACAACAACAACAAGAATAATTTTATTATTATTATTATTATTATTTGGCTCTGAACAACCTGTAGGTCATTTAGATCTCTATAAGTTCATTGAGTTGAAGGGAATTTGGTTCATACATTTGAATTCCATCAGAGAGAGGAAGTGAGACAGAAGTCTAACTAGAAAGCACTTCTGTGGGCTAATGACAAAAGGTATAATAATTTTTTTTATATTTATATTTTAAAGCAGTTAAAATTCTCTCCTTGATTCTCCATGAATCTTTATGGTCACCTCATATTTTTAAATATTGTTTACGATGGAAATTTTTCAGGAAAATTGAGTTTGAAAACTCACAGATTACCATAATTTATTCTAAATTCTGCAGCATCAAATTTCAGAAAATGTTTTAAAAATTACTGTCTTGCTCTGAGTCTTTTGTAAACAATTTTGAATTCTTGTATAGCACTTATAATGTCAGAAATTCATAGCACATTAATTAAGCTTAGCAACATTCCATGATTCAAATAATTTTTGACATGTCAGTAAAATGTTTTTTGCATGAGGATATGATATGATCAGATTCCTCCAGCAGGTCAGTAACGAGACCTGTGGTGTAGTTCAGATTCTTAATGTCTTTGCATAATTCTCTCTCATGTTAATACTTGTAAAGCATTTTTACATCACAGGAAAACAAAGGAAGCTTTATTACATTCTGGGAATGTAAAAAAGTCACTGTGAATTTGTACTGGGCTGCAGCTGCAGCAGCTCCTGCCAGGAATGCTTGGTAATACATGAATTGTCTCCAGCCTGAGAAATATAAAGAGACATTAATAGTCCAGTCACTAATTTTAGATGAGTACAATGTTGCAAAAGAAAATTTAATTAAAAAAAAAAAAAAAGAATAATTCTGGGTAAAAAACATTCTCTATTGAACCAGAAGGACTGTGTAGGTGTCCTGGGGTGAAAAAGAACAACAAAAGATTAGCGGAATGGAATATGAAAGGAAGTACATTGACAAACTATTCAGAAATTAAGAATTCAAAAATGAAAATTGGGAAACAATATAAGTTAAAATTTTAATAGTAAATATTTAAACTACAAAGAATGAAAACTGCAATGTTGTGCTAAATGTGCACAAGTGTCTGAAATGTGCACAAAATCTGAAACTTTTCAGTTATATGCAAATGAACTCTTCCTTCTACAGAACAGGCTGACTGATTTTACATAAGTTATCCAGAACAGGAAAAAAATCCACTTGTTAACAGATTAAATTTGTGATGTGATGTGTAGCAATCATTTAAAATTTACATTATTAAAAACGTCAGTGGCATTTACAGACTTCATTGACTCTGGATTGAAATTAATGACCAAACTTTTTTCCAGTCTTATGGCAGTAGCTTGTGCCTAACAGAACAGCCCTTATGAATAATAAAAACTTCCTACACAAACTGAACTAACATTTTGGAAGTTTATAAAAGGAAGGATCAATGCAAATAGAGCGGTTTTGATATTTTCTGATGATTTGTTTGAATTTATTCTGCGTGTGTGTGTGAGTCACTGCTGGAAGGTGTTTGGGTTTGTTGTGGTTTAACCCCAGCTGGCAACAAAATACCACAGAGCTGCTCAGTTCCTTCCCCCTTCTGCCAGATGGATAGGGACAAGAACTGAAAAGAAAAGGAAACCTCATAGGCTGAGATACAAACAGCTTAATAATTGTAATAAAGTAAAATATAACAGCAGCAACAATACTATGATCTTGATGATCTTAAAGGGCTCTTCCATCATCATCATCATCATCATCATCATCATCATCATCACTCATCATCATCATATTTAAAAGGAGAGAGGAATAAAAAACAAGAAAAACAAGTAACACACGTTACAGTTTCTCCTGAAGAACCAGTTTCTGTACTGAGAATGGCATTTTATGGCATGGAACTTCTCTCTGGCCAGTTCAGATCAGCTGCTCTGGCTGTGCTCCTTCACAGATTCTTGTACACCTCCTAAGTGGCAGAGCATGGGAATCATTCCTAAGACTGATTACTGAATATTCAGTTTCTCTAGCAAATGAACAGGCTGTTTTGTTCATATTGTTGTCACCTAAATATTCCTTTCTGATCACATTTTTCAACTCCAGTAATGCACCTCCAAAAAAACCAGCCTTGTCTCTCAGAATGCAGCTGTGTTGTAATCCCTTTCTTTTCCCTCAGTGAAAGGTTACTCAAACAGCAATAACTAGTAGCAATTCTGTTCTTTTCTTCTTTAACTACCTGATAGTAGTTAAAAACAGTAACTAATTTGAAGCA
This sequence comes from Falcunculus frontatus, assembly GCA_013398115.1. Lineage (NCBI taxonomy): Eukaryota > Metazoa > Chordata > Aves > Passeriformes > Falcunculus > Falcunculus frontatus. Next base: position 140,468 of record VZRV01006407.1, on the reverse strand, counting down.
GTGTGCATACTGCAAAACATACTTAATTGGGGTTTTGCTTTAGCCTCAGCTTTAGCTTAAGGAAGCTACCAAGTAGATAGCACCAGCTAAAAATGCTCTGCTTGTAGCACTAGAAAGTATTTTACAGTAAAAATATGAGGGTGACTGACCTCCTTTGCTTCGGAAAAAAAATAAAAATTCATTCTTGACTGATTCTGAACACACACTGAAAAATTTGCAGTGGTTCAGAAATGTTTTTCTGCCCAGAACATCTCACTGTTTTGCCAGCCCTAATTGAAGCAGGCATTTTTCAGAAAATTCACCTGTTCTTCCCATATCTCACTAATGATAGGAGCTTTATTTTAAATACATTCTCTTCTGTAGTATACAGATGCTGTTCATACTCTCAGTTTTCATGTCAAAAATTTGAGGGAATACAGTATGTGGGAAAGTTCACTAGAAAGTCATTCTCTAATTCCAATAATTTTGTCATTCCTGGGCAATCTATCTACCTACGCTTTCAGTGTACTACCATTTGCTTCTGTTGGAGTGAGTCTAGAAAATCTGCAGAGGAGAATAAGCAGGCAAACATGTCAATGCCCAAAAAATACAGACTAATCAAAATGATAAATGACTGTGCAATAGAGGCAAAACCCAGCAAATATTTAGGCTACAGACATGGGTTGGACACATTCTCATTTTACAAAAAGCCAAGAATGTTAAGATTCAATAATTTAGAATCTGGAAGATATTAAATCATATCTCTGTGTATCTCTAATTCTTTACTGGAATCTCAAAATGTAGTGAAGAACCCTGACAATTTTACTGCATGTACACATATATACACTAAAAATGGAGTAGAGCTAGAAAAGACCTCAGAAACATAAGCAAGAAAAATTACTGAAAAATTTATTTTAGAGAAGAAATTTAAAATATAATTTTATGTGAAAACATAGGCTGAAATAGGACATCCTGACTCTATTTCCCATTAAAACTTTCACAAATAAGCAAGTCACACAGCGTAGATAGCACATACTAATTTCATATCTTATTTACCTCATAAAAATTTATTTCTGTACACCGATGCCAAAATTCCCTGAAAGTGAATCAGCAACAAATCCAGTAAAGAGGTTTCCTGTATTCAGTCTTTTTCACTCTTCACTGGACCATGTTGACTTCTTAATGGTTAGTCAAGCAGCTAAGCACCTTTCTGAGATGATAAGGATCTGCCTGCCACGAGCTCATTCTGATAAATCCGTGAGGTCTGTTCTACCTGCAGACAAGCCTCCAAAATAATTCTGTATGATTAATAGCACTAGGAGGAGTGACATGGGATGACTAAATACTTCTAGGTCATCTGAAAATAATCAAACCCAGTTTTCTTTCCAAAGGTTTCATAAGTACTAATTGTTTTCCTGCCACCACACGCACACAAGCACATATCTGGAGGGTTTATGGACTCACTTAGGAAAAAGCATTTCTATCAGACAATGACAGTTTGAAGCTGACATAGCCTCCTTAATTCTTCACACGTAGCCGAGTTTGACACCACCTTTTGGAAGCAATGTATGACAGTTTAAAATGAACGTAATCTTTCAACAGCTTGAAAGGCTTCTTTTTCTTTTCTCCTTGAAACAGAGTGTGCAAAGAGGTAATGACAAAAAGAATTAATTTAAATCCTTCTAAAATTTTATCAGTTTAGCTATCCAAAATGTGCCCCTTCAGAAAACCTGAAGGGTAGTTATCTTCTTCCAAAATCAATTTAAATACCTTATTAGAAGCTGTTCAAGTGTAGATATTTCTCTTGTTTATCAGTGCTTTGGGTACATACGAGCAATTTATTTATTTACTGAGGAAAGACATTTGTCAGGGTCTTAGCAACAAGTATATCCATTATGCAGCTCATATCTTTCAGAACCTGGATTTGTTTCAGGATGTTTTAATATTTTAATGAAAAAGTTGATTTTTTAGAAGGAAAATAAGTTTTCAGTTGGTAGTCTCTTCCCTTTATTAATTCAAAAATGCAGATGAAATAGGCTCTTTAGTTGGTTATAATAGCTGGGGACTTCTACTGAGAGTTTTATCTGCAAGCACTGCTATTGAAAAAAGGATGAGACTGCTCTGACTAGGGGAGTTAATAAGCAGGCACAGACAAAGAGGTGTGTCTGAGTGCAGCATTAATAAGAGAAGAGTCTAACTAGGCAAGTTCAAAACATGAACTTTCCAGCTACAGATTTTGTGGGTGTAGGCTTTCCCGTAATGGACAAAATATTAACATTTCTCTTTATGCTTTTGCTCAGCTCTTTCAAATGAAATATAGTATGCAAGCTCCTTCTATGATTTTAAGCAGAGTATCTATCTACTTTTGATCTTTGTTTCAACAAATTCCTTTTATATATGAGGCTTGTAGAAGCTAATCTCAAAGAGCTGAAACTCTCTCAGCTGCTAAGGAATCCTTGAGCTCCCAGGTATTGATCAGATGGTGGTAATAGCAATGCCAGTTAGGCTGAGTGAACCTATATACATTGCCATATAGAGGAACATAAAATTAATTCAGGCATCATGCCCTGAACCTCAGTCTGGTGGAGATCCAAAGCCCTCTTTCTGGAGCAATTCCAGTAAGGAATAGCTTTCTCTGAAACATCACCCTCCTTGTCCAGCTGGTCTTCACTGTGTCATCAACGACAATTTCCGTCTCTGAACTGAGCAATTTTCCTTTTCACTTTGCCTGCACTGCTGATGACCCCTCCATCACTCTCACTGACATCCCCATGAGATCATCAGCTGGGAAAGAGCTCTTTCTAGGCCCTTTCCCAAGCCTATCATCAGCACATCAAGACAAAGGATCACAAAGCCACTGGTGCTATTTGTATTTTTTTTTTTAGGAACAGGCTTTGTCCATTTTTAAAGCAAGCTCACTCTGTCTAGAACCTAACGCTGTTATCAAATCAAAGTCCATTTCCATATTCTCAGGGTAACCCATCATGTCTATGTTCATAAAACATTTTAGGAGCTTAAGGTTTTAAACGGGCTTTAATACTTAAGCACCTTTTAATCCTTGAGGCAATTTATGCACAAACATCTTTAAGGAGATAAAAATGGCTTTGTTTCTTAAATGACACACATTTAAGCCTTCTCGCTCTTAAATCCTTTGAAGTAGTTTATGTATGAAAATCACTAATACCAGTACTGCCACTTATTTGGTCTGTGGCCTCGGACACACCACTTTCTCTTCATATCTGTTTCTCTGCCTCTGATATGGGAATAAGAACATTGTAACTATGGTTGTTCATAACCAGTTACTGCCTGAAGAGGAATTTAAATAGGAAAGAAAAAAAGCATTAAATTACTTGGTGGTGCTGTTAAACGCCAGAATATCAGTGGTCATTACATCAGTACTGTGAAATGAAGTTGCCAAGATGAAGTCTATGCCTACTTGTGGAAAGATGATCACTTTTACATGCACTCTCGAAAGATTTTTTTCCAGCTTTAACCCTGCTGGAAGATACCACCTTTATTAATATTATTATTAATATTATTAATATTATTAATAATATTATTAATATTATTATTAATATTGTTATTATCATTATCATCATTAATACTACTACTATTTTTATTATTAATTTTATTTTATTTTTATAGTTGTCTGCCTTTCCTTTGAGATGGTAACATGACAGGAAAATACTTTTCTAAACACAAGAACACATCACTGATACACGTAAAGGTCAGAATCATTCTGGAAACAGAATAAGATACTTGTCTGAGTGGTTTTGTAAGTGGTTTTTTTTTCTAGAAAATTTTTGTGGAATTTGAGATGTAAAATTAAGGGACAAAGTTGTGATTTTTTTAAGGTTATACTGGAGAAAAATTGACACTTCATTCAATAACCTTTTGAGAAAGAGAGAGAAGTTATAGATGATGTAATGCTGAGAGACAGATGAAGTGACTTTAGGTAATCAAAGTAAAAATTGCTGCCTGACAGAATCCGAGAAGCAAGGCCCTTTTTTTCTGAGGTACCTAATGGGTTTTTACAGTGTTATAACATTTGAGTTTTATGTTTTATGATATTCACCAAGTGACAGTCTGACCCTCTTCTCCCCTAAGATGTTATCACTTCTCTGTGTCAAAGTAATTCTGTTGCTGTCTTACCAGAGATGAACTCATGAATCAGTGATGTGGACAGGGGTGGCAGCCCAGATAGCACTCTGCGAAATCTATAAATCCTTTAAGAGCGACTATTTTTCTGCTGCCAGTGGGTATTATTGTGTCACAATCAGGCAATTTCATGCTGAAATGTTGGGTGGCCTGGATCTGAGTACTAAAAGAAGAAAAGCTACCAGGAGATTATGATATCAGCATGGTATATGATATGAAATGTAGGCAGTGAAGTCCACCTGTCTTTGTATGCTCTTCTACTTAGCAGTGAGCACTGGAGTGTATTTTCTCTAAATCATATTCTTTTATATCATCTAGTGGCAGTTATCACAAAGTTTTAAGAGCTAAATCTGTATTTTTTTGTCCACATACCTTGCCTTAACCATGAGTTCACTTGCAACTTGATAACTTTCAGAAAATAAGCCACGCCATGTCACTGAGAGATATTTACAAACATAAAACTTCCCAGTGTTTGCACGCTTAAGATTCAGGCTGGTCAATAGTCCTCATGCACTCCCTTGTACGAGAGTGAGGAACCAAAATCATGCAGTGAATTGTCCATAGTCACATGCTCTGACTCTGGGTATACATAGAGAGTGAATTGGTAAAGGTTATTAGGTTTGGACAGATACATTCCATCATTTCATACAGCCACTGATGACACAGAGACTGGAAAGCTCACGTACAAATAAGTATAAATTAAGTACTTTGTTGTACATGAAAAGTCTCTTTGAATTCACTGATTTGAGTGTCTTTGAATGCACAGAAGAGTTTGCTGAATCCTAAATTACAGTCCCTTTGACCACTCTTCTGGATGGGTCACACCACTGTTTCCATCATTTTGAATGTCTGTTCTTGACCTACCACCGCTCATCACTTTCCAGACCGTCTCACAGAAAGGCTTCTTGAACTTTTGCCAGCTTTAGACTGTTCCTTATTAAAATTGAATGGGTCATGAAGAGATGCAAGAAAAACATGTCAGTTTGTTTTCATGACAAAATCAAGCATATCTGAAAAACACCCTGAGAGTCAGAATATAATCTGACTTTGTCTTTAGTGTTTTAATTAGGTTGGTTGACTAGAATCAGCAGGAGAACACTAAAAAAATATTTTCAGTCTAATTTCCTTTATTTGTTTCCCTTAGTTAGCATTCAGAGAGTCACTCGTAGTTAAAAGAAACTGTAAGGAATAATAACTTGTGTGAGGATTCAGACCAGATCCTGTATTTACTCTTCATGGTTCCTTAGGTAAAAAAGATGTAGTACAAAATTTTTTGTGTTTAAGATTAGCTGATAGGAGCACATATAAACTATCTGCGTGAGAGATTTTGTAATGTTTGGTAGATTCAATGATAAAATAGGATTTTTATTGGGATTGGCTAGTGAACTACTCAGTGACTTTAACACTCAGATGTTAAATATTTTGTTTACAAGAGCTTTGCAACAAGAATTTATAAAGGGCATTTGTTACAGAGAGGAAAATTATTAATTTCTGTGAATGATCAATATGTTAGTCCTTTGGCTGTTTGGCATCAGATGCAAAAAATAAAAAGAACAGAAAGATCAGAAGTTTTAGGGAGAGTAAATAGTGATGCAAATAACCCCGCTGATAAATTATCTCAGAGAGAACAATCCCACTCCCTTACTCTTTTAGTGATACTTTCTGGGATGCAAAATTTTGGGGTGAGGTTTGGAACTTTTAATTTGTTTGTTTGTATCCTCTGGAAATGTTTAAGTATCCACAATGTAAGGCCAGGGAAACATGATGGAATACTGGAATTTGTTAACCAGTTTTAATTGTGGTTTACCATTCCTAAATATTTTTAGCCAATTTTACTTTGCCTATAATATTTTTTAAAATACATAATGCTAGAGAATCTAGTCTCTAATGCCTTTATTGAATTCAGGCTTGAGAAATAGAGAGTGAGAGATGAGATTTTTCCTGTTAAAACAGCTTTGCTTGACAGGATAAATTTGTAAATAAAATATTGCACATCAAGAGATCACTTTCAGTTCCATAAACATTTTTAATAATTTAAAAAAATCATAGAATTTTACTTCTCAGCATTTAACTTAATCTTTACTCATAAATTATTACAATATATGATTACACTGCAAATTGCTTAGAAATAAACAGGGTATAATGCATCACTTCTGGTCACCATTGATATATTATTTGGTGTTAGGTCTTGTTCAAAATCTAAACAATGCAAAATAAGGAAAAGCAGAAAGTTAGTGGTGTGTGAATACGGTGGAAGGTTTCGGTCATCTGCTGTAGAAACCACGAGTAGCTGTGATGCAGAGCTTGCTACTCCATGAAGTGAAGCTGACAGGCTCTGGAATTGTCAGACTTATATTCAGTCCTTCTGTAAGCATGCCAGTGTGTGCAAGAATATATTTCTAGCACTGATCAAGAAAGAGTAAAATACAAGCTTAGCTTCTGATCTTAAGAGTGGTAACAGTAGGGCAGATGCTGCAATCAAATAGTTCCATTAAAATCACTAGCTAATTCAACTTCTTAGATATTAAAGATATGGAAAATTTATAAGATACCACGAATAACTAATGTTTATGAAAAAACTGATTCTTAGCAGCCTAGAGAAGACTGCTGGACACCACACACAGTACCTTCTGCAAATCAAAGTAGTCTAATCAGCCAAAAAAATTCTGATTTAGAAAATCTAAATGAAATTCTTTAGTGCTGGCTTTGGACTGGAGGTATTAGAGACTAAGATTTCCTTTAAGTGAAAAAAGTTCTCGGAAAAATAAGATCAGACTTTGTCTTTTTGTACAGTCTGTAATACTGTAATCAAATCCCATTATTTCCTAAGGGATCAAATATAGTGATACCTGCATGTGTGCAAGTACAGGTGCCAGTGTGCTTACACAAATGTTATGTGCATGCACACACACACACATTGGGATCAAGTTGGTTTGTACCATTATAACTGATTCAGGTTTTGTGATGATGATAATTTGAGTCTTTTGGAAAAAAAAACCAAAACTTTGTTAAAGACTGCTAAACCTATAATCATCATCAGTATGTAAATGGAAAGAAATTTCTCCCTGATGACAATATAGAATCTAAGCCTTATAAGAGAGGAATCACATCATCTCTCTCTCTCTTTTTTTCCCACACTTCAATTTTCTTACGAAGTGGTATCTTGGACCCTTGAATCCAATTAGGAGTGATATGGTTGACAACTAATAAAGTACTTCTGGGATGGTTCTGCATCTGAGTGAGGTGAAGGATTGTGTTTCTCTCCCTCTATATACATGAATCTTGCCATATTGAGAATTATTCATTACTGATATAAAATAATAAATATCAAAAGGTCAGAAGAGATCTCTGCAATAGGTTAGTCACTTCTGCACAGTAATTGCAAACTAGGCTTTTTTCATGTGATAGGAAATTAAAGAGTGACAATTCACTACCTTTCTTAAAGGCTGGGGGGAAAAAAGGGAAAAACCTCATCTTCTGCTGTGTAAGTTTAAAATATTTTAGGAGCTACCTAGTAAATATAGGGAAAACATAGCAGATATTGAGAGCACAACAGCATCTGTCTCAATCATTTGTTGGAAAGTCTTTTAGAAAGGAGAGCTTTGAAAGGCTGTTGCACAGTTCATACAGGAGATTTGTTTAGGATTCACCTTAGGAGGGCTTCTGACTCAGCACCCTTGAATTAAACACAGGCTGTGTTAGTTCAAGGGTGAGGGTGGCACGTATCTTGCAAATATCATAATTTATGGACCTTGTTTTTTAAAGGTTGGATCAGGCAGTAGTGTGACAGTGAGAACACAGAACGCTTATGTACTGTCCACTCTGCCAAGTACTCATGAAAGGAGAAAGAGTGGACTTTGTCTCAAAAATAAATTAAAGACTGACACAAGCTGAGGCTGGGTAGAAACAGTTTGCAACTGCAATTGAAAGCAATCAGAACATTGCAATTCTAGTGTTTCTTTTGTCAGCATTACCCTTCAGAGAGCCAGGCTTATAGCAACTTTCTGTCTGGCTTTCTGAAAGGAGTATCTCCCTGGAGTGAATAACGCAAAGAGATGCCTTTGGGGTTGCCTGTGACCCTGAGTCTTTGTTCTGTTTTCATTGTAACACACCATCAAACCCCATTAAATATTTATAAATGCAAAAACTTCCAAATGATGTTCTATTTATAACTGTAATAAAATGACATCTCTCTAAGTACATTTCCTCTAAATTTTTAAGTTGTGTCATACACCCTGCCTATGATAAATTAAAGACAACTCCACAACTCACGGGAAACAATGAATGATATTCAGCTGAATAGCAGCTCAGATTCCTTATAATTTCTTAAAATATTTCTTTCCCCTCTATTACTTTGGTGCACTTCTCTGCAAGTGGAATTAAATTTTGATTTTTGCTGTTTCTCTCTGCTGGTTAAACCTTGTATTTCTTTTACAGTCTTGGAACTTTTGTTTTTGTGTACTTATATTGACTCTATAAACATGATTCAATTATTTCCTGTAGAAGAATAACGAATAATGCATGTCTCTGGGTCTTGGAGTACTTCATAGCCTCCAAATACAAGATAAGTGAAACTGTGGAAGTATAACAGTTTTAGTAGTAGTTAGCTACCAGTGGAAAACAAAACAAACCTTTAGACCAAGTCATCAGCAGGGTAGGGCATGATGCACTTGACTTCTGCTTTTTGGATTAACTTCTGTCTCACAGACCCCTAGGTCCTTGTGGTAGTAGTGATTATTGACTTTTGAAGTTCCCTGGAGACCAATTTACACTGCTGAAGCACATATGTACCATCTATTAACAGTTAATTTCTCCCTCCTGGATTGAAAAAATGTGTCAGTTTGGGGTCTGTGGTATGAATTTGATCGTGGTGTTAGAACTAGTGAATTGGAAAAACTAAATTGTTTCCAGTTACAAATCCCAATGTTTTCCCAGGTAGGAACAGTCATGATTTACCAAGAATACCAGAGTAAAGACAAAGAGAGAAAGAGACAGAGAATATGCAGTGTCAAGCTCAACATGCTTTTTATTTTATATGAGATAAAATCATAAATCTTTTATCATAAATCTTATTATCTGAGAGGCACAACACACTGGCAAGTTCTCAACAGAGCCTGGATCATTAAACTTTATAATATGTTTACAAATACCACTAAAGAGATGATTCTTAAGAACATCAAGACCAAAAAGGAAAAGATTCTCTGATATGCCTGTTGTGGTTAATGATTTGCACCACAATGTAGATAACTGCAGTTTGATTTCTCGTCCTCATGCAAGGGAAGAAGACCCCACAATGACAGGAGTAACACCTAAAATTGACTAAGAATTTTCCCTGTTATGTCCTCCAGGGTATCTCATTTTAAAGTGTTGATGTTCAAACAGCCATATTCCAGGTGAGTAAAATGAGCAACTGTAATTCTCCACGAAGTTGTATAGGATAAGGAAAAGCTGCAGGATTTTGCCAAGCTCTCCTCAATTCTTGCTCCCAATACACACGGAAACTCCACTAGCTTACAAAGTGCTTCAGCATGGAAAGAGAGATGCAAATTAAGCCAAGGATTGTGTTTTGGTTTTAGACAGAAAACAGGACATGCTGATGGAAATAACTATCCGGATTCATCAAGCCCTATCAGAAATCTGGGAAAGCTTTTTAGCTCCCAGGTTTTTTTTGTAGAATAGCAATAGGTTTTATTAGAGAGCATTTATAACAAGGGCCATATTGTGAAAAGAAAAAGAAAACTCTGACGAGCCATACACCCTCATGAACACATTTGAGTTATCCCTATATTGTCTCAATTTCTTCTCACAGGGTACCATAGACTGCATAGTCAATATCACACGTCTTATATGGTAATTTTATTCACAAGCAGAAGCCAGCAGTTGTCAAACTGGCAAACAGTGTTTTTAGTTTGCATCTGCTCTGCCAGCTTTCCATGCCAGGACAAACCCTTTTGAACTCGGTGACAGGAAAGCAAATATATGGAAATTGGTTTCCAACAAAGCCACTGTTATCCACCCTAATGGACCACTGTCCAAAATTGTACAAACAAGAGCTTTCCTTCAGCTTTTCGGGAGTTGGCTTTACACAGGGTTGCACGCACAAGACCGTGGATGTCCATGGGTTTCATGCCAGCCTTCTTTCTATTTGATATGGCTTAGAAATCACTGGACCTCACAGTAATTTTAGTTCAGCGTTAGACATGAGTCCAGACTAAAATACTTTATGTGATTTTTCATTGTTGCTGGGCTTACACAGTATGCCTCAAAACCTGACTTTGGCAATTAGCTCTTTATAATGACAGAGTCTGTGATAAACACAGTCCTACTGTTTCAGATATACAAAATGCAGAATTGCTGTTTGCAGAGATCACAAAATGGCTGTGTATCTGCTAACCGTGCTTTTTGTGGTCTGGAAATTCAGCAATGAAACAATTAAAATTATCATTTTAAGTTGGCCATTCTTTACATTGCGTAAGGATATATGAACACACATGCTAACTCTGAAAGATGTTGTATAGTGACAGTTCTTTAAGATAGTTTTGGAAAAATTGTACTCTTTTGCTCATTACTCATTACTAAAAAAAGGTTACTGAGATTGTTTCTTTGACCTGATAGAATATATTGACCTAGTAGGACTGTGGGTTTCTAGCATTGGTGAAAATTTTTTCATCTATGAATTTGTCTCTGAGAATAAGAGATAAGGAAAACTTTTTGTAATCTCTTAGTTCAGGCATTTCTTTTTTGAAATATTGTTCAAGCCTGAAGGAGATGAAGGAATTATTTAAAAAATTAAATCCAAGTGTTCAAGTCACCTGTTGTGAGTCTTCATATTTCAAGAGGCTTCTTTCAGTGAGAACTAATTTCAGGTCAGTACCAGGGATAACTGCAGAAAAACTTAAAAAGCGCTTCCCGGGAATTTACTGTCCCTGGATATTTACTGTCCCGGTAGCCCAGGGCTACTTAGAAAAGCCCATTCACAGGTCAGTCTTAACACTAAGAGCCTACCAGATCTGGCTTAACTTTTTCACTGTTGCTATTGACATCTCCTACTGAAAGCCAATAGGAACAGCACATATTTGGCACTTCCAAAATCGGTGTTTTGCTCAAAAACAATCAAAAGTACTACAGCTCCACATCTCCTTTACCTGGTGGTTGTTGCCTATGCAACACACAGAGAATAGGCTTTCAGCAGCAGCTTTTTCTGGTGAATTATCATATTCATTTTACTAATGGAAAATTCTGCTAAAGAAACTCACTCCCTCTGACCTCCTACAAATTGTAACGTATTAGTCCTAATCGGGGTAACAGAAACTCTTAAGCTTTGTCCTGTATGTATTAATGCTAATGAAATTCAACAAATGGCTGGTTTCAGGGAAGGCAATGAAAGCAGAGGACAGGGCAATGGCAGTAATGAGCCTGTAATTATTTGCAGAAATAAAGGAGAGCGAGCTCTTACACAGGAAAGAAATCTCATGTAAAGACAATACTAATATAAACGGTAAGACTACATGCAATGTTTTTCAAAGTGTAAGGAAGAAAGGGGATTAAAGGAGGAATTAGCAAGAGCTGAAACAGCTGTTATTTATGAGTTAAGAGCATTAACAGAGTCAGTACATCATCTGTGCTACCACCAATCTTTAATGTAATGAAATAGAAACTTTATCTCATTAAATATCAAACAAGAGCCTTTCTATCTCTAGTGTACTCTATGTACCGCAGTAAGAAAAAAATTTCCTTCACATTTTTTTATAAACAGCTGATGCCATATCTCAAGTACCTCCTTTTTCTTTTGCCTAGACAGAAATGCTGGTAATGTTCTGTTAAAATAATTCCTAGACAAGGCGTGGTGTTGCTTATTATTATATTTTATTAAAGTAAGATATTTTTAATTACTTGTGGCTCCAAGGTGGTGTCTCTAAACTACAATGGTGAGGTCTCAAGACACATCAGTTTCAACAGAACTACTGGCAAACAACTTCCAGTATTGCAGTTAATATTCCATCTATATATATTCTGACCTGAGCCCTCAAAAAGGTCTAACATTTTTCTTTTTTTCCCTTTTTTTTCACTTTTTTTTTCTTTAATGTAATCTCTGCATTGTTGTACCATTCATATGTGTCATGTCACTTTGACTCTTTTCTGGCTGAGAGAGCTAAAACGAGCTTCTATTAAAGTTGGGTTAATGCCACTCCTGATCAGCCAGTGCTGTGAAATGATGCAAGGCTAACACCTCCTCTTCCAAGCTGAGGTCACTGCCAAGAGCAATGAGATTTTTTGTACCAAAAGCATAACTGACATTTTTTCCCACTTTTCAACATTTCCAGCTTAGAGTGAAAAAGGGGTTTTCACAAATGAAACAAACCATCTGCTTTCTCCACTCATACACAAATAACCCTTTCATTCAGCGGGGACACCACATATATTCTGCTTGCTTTGAAGTAATCTGGGTAGTTGAGCAAATGGGGAAAGCAGGTGAGCGAGACTGGCAACCATAATCTGTTCTCTTTCTTTTCCCATAAAAGCCTGTCTATCTAGCCTGTCTTCAGGATTAACAGGTATTGTTGATTTAATTACATCCATCTCTGTAAAAATATCAACAAGAGAGCACAATTTAAAGTAGGCAATGCCTTTTCTAGATTTAAGTGTTTTCATACGTAGTAATTACTTCCATATCACCTTCTACCCAAGGGTCTTGGAGAACATTTTAAAACTGGGCTGGGATTCTAATCTTAACTGGCTGGATATCCCAGCTTTGCATACAAGTCAACAGAAGCAAAAAGAGAATTTGGACCTACTGCAAAAGTACCTGTGGGTTTGGTGCCTTTAAGCAGAAGTCTCTGTCTCTTCCTTTGACTGGTGGTGCAGACGGAATTTGATGGTGTGATTCTCACCTTTAACCCCTCTTTTGAATGCAGATAGATGTTATCAGGTGTGTTGAGAAGGTGGTGCACAATGCTTTTGGAAAACTTTTGTATTTTATGACCTCTTTGGCAATTGTTTAAGACACACACCTTATTTGGCACACAATCTTCTGTTCTGCCTGTCCTGAGCTGAACTTTGCTTGAAACTGAGTAGAGGGCACCTGCCCAAATGGCCACCATTTACTCAGGTCTGTAAGGCTCTTCTTAAGGGCTGCTCATTATCTTAGTTTCCTAGTAGAATTAAAATGTATAGGTGTGTAAGAAATAGCACTGGTATAAGAGGTCAGAGAATTACCTATCACAAAGTAAAACACTAAAACATAAAATCCTTTGAAGCAGAAGAGCTCACCCTTCTTTCCTTATGATACTGTGTTTTGCAATCAGCTGTAGGAGAACATCTGAAGTAAGCTGTTGGGGTTTGACCCCAGCTGGTAACTAAGTACCACACAGACACTTGTTCACTCCCCATCTCCTGCACAACACCCACACTCCCCACTGTGTGGAGGAGATTCAGAAAGTAAAGATAAACCTTGGGTTGAAATAAGAACAATTTAATAATTAATACAAACTATAATAATAATACAATTATACTACTAATAAAAACTATAATAATAATAATAATAATAGTAATGATAAGGAGAGGAAGAGAGAATAACAGAACACAAGAGAACCAAGAGATGCACAATACAACTGCTCACTACACACTGACTGATACCCAGGCTGTTCCCAAGAAAATTGATCAGCCCCTTTTTGGGTAACTCCCTGTTTACATACTGAGCATGACATTCTGTATTGTGGAATACCCCTTTGGTCAGTTCAGGTCAGCTGTCCTTCGTATGCTCTCTCCCAGTTTTTTGTGCAGCTCCTCACTGGCGGAGCGTGAGACATGTAAACCGCTTGACTTAAATAGCAAGAGCCAAAACATCAGTGTGTTAACAGCACTATTCTCATACTAAATCCAAACCACTGCACTGTACCTGTTACTAAGAAGTAAATGCATTTTGTCCCAGCCAAAACCAGGATGGTTTCTACTCCTTATTCCATCCCATTTGTGTCTTGCATGAGCATTCCTGACCTTTGATAGAAATCATTCCCTTAGTCTACGGACCATCCCTCTGAAGGCCCGTTCAGTTCTTTGGCAGGCAGGGTTTCATCCGTCTCCAGGAAAGCAGGACTCCATCACATATAAAGGTGAATTGGGAAGGCAAATGCCATCACTCTGAATATTCCCTTTTCTTCCAGCTTTTTTTAGTTATGTCCTATCGTATGGAATATCCCTGTGGTCAGTTGGGTCATGTGCATGTGGTCATTCACCCCCCAGACCCCCCACTAATGTGGCAGTATGGAAAGGAGAAAAGGCCTTGTCTCTGTGTAAGCCTTGCTCAGCAATAACAAAAACATCTCTACATTATCAGCCCTGTTTGCACTGCAAATCCAAAACACAGCTTCATATTAGCTGCTGTAAAGACAATTAATTCTACCGCAACCAAAACCAGAACATAGGTTAAAAAGGGTGAGACTGACTTTTCCTCTTCCATAATTACCCACTGACCTGGTTTCTAAAAATAATGCTCTTCACCTCAGAGCATTTGTCACAAAAATTAGTGCTAGTGCTGGAAATTGCAGTTCCAGCCTATGCAGGCTAGAAGATATATTTTAACACTAAAGTCTTATAATGATCTAGAGTTATAAAGGTTCAAAAAAAGCAAAGAAAATCAAATGAAAACAAACAAAAAAACCCCACCACCATTTTGGCAGTTATGTGAGAAAATAGAAAGAAAGGTAATGTGATTCCCTCCTTCCTTAAGAGGGAAGATGTTATTCCTCTTGTAGCTGTGCACACTGGAACAGAAGCAGAAAGCTCTATGAAGTCAGTCTAAAGATAGCAGCCAGGTTGAGTTTATGCCAATCTGGAGACTGTGTGAACAGACTACAGAAGCAATCAAAGGCCCCTGTGCACATGCTTAATTCATATACTGTGCGTGATTCCATGTTACTCAATGTGTGTCTAAATTATGCCTGAACTGTAGTAGGTCATCTATAAATTGTGCTCAAGAAACTCAGTGCATGGAGAAGTCAAAATCAACAATGTATTAGATCTGTTGGGGGAAAAGAAGATGTCACTGAAAGAATTTTTCTGATCTGTCAGCCAAAGTGTCATGGAAAAATTCTCAGAAGTGGTTGGATGGTATCCATGGGGTGAAAAGAAAATAACAGAAAGAAATCCAGAGAAGATTTAATCAATGGGATCCTCGTCACATCAGGAAATGGCATTTTTTATATAAGAGACAGAGCCTTCTAAAATGAGCCAGAGTAATTACAGGACTGTAACGTTCTTATTATACTCTATATATTCTTTCTCAAGGGAGATTTAGAAGAAAGTGTTCATTCATTTATTTTTGTTAGATTTAGGAAGCTGTTTGACTACTGCTTGGTGGTACAAGGGTGTCTGGGTGTAGCAATTTTCAGACATTATATACTGTCAGAGAAGGATGCCAGCTGTTCTACTGGCATTATGTTTGGGTTTTATGGTTGTAACTACCTTCTAAGAAACACATCAGTTTTCCTTGAAAGGATCTGAGCTTAAGATCACCACTATTGCAATCTCAATAATAATGGAATACTCTGGATGAAAGCTTCCAGTGATGACCCTGAATGAGACACTGAAGTGGCATTTCTGTATTTCCAGAAAAGAAACAGGAACTTTGATTCTGCAGTAACCAGAGACTGCTGACAGTGACCAGAAACAGCTATCATCTCAAAACTGTGCCTGTTAATAATTGCCAGAAAAGCCTTTCAAAATTCAGAAGGATAGTTCAAATTCTAGTCCTGAAATCCACATTTTTCTGACTGTTTTGTTTCTAATCCTAAGCTAGAAGTGCCCTAAAAATCAGTTTCATTTACCTCAGACTAATGTGTTCATACCTGACTTCTCAGTACAAAGGCACACTGGTGACAGCCCTCTCTGGGTGATAATTCTGCTAACTCCTGAAGCACAGGAAGGTGTGAATGTGCAGAGCCCAGTTTAGTCTTTTCTTGTGGATGAAATTCTGCCATAACACTGCAAAGCAACATCCACAGTGAGTACTGAGGGACCTGAGCTGCCATCATCTGTGTTGTATCCCAGCCTGCACATACAAAATGCCTCTGGTCTACTGGATTCCTTTTTTCTCAATTATTATCAACCATCAAAAGATGTCTTTAGCTTAACAAAGGAATTCATATATCAAGTGAAAGATGTATCATTACATGTACGAAAATATATTAAAAGCCCTTGAGAGGTATACGGTACAAATTGTAGCATTTCATCTGTTTATAAAACTTAATTTTTCATTGTTCTCAGGTCAAATGCAACTGAGGGTCACTTGCAGAGAGAAATAAAACATCTAAACAAGTGCTTCCTGCCTTCCAGTTGCAAATCTCTTCCTTAATACCCTTGGCAACTGCCTCTTAAAGGAAGAAGATTATTGAAAGAAAATGTGATATCCATGAAGTAAGGCTGCCTTTAAACAGATAACTGTTTTGTATTAATTTGGTCCAATTCTAAAAGCTGTG
Organism: Falcunculus frontatus; assembly: GCA_013398115.1. Classification (NCBI taxonomy): domain Eukaryota; kingdom Metazoa; phylum Chordata; class Aves; order Passeriformes; genus Falcunculus; species Falcunculus frontatus. The sequence continues at coordinate 123,855 of VZRV01006407.1, read as the reverse complement.
GAGACCATTCTCAGACAGGGACAAGTTTTCTATGTAGGCTAAAATGGCATCTAATTGAAGAATACAGTTCCTGGGAAAAAAAAAATCCAGAGTGCTCCTTCCAGGTCTAATGTCTATAAATAATTTCAGTTGTGAATGTTTACATAGCACTTTGAACATGTAAAGTGCTTTTCACATAACACTGTTATTTATTTAGCATATACAGTAGAATAACAGAGTTTTAAAGGGGATATATTTGAAATTGAACAGCTTAAAAATGTTTAAAGGAAAAAGAGGAAACCATGCTAAGTTTCTCAAAAGGAAAAGCCAACAATGATAATTTTCTTAAGAAAAGATCAGCTATTAAATCTAGGGGAACTTTAAATAAATTCTTTTATTATTTATTTCGAAATGAGCAATGCAGTTTTGAAAATATAGAGAATATATGGGCCTCTTCTCCCTAAAAGATGTGCAAATACTATATTGCTTTTCCTTAGTGAGACCTTAGATATTCTGTGTTGTGTAGAAACCAGTACTTGTCACCTGCTGCAGGAGAATTTCAATAGGTAGAATGTTACTATTGGAGTGATGGTGTGGGTAAACATTTACATTTCATTAGTCACAATGGAATTCATCATGAGCTGGGATATATTTCTTTAATAATTAGCCTTTCCAAACATTTAAGCTACTTTTCTTTTGAGCAGTTTAATACGTTATAGATAAAAACATGAATGCAAGCACCACTTCAAACTCCTGCTTTTTTCAAGAAAACCCCAATACCCCCAAAAAACCCAACAACCACAAAAAAACCTAAAAAACCCCATAAAATTGGGATAGTGTTGCTAAAAGTTCAAAGCCTCTTTATATGGGTTAAAACAGGGTATTTTTAATTTCATTTGTTTTCTAAGGAAGTAAGATTATGATAACAGACAGACCATTTTGTTTGTTTGCTGAACCAGTACGATAGCATTCTCCTTTGTCTCAATACTTCTGACCATCTTATAATCAATTTTCAATCTGAAAACCGAAACTCTCTTATTAAGTAGTGAAAATAAAGGAGGGAAAAAATTGGCACTCTTCAAAAGAATACAACTGTTATTAACTACTGTATGCTTTCGAGCTAATTCTGAGGATACTTTATGCTTAATACCTGTTCTCCTTGAGGCTCCAAATGGGTGTAATAATCTTCACCTTCTCTCCAAACGTGCTCACTGGTACAAGACATAGGAGGTATTAAACATCTGCTTTTTTCCGCTCAATTCCAGATATACTTTTCTGTGTTTCAGGGGTAGAAATAGAGCTGAGTTATGGCTGGTTTTTTTCACAAGTGCAGCAGAAGTGACAGGTTACAAGAAAGTTTTCCAGTGATAGATCTTCTCTTCTGCATCAGTTTGTTCAGACTTCTTTAGCTGTGTGCAAAGATTCTTCAAAAGCGGAATATACAGAACTTACAAGTATAAAGGAAATATTTATTGATTAACATAAAAAAGATTTCCAGGATTTAGCAATCTGTCAGGCTAATCCTTCATATACTCACTTCCTCTGACACAACACCTGAAGAGCCTTTGCTGACCAGAGAACCCCAGCCAAATGGGAAAGGGATAGCTGCTGTAAGTTAGCTCTTCCCTGTTGCTGAGATGTAATTTTCAACCAGCTCACCAGCACAGGTTGATAACTTGATGTGATGACTCAAAAACCCAACCTCAGCCAGATTCACAGGGCTTTTCCCTCATAGATATTCATATATGCCAATGGAGGAATCTCTTTCTTAGATCCCTGGTTTGATAATGATTTCATCTTGACAGCATAATTTCTTGATTTCTTATCCTTCTATGAACTTCCTCAGAGATCTTCCTCGTTTGAGGTTTTGGATCTGTGCAGTGTAAGACCTGAGCCTGTGGTCCTTGGTTCAGAGGCAGCAGGAAGAAAGCAGTGTGAAGGATATAGCAGCTACTAACTACAGAGAGAGAAGTCAACACCAGGAATCATACAGGGGCTTTTTCTGCTCCCTGTACATGAAAGCTAAATAAAGGTCTTAGTCTCCTAGTGGCGATGCAAGTGAACAGAAAGAAAATGTAGGTCTTAATAAGTAAGTGTTCTTGGGCAGGAGAGTATGATTGAAGAGCTTTAGGAAAAAGGAAAGTGTATCATATCATATCATATCATATCATATCATATCATATCATATCATATCATATTATATCTCATATATAAGAGAGAGGTTGTTACCTGTTATTCATCCTTAGGAGATAATACTACCTCTGTTCTCTTCATTCTGCAGAGGCTTTCAGGAAAACCTTTCCTTAGAGTGTTTTTCTGTTCACATCTCTCAGAAAAATTCCATCAAGTTTTTAGCAACTCTCAAGAGATATCTGAGCCCACAGTTGAGAAAAGTGTTTTGGACAGAAGCAATATGAAGAGATTCTAGGTTTCATCTGACTCAACTCTTGCTTGTCAGTGACTGCAAGTTCTGCATTCATAATTTCTGATATATGATACCTGCAGTGACAGTGAAATTTCCAGTAGTTAATTGGCTTTTTGGAAATTTTTAAATTTTAAAATCTCTGATAAACTAACACATGATTTATATAGGAAAGCAGAGTTATAATTACTCTCCCTGAAGCCTGCAGTCCCATTCTACCATTTCTACATTTCTACTACTCTCTTACCCTTGTCACAGGGTACAAGTTTACTGTATTAATGAGATTGAATTATGAAGTATTTGTTACATCATTTGTAGAGACTTTGAACAAAGTTCTTGTAAAAAGCATGAAGAAGCCATATGAAACGTAGGAAACATTCAAGTCTTCAGTTTAAGACCTAAATTTTATCAGGCCTTTCAACATAAGCAAATTGAGATCTCTTCAGGTGAAGACCTAGCTAGAAGCAACAGTGGCTAAGAGAGCACAGACTTGGTAAGTATCTGGTGGTCGAGCACATGTATAGAAAAATCTTTAGTGCATACCATTTTCCTTTCTCTGTCTCTTCCCTTATATTTATTTTCTAACTTTTTCTCTGTCTTCTTTTCTTGCATAATAGACAAGTTGCAGTAGTCAGAAAGACCTGCAGGACCACTTGTGTGTTTTACTTCAAGTCCCCTTTACAACATCCTCTCTGAAGAAAAGAATTCTAAAGGGGACTAAATATTATTTGTGTGAATACAACTTGATGATCGTTTTTTCTTAGTTCCTAACCGGAACAAATATTAGTTCTAGTCAATCTTCAGGGGACTTCTTAACACAGCCAAGTAGTTGTTACTATTTATGTAATTTCCGGTCTTATTTGCTTATTTTGTTTTGACTTCTGATCGTCTTGTTTTTGCATCTTTTCTTTTTAGACTTTACTAAGTCTTCCAGAATCATATCATATTAAAAAAAAAACAAAAAAAGAAAAAAAATAAATTAAAAAAAGCATTTATTGTAATTTCTCTGAAAGATTTAATTTCTGTATGGTTTTTTTTACCTTTGTTGTATAGTAGAGGATATAGGATCATTCAATGCAAATTTTCATTCTAACACGGCATATCCATTCTCAGAGACAAATGCAGCAATTTTGCAGTTGCTGTAATATTCAGAGCTTTTATAACATTATGCATTTTGGCTTTTTCATCAAATACTTTAAAAATGAAGGTGAAAACAAATCATCAAAGAAAAAGTCTTGTAAAGCAGTACTGAGCAGTTAGAGAAACTAACTTGTCATCAAATCAGCCACGGGAATGGGCATAGTGAAGTACCCCTTCCTCTTTCCTGGGCTGATACTTAAGGATCAATCCTTTAATAGTACAAATATTCCAGAAGTTTACTTGAAGCACTCCAGAAGGTGTAGAGAAATAGCCAAAGGACATTACTGAGAGATATAAACACTGAACACCATTTCAGACATTTTTATTGCAGACCTGGGGGAATGGATGTGTACAGTTTTTGTATTAGTCAATGCTTTTCCCACTTGAATTTAAAGTCCTGACAGTTGTTCCAGTTTGATTATTACATTGTTCATTTGGAAGGTAAAAATGCACAATTCTAGTTAAAGCATCAAGTGATCTTTGCCAAGCTCTGTGCTGCTTCTCTCAGTGGTTTCATGGCATGACACTGGCATTCCCAGGAACTAATAGCAGCTTCACTTGCAGCCTACCTCCAGAGGCAGTGCGTTAAGCTTCACATCACACTTTAAAGTATGACAAATTCAGAAGCAGGGCTCGCCTGAAAGCAAAGGGCTCAGTCCCCTGGTGAGCTGGAAAGGGAGTTCAGGGTTGTTATGAGTAGGAAGCAAAAGAAAGGCACTGAGTAAGACTTGGATCACACACTGTCTCTGTGAGCTGAGATCTCCACTGGAGAGCAAGCCCTGCATGTGCTGTGGGGAGGTTTAACTTCATCTATCTCGTGTCACACTGGTATTGCATGCATTTTATTTTACTTAAGTGTCTGAATGTAGTTGAATTGTTCCTGCCGTTGAAGAGAGGATAAGTCTGGGGGGAATATCTATGCCAAATGACTTAAAGTATGTGGCTGGCACTGGGCACAATATTTATTCTCTCAGGTCTTACTTGGGCAGCCACAGCTCTTCACCTGCTAGCTTCTGCCTCATCCTCTGACATGGGCTTATATTGGGTTACTGACAAAGAAGAAACCTACATGCAAGATGTCTGAAATTGTATTTTAATGCTCTTGACACAGTAAGGTGATCCTTTGCCAGAATCACTTGAAAAACTCTATCTAAATAAGGAGAAAAAAAGAACAGATTGCTACATCTTCATCTTTATATGCATTGTTACAAAGGACTTGACATCCCACATGATTTTCTTTAACTTATGTTCTGTTCTGTTTTTTCCAAGAATTATGCTACTTGCTAGGTTTTTTATCTTGATTGTTATTTTAAGAACAAAGCAAATCATCACTCTCCTAAATGTCTTCTTGTGCCTCTGTGCCAGCTTTTAAGTTTTGTACCTCAACTTTGTAACACATGGCATCCAAAAAATCTAATCCTGGCTTGTTCACTGTCCCAGGTGATGCCCAGGTCACTTTGTTAAAGCTTTACTGCTTTAGTAGCATAGAGTAGAAGACATTTTAGTTTTCCATAACCTCTTTACCATTTTGGTTTCCAATTTAGTGCTTGTTTTGCCTCTGTAACTAATTACAAACATCCTGGTTTTTTATTTGGTTAATATCTACCCAGAAGTCACTGTTTTCATGAAGTTAATAAATTGTGTTGTGCTATGCCTTGCATTTCTTAAGCTGTTAATATGAATGATCACAATAGAGGCTATAAGGTCAGTAAAGATAATGTTGATTACTATTCATTAAATTACTCACATCTGAAATAATTGTACCCTTCTCCAAGGTTCAGTTCTAGGAGAGCTTTATTTAGTCACCTGGTACTTTCTGATAATTCTGTCTTCATGAATATTAAATATCCCCTCAGACAATAGTTTCAGTCTTACCTTTAATGCCTTTTATATAAGACATTTCAGTGCACCACTGCTGCAATATTTGAGCTATAAGACATTTCTTAGGAAGAGGTAAGTGTTAGGCTTCAAGAGCTCTTGGCTTTGGCAGTGAAGTTTTCTCTGCAGACCTGAATTCACACATTGCTTGGTTCTTTCTTTGCAGCAGTCTGTCTGTGAAGCTTCTCTATGAAAGATGTAATTTCCATCTCTTTCTTTGCAGAGCTGGTAGCTTTTAGGTTATGGATTGTCTTGCCCTATATATTTCTTTATGAGAAAAAGGGACTTGCTACAGATATCTTCAGGTTTTTTGATGATGAACTTAACAACAGTTTGTAGGCTAAACTCTATATTATAACAGCAGAACAAGATTTATTTTAAAGTAATTTTCCCTTGCAAGATTTAAAGCATGAATATTGAAAGTGTTTGTGATTTATATATAATACTTTATCAGCTGTAGGACTGATGGGAAAGATATAGATGTACATTATTGTAATAGGATATTTCTGTATAAAGACTTAGAAATAATGAGTCCCTCTACATAATAATGCTTGATATCCTCCAGTTTCCCAACAACCACAAATCTTTCCTAGAGGTTTAAGTGAAGGTCTGAGACCTGCAAGTCAGTGTGACTCGCAGAACAGATGAACTGCACACTTTCTGCATCACAGCAAGAGGAAAGTGGGTACAGAGCTAGACAAGAAATTCTGCATCATCTTTACAGTCCTTGGAAACTGCAGGCAACAGTGGAACTGCAAATAACAAATAGCAGTAGTTCTTTCTTATAACTAATTACATTTTTTCCACAGTCAAGCCTTTCTTGTTCAAAGGCTTTTTTCAGAACATCAATTTCTTAATGGCTAGAAACCTTCCTCTAATATCTACCTTAAATTTATTCATAGACTATTTATACTCATTTATTCTTTTGCCAAAATCATCCTTTAACTTTAATAGCTCTTTGCTTTCCATGGTGCTTATTCACTCGAACAAATGATAGAGAAATATAAACACCCATCTCCTCTTTCTGGATTAAACAGGCCAATCATTTTTAGTATCCTAAATCAGGGTCTCCAGTCACCTGTTTTTCCTTTTACTGTTTTTGTGCAGGTGTTCTTTTCCAAATTGATCCTTCTTGAATGGCACATCAGGTTGACTATGAGCAAATAGTAATTTCAGACACTCTCACTTGCAACACACATGGGTATTTGTTTAAATTAAAGGCTGAAAGCTGCCATCTTCAGTGGTAATGTTACAGGATTAAAATAAACCAGTCTTCAAATGTTTTGAGACAAAGGGGTCACTGTTTTAAAAGGTAGGATGGAAGATAGAAGATGATATCTACTCCTTCCCTGAAATCTCAATCATATCCATTTACTTATTTTTAATAATTGGCAAAGCTTTTGAGGCAACACTGAGTCTCCTGCTTACAGGGCTTGTACTGCAATCATGCAGGTCTTTTCTGCACACAATTTTCTAACACAATGACAAATAGCACCACATTTGTTGAAAAAGCAAGCTCCTAAAATGCATATATTACTTTCAAGCCAAAATACAGTTTTAAAACAACCAGCCCATTTTTCGTAGCTGGAAACGCTAACAATTGTTAGAGAGGAGGAAAAATAAAAAATTAGCAACTGTTACAGAGGCTTTTCTGGGTGTCCCGTCTACTGATGCCAAAGGCACTTAAGTGTTCAAAAACCTCCAATTACAAATTATTTCATTAGTTATTTTTTAGTTCAGGATTTATATAAGTGCAGTTTTCTCCTTTCAGGACAATGCTATTACAGTCTCAGCAATCAATATATGGATAGATGAGTGCTAACCGAATACACGATACGTTAGTGTGAAATCAGACAAGCAGTTATCATCATCAAGAACAAGAGAATTCAAAGTGCATGGTTATAGTTAGTTTTGACAATTTCTGCGCAGTTACATATATAACAGGGGAGAATATACCTTGCAAAGCCAAAACACTGTTCTTGTGCAGCAGCAGAAGGAACAATTTGATAATTTTTGAAATGTATAGAAAGATTTAAATCTCTAAAGTCAGTTTTCATAAAAATGTTATCTTACTATGATCTGGTTGAGCAGCAAAAACTACGCTAAGAACTTCTATTTATGCTATGAACTTCTATTTGTTTTTCTTGTTTTAGACATAGAAGTTGTTTGGTGAGTAAATATCAATACCTGCAGAAAAAGAGTTCTTAGCACAAGAAATGGCAAAGTTTTTCTTTTCCAAAACTTGAGACACAGACACTCAAAAGAACATGTAAGTGTTCGAGACTGGCAAATCTGAAGGAGACAATGTAAATGAAAAATAAGGTTTTTTATATTTTTTCTTCCTTTGAGCTTTGATTTCCTTTTTTTCTTTCTATTATTCTATTATCAAGTAATGAATGTGCACGACAGAAATGGAGTCTATTTTCCAGCAATGCTTTTCTATAGTTACATCAATGACACTTCCTATTCCTTGAAAATAGAGGTTCTCTGAAGACTTTTCTTTTGAATCAAAGATTTTCTGGTTTGGGATGGTGGGAAATCAATTATTTAATCTTTCCTCACATATGCAAATTCAATGCAAATTTTTAAATAAGAACCAGACAATTTTCACAATATATTCCAACCTTGCAAGTGGTTTTTATCTGTTTCTCTCTCAAACCTCAAGATGCACAGTCATTTTGAAATTCTTGTTACAAATTTTATTGCTAACCCTGTCTTGCTGTTACCAAAATTTGAACATATGGGCTGTCGTATCAATAGATTTCACCCTTCAGAAATAAATTTGTACAGGTGTATACTTATTAACTTTGCTTTTCTCTTTTTAGGAGGCAGGAGCCAGATGAGTCGTGAAGGCTCAGGGGAACTTAGAACTAAAAACAGATATGCCCTTAAAGCATTTAAAAGAAATATTAATTACATTATGGCTTTTTAGAAGCTCATTGTGTCAAATACACCCACCAGAGATCTTGCTATGACAAAATCAATACAGTTCATGAAAAGTCTCCCTTTATTTTCATTTTACATATGGAATGACTAAGACCCTCAGGCAGATAAATGCTAAATCAGTACAGTTAATTTGCTATAATTGAAACTCTTGACCCTTAAAAGATGAAGGAAAACCAGGGAATTTTCATGTCTCACTGCTAGTTTTCAAAGCTGTGAAACCAAGAGAAAACATGGTGAATTGTGATGAACTGTCTCTTCAATATGGACTTTCCTTTACTGTAGATACTAAATTTTCTCCATGGTGCACTTATATGAATACTTGTAATCAGTGTTTTCCGTAATATACAGTAAGAAGAAAAAATAGTAACAACAATGCAAATAAATTTTAAACATCGAGGTCAACCTAGAGCAGAAAAGGAAAGACTGTGTGAAAGACCTCTATTGGTAGTACCATGAGGAAAACTACATCTCATTAGCAATTAAAAACTCAAAATGTTGAGACAGACACCAGGAGAAGCTTAAACTATGTGGAATAAAAACTTGCCGAAAGAAACTAACTGAGCTTACAGTTGAGTGGTAATTTTGAGTGCTAAAGGACTGAGCCAAATCCGACTTCAGTTTCCACCTTGCCAGGAGAGACATGTCAAGAGGGTATTATCAGACAGAGGGGATCCTTTAAGACTTCACTTGATGCTGCTTCTCTTTTCTTCTGCTGCCTGGAGGTAGCAACAGCAGCTGGGTGAGTTGTCTGGGTATCACTTGCTGCTCTCACATCATTTTCTCATCTTTTCCTGGGAAAGGACATCTAGCCAGATGGAGTGTCACACTGGCCTAAATCTCCTTTCTGTACTGTCCATGGGCTCACAGTGGACTGTATGCAGAAACTAAGTGCAAGAAAATCTACAAGAAATGCTGTTATAGCAGACAGCTCAAAAGTACCACAGAAGGAAAATGAAACTTGCAGAACTAAAAGGAGCAAAAATACATTAATCTAGAAGGTGTGAGGGCAAATTTATTACAAGAAGATTTTGTGATACAGGTGAATGTAATTTCTTTGTTTGAGTTAAAATCTAATTATGTATAGGTTTTTTCCACTTCAAAAGCAGCCAGGTACTTTCCTTTGGTAATAAATAAGGAATCTGGTAAAATTCCACACCAAATTTTTTGGCTTTGTGTGACATCTTAAATGAAAATACTTTCCGGAGATTGTAATAGCCCCCCACAATGAAATATAGATTAAATATTTATATTTACAACTTAAGGATAAAAGTCATAAAAATAATAAAATTTTGTTCAAATCACTGTAAAGAAAAGTTTCTCTCCCTAAAGTCCAACATTTGGGGCCAGATAAAATGTAAACATTTATTCATCTGACAATAAAGCCTGGTTGTTAGTAATATTTGTTTCTGTGATGATTTGTGTATGATAATTATTACTTTTACTATGTTCCATGTAATTAAGATAGGCATTATGACCCTTCTGAATAGTACACAGACAATGGTGGAGGAAAGACATGTTTAAAGGACAATTCTATTGGGAATTTTGAGAGAGTTTTTATGAACAGACCAATTGTGAAAATGCAACTTTACTGTCACCAGGACTTAATATTATCTCATCAGTTTCATCCTAAAGCAAGTAATCCAGCGAAAGACAGAAATGGATTTGACAGTGAATAGCAAAATCTTGCACACATGCCCAAGAAACTGAAATTGTTTATTAGCTCATAGAATTTCATGCCAAATAAATCCATAAATTCTCAGGATATTCATTTTTAGCTTTAATTACATATATGTGTGTATACGTATAAAATAATTTTAAAATCATTTTAACCCACAGATTCACATCCATTTCACCCAGGGAAATTCACTGATTTTCATTACAGAAATGAATCACTATTTATTAAAGAAAGTACAGTGTAGAAAAGAGCTTCAGACCTGTGGAGTGGCAGCAAGCTGGCTATCTGAAACCTGGGTCTCAAAAATAACAGAGGGCTTTTCTCAGGAGAACACAATTATTTGGAGAAAGGCTTGTGCAGAGATCGGAATAAAATTGTTGTCGTGACCCAGATGGAAGCTGGTATCCTGCATCTCTGAGCAAGCAGCAGCAGCACATCAGCCCATGGACCAGATTACATTTTTGGAAAGGAAACAAAGCACCGGCCCAGCCCCTCAAAAGTACAAAGAAAGAAAATCTGCACCATCTGTCCAGTTGTTGCCATGCACCTCTCATGGGGAGAATGTGCAAACCTAATGTGGTTTGTGGGGAGGGATGATACAATTTGGCTCTTGGATTTGGATGGTTATGGTCTCTTTAACCAGATACCAAAAGCTTTTGAGTACAATGGGAGGGTTTTTTTCCATGTTTGCCCAGTCTGCTACTGGAAGGAAACTCCAGTTCTGTGACAGAAGAGACATATGGCCATCTGCACAGCCAGGATGATGGAATTTTTTTTTCAGACAGAAAGGATATAAAATCAAAACAAGCAGTTTAACCAGGACTTAACAGAGAAAATATTTGAGAGCTTACTCAATTATCACAGCTAATGATCTCTTATGGTATTTGATATGGCAAGATTCCCTTTGGGGAGCAAATGATAAATGTTTGAATTACAAACCCCAGCCTAAGAAGAGTATAAATATACCGGGCTATGTCCTTTCATCATTAGATGATATATCTTGTTAAATAACCTGGCATTATTTATGAGGCACTGAGGAATTAAATAAGTTGGGTTGGTTAAGACTAAAGCATAACTCAACCCTGAATTCAGCCTCTACCATATCCTACCAACTTTTAATTTCTTGTCTACTTTATGGAAACTAAACCTACAGGAACCTGTGCATGGTAAAAGCAGACAAAAAGGTGTTAAGAGTTATATGGCATATCAAATGGAAATTTAGACAGTCTCGGGATATTAAAATTTTAGTTAAATATATGTGTGACCACTTCAAAGTATATAAAATATAATGATCAAACAAACAACGTGTGAGTTATACCAGCAGCTGTAAGAATGAAGGAAAACAAGAGGACCTGGCAGTTTAGTGTAAGAAATACTGCACATGATATAATTGAATTAAATAATCATGAATGGTATAATAATCTTCTTATCTGTACTTAAAATTCCATATATTTAGACAGGAGATTAGCCAGTGTGGTAGAGATCTCAATGCACCTTTTCTTTACTTACCCCACTCACAATATGAGTATCTTCACTATTTTTGAAAATGAAATGGCTCTGCTGTACTGTACACACAAAGCCATGCAACTTATTAGTCTTCATATCTAGTTTTTTATAGTCTAACACACTGCTGAATGCAATAATTTTACCATCTTCTGAGAGATATAATCATTCCAGCTGTGGTGCCAGGTAAGATCTATCCTTCCCCCTCTGGCACTTCTGTAGGTTACATGGCCCTGTTCACCTCATGGCCTTGTCTTGTCCCAGATCCACCATGACTTCATTGTTTCTAGCAAATCTCCCGTTTGGATGTTGATGGCATCTTCCACATAAAATGAAAAGAAAATGGTTGTAATGAATGCAAGCATCAATCAATTTTTTTTTTGCATTATTGCTCAGAAAAAGTTACTGTCAGACAGCACTAAGCAAATCCAACTTTTTCTCCCAGAAATTAAGATATCCACTAAATCACCGGTATTTGCAGTCTATTTCTTCTCTTTACTGCCTTGTGTTTCAGTACTGTCACTTATTCCTGTTTTCCTACTCAGAAAGCAGTTACAGTAGAAATGTGACTATATTGGAAGATAGATTTCCATCTGTTTTGCCTTTTTATCAATAGGTCCATCATCAATTTCCTCACAACATGATGAGAATCTGAGAAGTTTTATTAGTTTTTGAAATTTTCAGTGATAAAAGTGCATATATATAAAAAACTCATTCCTTGATTTCTGCACAGAGTATATATGGATTTTTTACCCCAGATTGCCGTATTTCCAAGTATGCTATCTTAAATTATTCTCTATCAGTTTGAAATGTCCAATTTTCATAACAGAAAAAGAATATTTCATATTAATATAATCGTATATCTTGTACATCTTGCCTATCTTTGGTTTAAGCAAGCCTGGTTGTGTCACACAATTGCTCTGCTTATGCAGGTAGGTTTTTGCAGAACAGCAGTGACACCACAGATTTGAATCCCAGACAAGAAGTGTGGGCCCCAGCATGCTTAGAGGTTCTTTATCTGTGCCCCTATTCTATATTAACTGGAATTTCTGATTGAGACGATAGGTAATTTAGGCAATTAAAAAATGAGCAATATAAATTAGATCTCTTAACCTTGCTTCTTATCTGCCAAAAAATTAAATGTGTTTGTTCCAAAGTCAGTAAAATTTTCCCAGCTGTTTTTTTATTTGTTCACAGTAGAAGTCAAGTTACATGAACAACTGATTTCCCTCTCTTATTCTAAAGCAGTAATTTTAATCTCTTCCCACCCCTTCTTTTTCAGGCTTCTAATTAATACTATTTGAAGGAATTTTTTTTCTGAAGTGCTGTGATAAACACTCTAGACATTCCAATGAATAAATTGTAGTTTGAAACCAGGACACCATGTTGTTTCAAATGAAATTACTTGACATGAAACTCCCAGACAGAACACAGATAGTGTTCAAAGTGATTCATTGATATTACAGGTTATTTCATATAGGCTAACAGGTGAACAGGTTTCTTATGCAGAACTTTCAATTTACTCTCTTTTTTTGCTGTATATTATAATGTCTGAATGCTGTCTGTACATCAGGACTAGTCTAGCATGCTTTCTAGGATTTTGGTTTTGTGGTTGTTTTTTTTTTTAAGACTGTTAAAAGCCGTTTATTAACAACTAGTGAGATTTCTCCTTTTTGCTTTGGAATTCAAATTATAAATTGCATTATTTGTTTTCACATAAAAACTTACTTTGAAGGAAGTGCAATTTCACTATCCTCTCATTTTTTATTTTTTTTTTCACATATGGCCTATCAAATCTTGAAGTTGCACCATCAGACAAGATTAAAAGTGCTTAGTTTTATCTGATCACTAGTTCACACAATCATCTTTTACTGTAATGTTTCCTTTGCTGTATTTAAACATATATTTGTTTATTCCATTCTGTAACACAGAAAATTAATACTTAAATTAATGCAAAAAAATACAGATTATGACATGAATTCTTAGTTCCAGAAATATTAATTTCAAAAAGTTCCAATCATTCGTTAAGAGTATCAGTAGTGTACAAACAAACTTCTTTTACAGACAAAAAGAATAATTAAAAGGAGATAATACATAAAAGCTCTTTCAGCAGCTTTTGATGATATTTTAGTAATAAGTTGCATTTACTGAATTAGACAATAAACTGCTTCTATATTTTGTTATTTCATTATGAATTTTTCTAGTGAATGGCCAGGAGGTGTGGAAGTTGGGCGAAGTCTGGCAAAGAGTTTGGATGATGCCAGTCTTATTGAGGGGAAAAAGAAAGACTTACAGAGTCAAAATACACATTTCTCAGAAACAGATTGGCAGAAATAATCCCAGGAACAGTCTGCAAACTCCTAGAAGGTCCCAAGGAGATTAGTGACAGTTTCCCTGGATCTATCAAGAAGAAATCTTGCTAAGGCAATCCCACTCCCTGTGGTGGCAGAGGCTCAGACCTTGTGGACAGGGATGAACAGCCAACACGTGTCCTCAGTAAGGCTGTTGATAGCATCTTATATAACATTCCTAGAAGCAAGCAAAGGAAACAGCTGAGATGAAATTTTGTTCGGAAAGCTACAGGTTGGCGTTGCATGCTTAATGTCAGGGTGGGAGGGTGAGCAGAGAGCAGTCCTTGTGGTTATTCAAACTCATCCTTGCTCTCCTTTTATTTTCACTGTGAGCTGAGAACAGCTTATTGAATTTGCATACAAGCAGCACAAAGCTGAGGGAGACTGCAAGTATAGAGAAGGGAGGTTTTGAATTTGATGTGATCCTAGCAAATTGGAAGGATATTACAAGATAAACAGTATGCAACTGAATAAGATATTTGTGAGGTGTATTTATGGAGGAGGGCCTGTGATTCTGTTCCTCAATCTGAATTGAACTTAGGACTGTCCTGGTGCAACGTCATTCAGATAACATTTCTCCAAGTGGGGTTATATGCCATGTATTTAAAGCAAAAGATCTGCTTAGCTGTGTGTGGTCAGGCAGTGCCATGTCTGATATCTGCTTGCTCATCCACCGCATGTCACTGCCTCAGTGATCACCCACATTATCTGAGAAATAAGTCCAGTGCTCATGGGTCTTAAAACTGAGCCATAACCCAAAAAAGTGTTAGCAAACTATTGAATTTCTTAGGATGAAATAAAACCCTTCAAAAGAAGTTGATCATGGAATTTTAAATTTTAGTATTTGTTTTCTGTTCTAAACAATGAATGTGTAGTATCTATAAAAACACACAGCTATGAGAAAGTGGATAAAACACTCTGAAGGCATCCAAGCTGGCTTTCTGCTTGCTGGGTTGGAATAACACTGGTTTGCCTTATTGTGCAGGATCATTCTGAAAACTTTGTACACAGGGAACTTTGTCATCTTACTGAGTGGTGGCTCGGAGAAACCTCGACTGCAGTGCGATTTGGAGTCAAGTGTGGCTGTAACTCATTGAATTCCAGTGCAGACAGGCGAGGACTGGCTCTCCTCTCCATGGGAACAGTGCCCTCTCCTGCTTTGCCAGGTGCTATCTTGCCCTGCAAACTGCATCCTCTCCCTTGCACATGATTTACACGAGGATTCAGATGGGCAACATGCAGTCACTCAGGCTTTCAGCAGCAGAAAAGATAAAAAAGCTTTTCACCGCCAAACTTTTCACCAAATAGAGATATCTGCAGGTTGTTCGTAGTTACATTAGTTTTTGACACCATCGTGTTTGGAAACAGTTTCCTGTATCTACTGCCCTATCCCCCACAGAGGCTTTGGATAATGTTTTTTAGCTTACAAAGATAATACCTCTTTAAAAAAAAAAGCAGTCTAATCCTACAAATTTGATTTGTCTTTGGTAATGTTTTTGTTGTGTTTTTATGTTTTGATAACTAGTTTAAAAGCTTTGGCTTCTGTGTTTATTCCACAAAAAAAAAGGGCCCCTTCTCGAGTTTTTGAGCACTCATAGGATGAGCAGTGGACAGATTCTCTTTTCTATTTTCATTGAGACTCTGACACTACTTTTGTTGATACTATTCCCTCAAAATGCTTTTGATATAAGCCTCAATAGCAACCAAAAAGCTATAGTAAAAATAGCTGGGGGGAGAGATTGGTGAGAGGGAGAGAAAGATTACAATCTAGTCAATGTAATAACATACAGACTTCAGCTCTGAAAACAAAGCAATTCATTTATCAAAAAGCCAAAACTGCACCTTAGTGAAATTTTCACCCAAATTTTTTCATTTATATTTCCCTTAGTTTTTAATGTCTCAGATCTGCAAATTCATACAGATAATTGAATATTGTGGATACAAGGGAGAAACACTGTAGTTTTTGAAGTAGGGTGGTTGTCAAATGTATAAACCTGCAAATTCAGAAGAAAAGCTCACAATGGAAAAGAAACCTGTTGCTGGGTGATCCTAGTTTTACAAATCTTTAGATGCAGCCATTCTTTGACTCTTAACTGGAAAATGAGCTGCCTGTTCCTACAATATTTTACTGTCAAGGCAGCCTGCCAAAATATCACAAGAATTGCTTTGACTTCAAAGGAGAAAGTATTTTGAGTGAATCTTGGGGCAACCCTCCTCAGTTTTTTTGATATTTTATGCTTTGCTTCGTCACCTGAAATGTGCCTTCTTAGTCTTGTTGATTTTTACTGCCTCTGTCTTAGCATATTTCTCTCAAAGTACCATGTTGAGCAATAAAAAAGAATATGACATAGCAAAGACACCCCAACCATAGGCACCAAAGGTTGATGGAATCCTTGAAGAGAAAGGATCTAAAAATCTGACTATAGTACATACTCATTAAAAAGATCTAACAGTATTTTATGTCTGATAATGTTCAGACTCTCTATATATATATATACAATGAAAATCCTTCCTTAGGTATTGGAACAGCTCATATGGGTCATTGGTCCAACACTGGTAGTAATTCAATGTAAATAAAGTGGGTTATTTTGCTGCTGGTTTGCTCTTCTTGGTGAGTTTTTTTGCTTGTTTGTTTTAAGGGTAATTATGTGTGCTTTAAAACACGTAGTCACTTGATTTCTACCCTCTGTGGCAGTGGGTTCTGAGCCCTTTTGACTGGACTGTTCTACATTCAGCAAAATTCTCAGTGGTTGCATTGATGTCTGTTCATTTCTCAGCAGCTGTCTTGTGAAAATTGACAGGTGACCTTCAAGGCAACTATGCAGCTTCTTTGTTCATTTATGTTGACAGATAGGTATTTAGGCTTTCCTTCTTTTCTCCAGTTTTCTGTTACTTCTTCTGTCTTCTAATTTTTTTGTCTCCTCTTCTAGGCTTATTTTCTGTTGAAGGCTTTTCCTGAATGATGTTCATCATTAGGTTTCAATTTTATTTAATAATGTTTCATTCTAAGTGATATAAAAAAGCATGGGACTGTTCAGATTACAGATATTTGAACAGTGAATGTGTAATATGAAAATAGGGCATCACAGGTGCCTAAAGTTTATGCTAAAATATTCATATATCTGCATGTTTGGAAGCATATTTTTCATAATTTATAATAAGGTGAATCAGTTCATTCTGTACATCACATTAGATTAATTCCTAGTTCCCTACAGACAAAATAGAGCAGTTGGGGTTTTTTTTCTGATTTAGCTAGAATTAGTCAAATCCTCACATACGTTCTTGGTTTTCTATTGACAGTCAGTAAGCATTGTTATTGGAATAATTTACGCTAAAGCCAACCTGTTGACTTAAATGAGGTTCTTTCTAAGGCCTTTTTCCTCTGACATACTGCAGATGAAAAATTTTGAAAATCCTATATTTCAATACAGGCTCTAATGAAGTCTGAGTCTGAAATTATTCTGTCTCTTGAGAGGTAACAGGTTTCTTTTTAAGGCACTGAACACTTGGTAGGACTGTCCAGAGACGTAAGTCACCGAAGTCCCCTCTTTAAATCAGTGCAATGTACACTCAAGCTTAATCTTAAGATCAATCTTTTAAGAAAAAATGTCTTAAAATGCTTTGAAAAGGCAGAAAACTTACAAGCAGACAGCAATTCACCACTCTCTTATACCACTTGGTTTTCTTGATTATTCTTTCAAGTTTCTATCCAATTATTGAAAAGGAAGCAAAAGCATCTTATGTGATGTGGGAAATACTGTTTAATTAAGATGTGGTGTCGAGATAGATATGAAGAGCCCTTCACTTAAATCAGATTTATTGCTTCCACCTTGTTAACCTTTATCCTCAGTCACCGACC
Source organism: Falcunculus frontatus (assembly GCA_013398115.1). Taxonomy (NCBI): domain Eukaryota; kingdom Metazoa; phylum Chordata; class Aves; order Passeriformes; genus Falcunculus; species Falcunculus frontatus. The sequence goes on along the minus strand of VZRV01006407.1, from coordinate 106,102 downwards.
ATTTTGTTACACAGAGGGCCACAGATTTCACATTTATAGTTTTTCTAAAGTGCACTTGTCACTTCCAGTATAAACCCTGACATTCATATCATCTTGGAAGCTTGATAACAAAGTGCTTCAAGTGCCCAGCACGAGGCTGCAAATATGAAAATGTATTCCACAACACTAAGGGGCTACCTTTGCTAATTATCAGGAGAACAAATGGCCTTAGATTAATGTGGCACAAGGAAAACACTGCAGATTTTAGACTGAAAAAAGAAGCATTTTAAAAGGCTAGTTATCTAGAGAAATAACTCTTTGAGCACCTCTGGCAGCACTATTTTTAAGCAAAACAGAAGAATGGAAATAAAAAGCTGGGTCTTCCATTGTCCACAGAGAAGCATAAGAAGTAAGTGGGTTTTGCAGGGAGATTTAAAATAGAGGAACTGCTGTCCTCAGTGAAAATGGTCAGCCCCAAATCCATCAGCTTTTAATATGAAATTTAAAGTATGTTTTTTCCCATGTGCATCACTTTACAATTCTCTACACTAGACTTCACAAGCTATTTTCATTGCTCAAGCAGTCTCCTATAGCAGATTTGTAGTCCTTCACTGTCTGCCCTTATCCTTTCTATCCGGAATACAATTGCATCAGATGCATGCTTTGTTACCTTCCTGCTCACCCACTTTTCCACAGCCTTCATGGGTGTGTTAATCAGCACAAATGGAGCCAGCAGCTCACCAAATTCCACCAGTGACCTTCCTCTTTTCAAACAGTGGATTACCTATGCTTGTTTTCTAGCTCCTTTGGAACAGGTATTCTCACATTACAGTTTTCCCTCTTACCTCCTCATTGTCTCAGCTCTTCTGAAGCACTGAAACATCACTGTTAAAAGCCATCTGATACAGACGTGTCAAGGTAGGAAAGTAAGGAATGAAGTTTGGAGGCAAGCACCTGTCTCAGGTTTCAGGAAGGGACTCCACACATACATTCCCCCCACTCCTTGCCTGCCACCACTGTTGTCCTAGCCAAAAACTTCATTGTTTGACTTTTCCATAAAATTTACCAAAGAAAAAATGACTTGGCCCCAGGGCACTCAGAGATGGGAAAAGTGACAAAATACATGCAGTTGAAAAATAAGCAAAGCACATAATGTTTGCTTTCTGTTACTGCTTTGGCAGTGATCTGTGTCATCTGAGAGTTCTACACTCTTGACTGTCTTTGAACACTTCTTCTTCAGCTGGGAAGTAATTGATTTCATAGCACAGGGCTTTCAAGTCCTCTGCAAAACCTTCTGCTCTACTTTTTTTCCACATTTTTATCTACTCCCATGATTTGAAATGTCAACAGCAGCTTGCTTTTTTTTGATATTTTCTCCTGCTTAGCAAGGATTTTTCGTCTTCAGCTTCTCTTTTATCATTTCCTGCTTTTACGTCTCTGATTTTTCTACAAGCTATAACCATCCAATTTAGTCTCATCAATTCGGTGTTTCTTACAACTCACCCAGGAATCAAGTGTATACTTGTTAAAAGTGTAACCACAGGACTCTTCTGAGTGCATTTAAGGCTGTTCCTCTCCCTCTTCCTCAGAAGACTGTGATTGCAGCTATTTAGGAAGATTTCACTGAAGACTGAATACCATGTTCAGTGTTATCTGAATAAGAAATTGCATTCTAGGAAAAGCCCAGGGCTAAGTTCATATTCATTTAATTGAAAAACAAACCCAGTCTTTGTTCTCAAGAACCTTCTTGCTTTAAAGGAAATTAAATGCTTAGGCTTATGAGAAAATTCATACATACTTTGATTGTTCTTAAGGTACATGAAGAAGTTTCCAAACAGCTTTGCACTAATATTAACCACTTAATTGGACAAAAGAAATGCAGTGGCAGTGTCTGCTGCAACTGCTATGATGTGAAAATTCTGTACATATCAGCTGCAAGGGCACCAATCAATGCCATGACAGAAGAGAATCAGGTGTTTTGTTTCGTTTTCCTCTAAAATGGACACAGGATGTTATTACTCATTTTCCTTAACCTATGACATTGCAAATTTGTCTGTTTTGTCCTATCAAAAGGAAATATTTTTAGCTAAGGCATCCACTCACTCATTAAACAAGGCAATTTCAGCACAGATAATAAGAGGATGGGCTTAATAATCCAGCTTTAAATATGACAGTTGTAAGAGCTGTCCTCATATCTCAGCTGAATTAATTCAGGAGAAATTAAAAGTCTTTAAGTTCACCCCCAAAAATCTCATAGCTGGGTGCAGTATAACCCTTCATGATAACAAGTTGGAAACAGGGTCAGCCCGCTGAAACTGCTGCTCAGCCACATGAAAAGAGGCTGATGAATCCCCATTAGATAGAGATGCCCAAGTGAACTGCAGAGGTCTTCAGCAGCAAGAGAGCTTAACTTATTTAAGGTTTTATAGCTAAGTACTGTGACCTTCAAATGGATATGTGTCTGAATATTAATTTAATAATGAAGTAATGAATTCACAAGGTAGAAAGCGGGTTTTTCGTTTGTTGTTTTCTTTTTTGTTTTTTCCCTCAGAGCAGCCAGTAAAGACAATCTGTACTTTCTGTATGATATCTTAGGAATTTATGGATGGTGTTGTCAAATATACTACCCCCCCGCCATTTCAGTCTTCAGGTGAGACTTCTTTCAGATATTCTGTTAAAAAAGCCTAAAACACTAATATCAGGATAATTCTTCACAGAAAGAATGGTTGGGCATTGGAATGGGCTGCTCAGGGATGTGGTGGAGTCACTGTCCCTGGAGAGGTTCAAGAAAAAACTAGACGTGGCACTCAGTGCCATGGCCTAGTTGACAAGGTGGTGTTTGGTCATAGGTTGGACCCTCTGATGTCAAAAGCCTTTTTGAACCTAGCTGAATTTAAAAAAATAAAGAATTAAAATAGTAATAAAAGTGGAATTTATTGATAAAATAATTTTTACACAATTCCTGTTACATTAAAGTACTGAAAAAATAAAAATATGCTGGGTAAACTATGACCATGTGTTTATTTCACAACTTTATGTTATGCTTGGCACTAATAAAGATTAATGGGGAGCCTCCGGTTCTTCATCTGTCTACTCAGATGTTAAGCACTAAAATTGGAGTAAGAAGTCAATCCCATCCAGACTACCTCTCAGCAAATCTAATATGCTGTAAGCCCCAAGACAGGATGGCAAAAAGGTGTCTGACACAATCTTCCTTCAAAAGTATGAAAGTGTGCCATTCTAGGGCCAGGTTCAGGTCTTACTGTCCCATTCTGCTGTAATTTGACATGATTTATTAACAGTTTCCTTCTCTGATTTGCTGTCCATCAAGAGTATCTTTGCAGGTTAATGAAAAGTTTATGCTTAGCTGACATTTATAAAGCCTAAAATCAGAAGCCAAGTAATTCAAAGAGAATGTGAAAGCTGAGCAAAGGAACTTTAGTTGCTCATAACTTTCTTGGCATATGAAGTTCTCCAGAATGAAAAATATTTTTGTATGAAGAGCTTTCCCTCACAGAGGCCTGCTCTTATGCAAACAAAAGCATAGGGCTTGATTTGAAATTAAACAATGTTCACAGGCTATACCTCCTTCCTGAGGCTTTTTTGATAAAGAAAAAATATATATAAATTCTGCTGCTTATCTTCCTTGTCCTCTGTATTTCTGTGTGGGAATCCACGCTGTGTTTAAAATTGGTTTGTAATTGATTCTTATATAGCCACAGGTGTCAACTGGAAACACTGTGATAATATAAGTTTTCATTTGATATATGCAAGAACAAGAACACAGGAAACACTGATGAATACGCAATTTCATGTTGGAGAAACATCAGTGAGAACCAAGAGATAATATTGCATGTTAGAAAAATGAAATAATTAAATTTTAGAATTAAGCTAATTAATAGTCACAATCTGTACTTTCCTTTTGACCATCACACACATCTTTTAAGACATACTTAACATCTTCTAACAACTACAGAGATTCAAGTACGTAATTTTTAAAGTTCTTACACCTTTTATCTGAGAAGAGAAAGAAAGCATCAACTTTCTTTTGTCCGCTTTTTTGACTACCAAGGGAAGAACAGACGTTTTAAACCATCACTGCAAAAAGTCTTCAGTTCCAAGTGTGTAAGGACAAGCCTGTTAGAGGCTGTTACCAAACTGAAAAGAAACATTTTGGGACATTTTGGGCTGGTTCTTTTGGGGAAGATCAGAGGCATGCCACTAGCAGGAGGTCCCTTGGGACAGCTTCTTTTCTGCCCCCACAATGATCTCTTTTTCCTCTGCCCCAAAAATGCTCAGGCAAAATTTCATTTTCAGTCCACCTTACCCAGTTCTGTAGAAAGATTTGTGGAAAACATCATGGGAGAAGACTTTTAAGCTACTGAAATGCAGTGCACTCCCATCTGAGCCTCACAGGAGCGTAAACATGCCAGTAGGGACTTGCCAATATTTGCATCCTTCTATGGTGATAGCCCAGGTTTGCTGCTCGTGTCATGAAACCCTTGACTTGACAAGTTCATCGTATAAACTTTAATAAGATGATCCTTTTCTTTTGGAAGTGTAATTCCTGTACCAGCAATCAACATAATTTCTGTGTGAAAGCTTGAGGAGGCTGTTGCTCCCAATGACTTTCTGAATTGAGTATACAGTTCACCCACCAGTGGTGTAAAATGAGCAATACTTGTGCAACCAATATTCATTCTAAGACATATGATTAAATTTCCCTGGATCATAAAGCAAAGGATAAAAGTAATCATAAATAGTTAGCACAGTTGCAAACATTTTGCAATAACTTCGAATCTCTCACATGTACAAAAAGAAGATTTTTAACGAAAAATAAAGTGTGTGAGAAAATGGACAATTTCTACTAAAATATCTGAGTCCCTAAAATAGTTTTTTAAATCTGGAAGCTAGTTAGCCTAAACCTTTTTTATTGAATTTTTTTATATTTTGGACAGTAAATTTTAGAAATGCTTGAAATAGGCAAAGGAAGTAATAAAATTTAAGGATATTTCTGTACTTCTGATAAATTTGGAGGAAATCCCTTGTTCTCACAAAAAAAAAGCGCTGTTATCTAAAACTGGGAAAATTCAGAAATATATCAATGTTTGCCTGTAACTCATTGACTATGTTTCACTCATTTCTGTGAGCTGTTTTATTATCAGAAGCTTCAAATTAGGCATGTATTTGAGTGCAATTTAAGATATTACTACAGTTCAAGATAAAAATCTTAATCACCAATTTAATCTTCCATGTATCTTGTAAATATTCAGGCTATGTTAGCATTAAGATGCATTTAAAAACTGCTGGCTACTGAATATTAGCATTTTAATTGACTGCTGAGTAATTGTGTTGTCTTCTCATTAGCTAGAAGAACTTTCCATGATCCCTAATCACCCTGTAGAGTGAGTTAATATGTACCACCGTGACAGCACATTTGAGATAAATGTGTTTGCATGATATGAAAGGTCCATGATCTTATTCTGCATTATCTGATGAAATGCAGCCTTGCTGGAGGGCTTTGAAAATGAAGATGTGTAACACATTTTAAAATAACTACAAATCAAAAAGATAAAAATTCATTGCAAAGAACAACAAACAAACAAAATCCCCCAAACCCTCCATATAGTCTATTCCCATTTCATACAAAAGATTTATCACAACCCAGGAGATTATGCAGAAATGTTTCAAATTCCCCAAACTAGATCTTGTTTACATTTCGAGGAACTGTAGCAAAATATACAGATAACTACTTTCATTGCATTTTCTTTGTTTAACTTATTTTAAAACATTTGCATAGAACAACATTTTTACAGGGCACATCAGAAACATACAGATAAAACATGTTTCCCTCCCAGACCTAATTACATGGTATGATTAGTGATCAAATATTTGACTCTCTGCAGTCAGTGCACTCACTTTTATGTAAATGGAGACAGCTTTCAAGCTGGTGTCCTGATTTTTCAGGACTCCGGAAGACCAAGCAAGGGGCTGCTCACATGAACTGAAAGAGTAACTCCCAGGAACTGTCACCAAAATGCTGCCTATCATCTCTTTAACACTAATTGATGCTGGAAAGAAAGTAATTCATTTAAGATCCAGGGAATGGAACTTTCTGTCTGAAGATACTCACCAAGGAACAAATTTTTTATCATTACTATTTTTTTTTTCTCAGAAAGATTATCTGCCACATATTGAAGCACCTACTTTAAGCCAAAGTTCTATGGTCATTACATAAAACTTCTTTATTGCACTTGTTGGTTTTATTGAAGTGTGGGCCAGGGAAAAAAAAACAGTCAAAAAAAAAAAAAAAGGAAAGCTAGCTTGTCTTTGAACAATCTTTTTGATAATTTAAAAGTATGCATCAATATATATATTTGTCAATAGGCAGCGCATCATGCAGCTCCAGAATGCAAGCATTTTATAAAGAAAACTGTTTTAAGGAGGGATACGATAATTATTAGGTATAAGAGAAGAAAATACAAAATTTTCTTAAGATACTCTTCTAGGAAAGCAAATAACTGATTTGCAGCATCATGTGTTCAACAGAACAGCTCCAAATATTTAACGAAGTTCAAACAGAAACAATATCTCAACTAAAACCTGGAGTGACCTTCATAGACTTCATCCTGACCTCCATTTAATATTGAACATTTTCATGTTATATAAAATATTTATTAATAGCTGCTTGTCTCATTGAATGAAGCATGCAAATAAAAGGAAGAACCATTTCAAAGTCAGTTTTTATTTAGCAGGAAACAATTGCTAAGGGCTGGAGTCTTGTTTGAAGTTAAAACCCAAGTTAAAACCAAAATAAAATAAAATTCTTCTTAGTAGTGCCAATAATTGACCACACAGCCAAATGAAAACATGGATTCTGTAACTATTCACACATGGATTGCTTTCTGAAAGATAAACTTCAACCAGACAAGAGCCATGTCTTAGCCAAAACTAATTTTTTGAGTTGAATAGAGGAGAACATGAGTCAAAATATAAGGGCTGCTGAAACAGAAATACTCTGGTAGTATGACAGATATTTCTAAATACAAACTTTGTGGATTGTAGAAATGAATATATCTTTGAAATTTTTTCTTATGTTCTCTTCAAGTTTGTGTTTGGTTTTGAGGGTTTTTTATTACAGCTACATCACTAGCCTTTCACAAAAAAAAAAAAAATTGCCACTAGAATAAATGTTGAAAATAGGTATAAATCTTGTTCACATCTTTGAAGATAAAGCTGTTTACCCAGCACTATTTTTAGGCTTTGCTTTGTGTTCCTGTTACATATTTGTAATTCCAGAGGATAAGCAGCATTGTTGCACTACTTGGCACAGCTATTCAAATGACTTATTCTTATGTGTATTAAGAAAATCTCTTTTGAGACTTCCTAGCAGTATTTGTTAGATTTTTCTACCATACCTGCTATCAAGGTCTCATTCCTCTGTATACCATATTTGCAATTCTTTGTAAAAACGCCTAATTTTTCAATGTCATATTATTTCTGATGTAATTTTTTTAGGCTGAAATTCATCCTATTTCAAAAGTTTTTTCGAGGCTTGTGTACTACTGAAATACCACCTGAGCTTTCAAAATAATGCCTTGTGCCAATCATAAATAAAGTAGGATTGCAATCTGTGAGGCTACTTGTCCATTCTTTGTAATTATTTATGGGTAGCCAATTGGGAATACTTTAGGGAAAAAAATCTCTGTGTCTTGTTTATTAAACTATATCTCCACGATCTGAAATTATCCTTTTGCTATTGTTAAATATATATTTCAAGGTCTGTCAACTGGTTGCATAAGACTGATTTTAATGGAAATACCTGGAGAGCTGATTTGCTAAAATAAAAGCCTTTCAGAGCTGAAAAGGCCCAGCCACTACTGAATCCATGATGTAGACATTTTCAGTAGAAGTTAAAAAGTTAAAAGTGACTAAATACCTTTTTCTTCTTTTTTTTTTTTTACGAATACACCATACTTGATGTTTGGTTGTGGTTTTGGTTTTTTTGAATTTTATTTATATTACTATTATTAAATATACCTAATTATATGGACAAAAAGAAAGCAAATTGTTATTTTAAAAGAATATATTTCATTGAAGCATAATTTCTCTTATTACAAAGTCCATCCCTCCCTATTTTCCCTCCCCATTTCTGCCAGAATCCTTGTTAAAAAGTGGCGAGTTTAGTAGTGTGGTATTCCTAAGCAATAGATATTTTCTGTGCAGAGAACTAGTGGTTCATTTTAAAAACCATTTCTTCCGCACGTTAAGTTAGAAATTGGACACCTCTATTTTAGTTCTTACTATAAAATAGGTAAACTTGACCAATCTTCCAGGTATTTTCCAGCATAAGTTTATACAAAGCATTTTACCTTTTTACAAATACCACCCTAGAGTTAATATGTTGTGTATGCAGATGTGTTGAAGTGTTTAATGTATTAGACAAACCAACTACATTCACTGTGCATTTACCTATTAGAAGAAATGTTTTGATACATTGTTAAAGAGGAATAAATACTTATATACATTAGATAATTATCATCAGCAACTCTGAGAGGTTTGTTCAGCTGCTTGGAACACGAGTTGAGTATACTGTATTATTGACTCATCCCTCTTCTTGGCTTAGTTTGCTATATAATCTTTTTAGAAAAAAATAAAACTAAAGAGAAGCATCTAAATAAGTAATAGTGATAGTTCTGAAGTCTGTTGCTTCACTTAGCTTAAAACAGGACAATTAGTTCTCACTATCTAACTAAACTACCATGAGACTGTTGAGAGGAAAGAAATGTCTCAGGATTCTGGAATTTCAACTGATTGTGAGTACCTAAATACCATCAGTTGGAGGTATCAATGAATGCAATTTCTGTAAAAATAAAGATGTAGGGAATGTATTTTTTTTCTCTAGTTCTCCCTCATATAATCCAGCTAAAAATATCTGCATGACTCCAAGTAATTATTCTAAAACACTTCAGTAACTGTCCAGATCAATATATGAATTCTTGAAAACAGAAAAACATCAGGTCTATACCAGGAAATAGGTGCAGAATAACACCAGGGTTTTTTTAAAGCACTGAAAACTCAAAAAACCCCCACTTTAGCAATAACAGAACATGTTGTTAGATGTAGTCTTTCTAAAAAGTGCTACTGAAGAGATTCAATTACTGTTTCATAACCATATGTTTCTTTTCTTATGAAATTTTGGAATCCATGGAACCTGGAAATTGTTCTAAAATTGTATGATTCCTACAGGCAAACGATAGATGGCTTACAGGAAATCAGGGTTTAAATGCGACTTCAGTAGTAAAGTGAAAAAGAACATGAATTAGAAAGTCAAAGAAAGTTCTCAGAAGACTATATTAATATCATTAACAATATATAATGAGGGAAAACATAAAAAGCTTTTGTAAGATGCTACAATCAAGAAGCATATTGTGACACTACTTCTGTAGGACATAATATTTGATGCAGGGATTTGGACATTTCAAACATGTTGGGAAAGCTATGACTTTCTCAATTACTGTTCCTTTCACAGAATGATTGAACAGTTGGGGTTGGACTTTTAATGGGCCTCTAGTCCAACTCACCACATTCAGTCTGACCTTGAATGTTCTCAGGGGCAGGGCATCTGCCATATCTCTAGGGAAAATCCTTTCAATGTGTTATCACATTTGTTGTAAAAGTCTTCTTCCTTACATCTAATTTAAATCAACACTCTTTTAGTTTAAAGCCATTACCCCCTGTTCTGTCACAATAGACCCTGCTGTCTGTCCCCATCTTTCTTGAAAGCCTCTTCTAGGTATTGAAAGGCTGCTCTGAGGTCTCCCCGGACTCTTCTCATCCCCAGGTTAGACAGCCCCACCTCTCTCAGCCTGTATTCTTAGAAGAGGTGGTCCAGCTCCCTGATCATTGTCATGGGCCTCTTCTGGATTCAGTCCAGTAGGTCCTCATCATTCTTGGGTTAGGGGCCCCAAAAATGCAGCACTCCAGGTGAGGTCCCATGAAAGCGCTGGTCGCACTCATTTTTATGTAGCCTGGGATGTGTTTGGGTCTCTGGGCTGCAAGCAGGCACTGTTGGCTCACATCCAGCCTCTCGTCCAGCAGTACCCAGAAGTCCTTCTTGGCAGGGCTGCTCTTGATCCCTCCATATCCCAGGCTCTATTGATGCCAGACCTGCCCGGAACCAGGTGCAACATCTTGCACTTGGCCTTGTTGAACTTCATGAGGTTCCCATGGGCCTATTTCTTGAGCTTGTCCAGGTCTGGGTGGCATCCCTTACCTCAGGCATGTCAGGCACACCACTCTGCTTGGTGTTGTGTGAAAATTTGCTGAGGGTGCAGTCAATCCCTTCATCTATGCCATTAATGAAGACATTAAACAGAAGTGGTCTCAATGCAGATCCCTGAGGGACAGCATTTGTTACCAGTGTCCATCAGGACATTGAGCCTTTGACAACTACCATTTGCATGTAACCATCCAAACAACTACAGGGAACCATCCACTCATCATATCCATATCTTGCTAACTTTGGGGTCCCTGTAGGGTAGATACTATTCACTGAGGATATGAAATATCGTAGTACGTAACTGACACTGTTCATATTCTGGACCTATGATTCAGCCATAATCTCAACAAATTCTTTCGTCTGCTCCATTGTCCCATTGCAAAGGCAAGTTAGAAGTGCACAAGATAAGCACATGCACAATTTATTTTGCCCAAAAGCTGCAGATAAGTTCCCAGAATTTCAAGTTCTCTTTGAACCAAGTCCAAGCGCAGAATCTTTCAGCATGGGTTCCAACTCTACAAGAAATAATTGCTTTACTCACACAATATGTGCTTGACATTTCTTGAAGAGCCAATTTTTGGTAACCAAAATGATTTCAGAGAAAAGGATAAAGGAACTTTATCTCAGTTATGTCTGTATGCAATTTTGCTCTCTCCTTTCCAGAGTTCTCAAAGGCTGTTTCATACAGCCCTGAGGGGGATAGCCTTGAGGAAAAGCAACCTCTTGGTTGTATCTGTTTTTTCCAGGCTGTGTTTTACATCTTGTGGTGTCATCAGGCAGTATATCAAGAGCATTACTGCACTTGACTTTCCTTATTTTCTCCTGACAATATCCTCAGGGTTGATAAATGGTCCCGCTTTCGCATAGAAGGCAATGTATTTATTTGGATCCTATATATAAGTTCATGAAATCATGACATTCTGCAGCAGTGACTGGAGCAACAAGAAAGGGCTATCACATTGGCTAACCCTTAGGGGATGGTTGCCGTTATCTGTCTTCATCATTAACTCCTTGAGGACTGAAAATAGGTATTACTAATAACAAGTTTCAGTTCAACAGTTTCTACCATCAGATTTATTGCCATGCAAGCTAAAAGATTTGTATTTTGCCTGTATTTTTAATGGGTCTACATTTAATTGGTGTACACGTTTCTGAGAGCAAATGCAGAAGACAAACATTGCTTACAGATAGTGTGAGGAGAGAGAATGGAAAGCACAGAAGAGAAACATAATCTGTCTTGCTCACTTTTATGCTGCACATTTTTCCTTAAGCTTGCTTACGCTTGGACCACTGTCTTAGCGATGTTTATTCTAGGAATCACAAGGTGAGTTTCAGGGAGTGTAAAGCCTGGGCTCCATGCAGTAGTCTTTGAAACATTTTTTCTTTAACTGCAGCTGTCAGTTCTAGCTCTCTCATAAAAATAGCTAAATTGATAAGACACAATAAGGAGAGGCTGAAGTACATGGCAGTGCAGAGCATTGCTTCAAAACCATGAGAAAATGGATTCCAATCAGTCTAATTCCACACACAGCCTTGTGCCAGGGCTGCTGTATATCCTGCAGCCAGGCTTTCTGACTGCCTCTGCTACTTGAGATGCAGGCAGCCACGCTTTGGCACATCTTTCTACTGTTCTTTCACAGCTCAAATGTCCATTTCATACCAGTGTCAGTTCTTTCAATGGTCCTCTAAAAAAACATCTATAAAGTACATGTGTTGTAAGTTCTTTGGAACAGGAAATAGCTCAGTTTAATTCAGTTTCTAGAGTTTGTTGACAAGAAATCACTAACCTATCTTGCATTACAATAGAAATGACAAGTGCTCCTAATAAATGGAAAGGCATTTATTTTACGGATGCCAAACCTGCTTCTGCATGTCCCAAACAGATGGGTTCACAAATCAGTTGGCTGCAATTTCAGAGGAATGCTGGAAGTTTATCCAATAGAGAGCTGGTGAAGAGCCCAGATCTGTCACAGGAGTGCCCCAAGGAGCTGCTCTGTAGCAGCCCTCACTTTGCCTGCTGCCATCAGTGGGCCAGAAACAAGGAGCAAACAGGATGGGAACCATCATGGACCACTCATCCCCTTCTGCTGGTACCAGGGATCATATGCTTTAGATTATTCCATAAGCAAGGAAGTGGTGCTGATTACTGACTCACTGCCAAATATATGTTTACTAACTGTTCATCTCTGAGTATAACTGAATTAGGAAATACATTTTTATTTGTGGTGTCATTTTAATATGTGCAGTAATTTGGTTTCATGTGATATGTCACCCAGGGGGTTATTTGTACATAAAGGGAGAGATGTTAAGCTCAATCTCTCTTATCACGAGTTAATGAAATTAAACCACAGCAAATAAATTGATGTAATTTGCTGGCACACATTAATTTCCATATCTGGGTTGCTGAAGAGCAGAGCCCACTAACACGTGCAGTTAAAAAGTGATTAAATACTGCATTTTTGGATGGCCTAGGAGGACATACAAGTAATTAAGCAGAACCTTGAATTACTTTTGAAATATTTTGGGAAAGCTACTACACAATGTAGTTGTGTATTCTTTACAAAATTCAATTCAATTATTGCTTCAGGATTTATTGTCACTTTGGAACCTACACCAATATTTCAGGTAATTCATACCAAAGAAACTATTATGGCATATTCCTTCAGCAGCCATCTGTGTCACGTGATAAGTTGTTCCTCAGTTTTGCTTCTGTAACACAAGTATCAGCATCAGTAAATTTGCTGGGAAAAATTCCCTGTGGCGGCAGATTTGTTCACCCAAACAAATGGCCCTGCTTGAGGCAGCCAGCAGATGCTGTCATCTACAACACAGAAATCATTTTCTCTGCTCCAGCCCACACTGACTGCGACTCTGAACATTTTAAATATACATAGGTTAGATATATTGTAGCTGTATAATCCAGCCACAGAGGCACCAGCTGCAGGTAACTATTAGTTCTTTTCTTCTGTCCTTTCCTTTTGCTTCTCCTGGTCCATGCTTTCTTCCCCGCACTAGGAATATGTCTATGCTACACTCTGCAGGATGGTTATTTCTTTGTTTATTTTGGTAGTGATTTGCTGCCATTGAATAATTCACATAGCACATTGTCATAGCTTTGCAATGGTCAGGTTAGGCTGGACATTTACATCGAGTCCTGTGGCTTCCATTTGCAGCTACACGGGGTCTGTCCTGACCCAACTGCTGGAATTTTAAATATTGCATGAATAGCCTGTCTAATCTTAAATGACCATGGTTGTAGAATATCAGCCACCACTGAAAGAAGTAATTAGTGGGGTCCGTATGTGACTGCAGGCTCCTTATTTTTAATAAACTTCTCTACCTGCACTGAAAGTACCACACTGGCTGATTTTCCAAATATTAATAAAACTGCAGAGAAAAAGATATCCTTAATTTCATTAGCTTTCTCTATTTTTTACCAACCCTGTTGGCTCTTGTTTCATAGCAGAAACAAAATTGCAATTCACTTTTCAGTGACATAAATCTGCCAATGCAACAAAAAGTCCCCTTTTACTGTCCACAAAGGTAGGGTGCCCTCCCACACCCAACGTGGCTGTGCCCTTGATTGGTTGCATGTTGTGGCGTATCGGTTGCCTGGATAGACCAGAAGCTTGTTTGTTCCTTTCTGGCATCTGTAAGCCTTTAGGAAACTGTCTTAGCTGTTCCCAACTGGAAATTTATTTGCAAACCAGCACCTACATATGGCTTTTTTCCTATATTTATGTAACACCTTGGAGTGAAGCACTGGGATGAATGTATTTTAGTACACTCAAAAAAGTTGGTAGCTGAATTTGGCTTGGCAGTGGGGGACGCTACAGGGGTGGCTTCTGTGAGAAGCTGCCAGAAGCTTTCCCCATGTCCAGTAGAGCCAACACCAGTTGGCTCCAAGATGGACCTGCCACTGGCCGAGGGCAAGGCTATCAGTGGCAGTGGTAACACCACTGTGATTTAAGGAAAAAAACCCTCAGCAACTGCAGAAGGGGAGAATATGTGAGAGAAATAACTCTGCAGTCTCCAAGGTCATTGAAGAACACAAATTTATATGTGCACACACATATGTGTGCACAAACACACAGAATATTGGTTAGGAATGAAACTAGTAATTATTTTCTGTCATGTTTTCTATGTATAAATTCTTTGGTAACATAGACATCATAATGATGGAGTACAGATAAAGTTCAAATAATGAAAAAATTGATGTGTTGTTAAGTAAGCACTTCTTCACCTTTCTGTACAGATACCCATTTGTGCAAAGCACAGACCTAAGATGCATGTGCAGTTAAGCACAATTTGTCCTCTAGTGATAATATTTAGCAAGTGTGTTTCAATGGTAGAAAAAAAGATTTTCTTTGGAGTAAATCAGTGAAAATACTTTTGAGCTGAAGACAGAAAAATTATTTTGGAAAAATACAATTATTAAATTACAAAGATACCTTCTTTAATCCTTCTCTCCTACCTTAATTCATTTTTAATATGTGCCTTTTAAAATATATAGCAGAAAATACAATATTTGTGTGCTTGTCACCGTGTGTTCATTGTACAGATTTGTTTAGGACCATGTGTTGCTTAGGCTATTAAACCATTAACTTTCAAAAGCATTCACATTCTTTCATGTGCTTTACTTCCTACCCTTTGAAAAAGCCCTGTCCAGTTCGGGTTTGTATCTGAGTACCTCACAACAACTTGTGTGATTTATCTTTACAAATGCCCTACTGGGTAAGGAAAAAATATCTCCACTTTGGTGATGTGAGATAGCCCATGTGCCTTGTGAACACTCACACAAGAAGTCTGTTGTAGACCTTCCTCTAGCACCAAGGTACCTTTCCCACTGTGCACAACACAAGAATAATGAGTTGTGTTAGTGAGATATTGACTCAGATTCTTGCTCACTAGTAAGTCTAAATAAATATAGAGATGCATTAAGCTTTCTGGTTCAAACAAGGCATAAGCAATGGCAGGTGCTTCTAGGCAGCAAACAGCAGCAGCATGCTGCAATAGGGAATATCAGAAATTTTTAGCTGTGGTCAGCCTTGACTCCATGTGTAATTATTAAAAAAAAATACATTATCACTGGACTGTCAAATTTTCAGCTGCTGATAAATTATTAAAATTATCTGGTTTTGGTAGCATGGAGATCACACCTGGCTAATTAGAGCTTCTAACTCCAGCATGTGTGGTCACACACCATCATATCTCTCCTCACATATGTTATTCAGTTGAAAATACTCTTTCATTAACTGATAGGGATTTGCTCTTTTAGTCAATTTTGTGCCTGATTCGGGCAGAAGAGGGGCTAGTGTTGTCTCATTGTCACATGCATACAGGTCAAAGGTTGAACCATCAGAACCTGTGCATCTTCTATACCCGGTTTGCCTCTTGTGCTCAGCTCCAGGCATTAGGAATTCACCATCAACTACAAATATGCTTCATGTACTACGCTACACACACTGTTAATGTGGAGAGAAGTTTATATCAAGCCTATTTTTTTCCCCATTTAGAATAATGTTCCATACGTTATTCCAGGTGTGTGAGAATACTGAAAAAATTTTGACCCACAATATACTACCATTATTTATGCATAGGGCCCTTGAAGAAAATATCTAAGTAAAGTGAAAGACAAAATGGAGGTACTGGTTTATGGCAAAGCTATTTCACATGTTAAACTTGTAAAGCATAGCATCAATGTGATACTAAGTGCAAGCTTTTAGAAGTGAGCTGTGTTTGAGTAAGAGGTTTTTTCTGCCCATCATGTATAATGGGGAAAAAAAAAGGCAAAAGACATTTGTCTCTATCCTTTTTAATGGCACAGTTCCCTAATGAAAAACTATGAAGAAAGGAAGCTGTTTGGTGCAGAGATTAGGAATTTACCCCCTATTTTATGTCAGAATATGAGACATGAATATTTCAAATACTTAATAAGAAATGATAAACAGTTCATTTAGCCCTGAGTCATCCATCAAACAGAAGTGCATATTTACACATCCCTGCCAAGCACAGATCTTTTAGGCAGCACCTGGGAAAACTTGACTGTTAAACTGCTTCAGGCTGAAGGCTTGTCTTCGATACCATTTTCCTTCTAGATCTCAAGCCCAGATCTTGATTTTTCCTCTTCAGTTGCCAGTCAGCTCATCCAGCCTTGGTCTGCCCTGCCCCTTTCTTGCCTCAGATTCTCTTATTGTTGTATAAATTCTCCATTCTTGACTCCAGCCTGATCCAAATCGCACTCACATCTTTAGCCTTGGTATATATAGTCTGCTTTTTGATCCTCCCTTCAAATTCCAGGCAAATTCTTGCTATTTCCCTATCTGCCAGCTTTTCTGCCCTCTAGATCAAGTGGTTGTTACTATGGCATCTGGGTTTGGCCTACATGGTACTGATTTCTATGCCCTTAAAGACTTCCTTGAAAAGATTTGAATTGTGCATTTATAAAAACTCTGGGTTTATGATTATTTAATTGCATTAATACAAAAAGAAATTAAAGTTGCAGTAAAGAGGCCATTTACAGTGTTTCCAAATGTTTTATCTCATGTATTTCTTTAATCAGTAAAGCGTGGAATTGTTTTCGTCCGTGAGAGTCAGTTGAGTGGGAACAACATAGATTCCATCTCTTAAACTTGGACCTTGTTTCCTGTGCATCAAGACTAGAAAGACAGAGGCCAGATTTCACTTAAATCAATATTTAGAAGTTTGGGTAGCTTTCTGCAGGATGTTGATGACTGGACAATCATGAGATATGTTGAAAATTTTCTGTTTCCAGGAAAGCCAAATGAGTTTAGACTGGTAAAAATGGGCTGGGCTGGGCTGGGCTGGGCTGGGCTGGGCTGCGTCCCTTGTGCCATGAAGGAGGCAGAGTAGTCTGTGACACACTACGACATAATCAGAATTTTAAGAGAAGAAAAACAATGTTTTCTTTAGATATGCACTAGGAAAGGCAACATTTTAATGAATAATTTTCTTGTGAAGCTTTCTTCAGTATGTATATGATTACATATCATGTGAACCACTGCAAACAGGGGAATCAAGAGACCAAGAAATAACAGGGTTCCTCGGGAACAGAAATTTCAGAAAGATACAAAATAATTGTAGAAGGATCTGCTCTTTTGTATAAGTCTGTCAATTTATTTTAGGTCTAGTCAGTGGGTGAATAATGAAAAGGAGAAGATGAGAGATTTCAGAGCTTTTTTTACACTGAGTTGGAGATTGCACTCCACTGGAGATGTCCTTGAAGGTATAGTGATCCATTTTGCTTAAACTGAGCAAGTCACAGAACATATTTTCTCTCTCTTTCCTACCTTACTTCTACAGCTGTAAAAGATGCAAGTCCACTTAAAACCTTGAGTATTGTCCATAGCAAACAGTAAACATGCAGGTGTGATACACTGTAAAATCAAGATAAAAGTTACACTTTGACACACAGATGAAAGAATATCTGTGAATAAACTGTTTAAATATAATCATTAGGATTATATTTATATATAATAATATTTAAATTTTAATAATATTTTAGTTTTAATTCAAAAATCAATAAAATGAGAAGCAGAGCACAGCAGAGGTGAGACCTGCAGGCTGAAGAACCTCTCTACATTTTACAGGAATTTTTCTTGTCTTATAACCCAGACGTTGCCCAGAAAGGCCAATAATAAAAGGCTATTCATCTCATATATAACACATATTTCCTAATTACCTTATTTTATTTAGTCTGTCAATAATTGAATATCCCTAATACCTTAATACTGCTAATACTACATTGATCTGGGATCTTAACCACTATTAATTCTTGTCCATCTGTAAGTACCACAGCTATGACAGAAATAAAACAAAAAAGAAACAACTCTTTTATTTGAAGAAATAATTTACTTTATTTTGAAAAGGATATACTTAGCAATTAATCTCATGTTAAAGGAGTCCGATCTTTTTTTGCAAGAGAAAGATTGTATTTTTAACTAGGTGAATGAATATTGGTAACTGAAATTACTGAAACCTGCTTACCTAGGTGGTGCCTGAGAATTACTATGGTCTTGAAGTGTTTGTTCACAGTGCTATTTCCAGGGCTTTTATTTTCATGGGACCATAGAGCAAGCAGTGATGTGGCACTGCTGCATAGTACAGCACAGTGATGTGATGCAGTACAGGATATCAGAGCCAGTGTCTGTGCCCTGACATAGGTGCAGGCATTCTCCATAATATTAGCAGATACGCATGCATCAGAAAACAGGGAACACCTGGATTCTTCTCATATGGAAGATGCATTTATTATTTTTGGATAAAGAAAGGTACCAGGTTAGATGGAGTTCCTACTTTGGTGGGTTTTGTTGTCCTTCTTACTGCACCTGGAAGACGCTGCAGTGGGGACATCACACTGGCATGAGCCCAAACTGTGATGGGGTCTCCCATTTGTGAATTGTATATGGCATCCATGCTTTGAAACTTATGAGCCACATAGTTCAAATGCAGATTCCTCAGCTCTCTCGTTTAAATATATTTTTAAAAGTCATTTTAAAAACATTTTAAAAATTTCAACCTTGCTGCTTGGTCTAACCCTTTCAGTCTTAACACCACAGCAAGTCCCCTGTCACCAAACTGACCCACACAGCACATTCACACAATGCATGTACCCTCACCCCAGCACGTCCAGCTATCTATCCACTCTATCATTCTAGTCTGGTACCAAGCACTTGGGTTTAATATCTTGAAATTGGAGTGAATGAGAGTCTTCTTGAGCTTTGCATGGAGATTCAAGTTTACTGGTGCTTAACGTAAAATGTTTCGGCCTTTTTAATTGAAATGTCATTTACTAAGAAACTTGCTCGTTACACTCTCCTGGAAACGTTTGTGTTCCCACAGACTGAGAGCACTTATTTTATTAAACATGCCCCTAATATGTACATGCTGATAGTACTTTTTTTATTTTTCTAAATTCTCATTACTCATCTCAGAAATTACACCCCCTCTCCTCTGGGCATTGTTTATCACTAAGTAAACATGATATATTTCATCTGGAAGGCAGTTTTACCAAGTGAGATTTGCTTCTTCTAACTGGCAATGATAAACTGTTCATACAAAATCAGAAGCAGTGTCTTACACTTTTTTTAAGCGAGTAGAATTTACATCCCCATAGTGAAATGAATAAGCTTTTTGCTTTATTGCCTTTTGACAAAGCTGTAGGTAGAAATAGGTATTTGCTGAAAAGGCAGAAAATGTTGCAGTTTAGTTCTGATGTATATTATATTGCATTTAGTGCAACACACACAAAATGTAATATTGCTTTCTCATGTTAAATATATACTGTAATTTTAGCATTACCTTTGTTCCAACAGATTCTGAGTGTTTACGGCTAAGACTTACATCCGTATATGCTGACATTTATAAGTCATATATGCTCAAAAGAATGAAGATATTTAGATTCTATTGGGGTAACTTAGAATTCAAAAGCTGTGTACTTCATAGTATATATTTGCCTGCTTCCTTTCCCTGTCCCCCATCTGAACATTTTCAAATATTCCACTTAGACAATTCTGTTGAAACCAGAAGGTTTAGGTTTTTTGTCTCTGAACCATAAAGGTTTTTTAAGCAAATTGTTTTCCTTGAGACACAACACAAATTGCATCAAAGGAACATTTTTTGGAGCAATAATAATCCCAAATCTGTCTTTAAGCATTGGGCTCTGTATCATCTGTGGTAAATGACTTATTTTGATATGGTATTCTCTGACCAGAAAGTTAAAATAATCTGAAAGACATTCCTGTCCAGTGATTTATCAGATTCCAAATAAATATGAATCAATGCTTCCCTGTGAGAAGCACAGGAACTGGATCAATGGCAAAATTGATGGGAAAATGAATATGTTACTATTTTTGTGACATGAACAATGTAAATTATTCCTTTTTTTTTTTTTTTTTTTTCTGTGTGCATATTACTTCAAGTTTGGGTTCTGGCTTTTTTGTTGCTTCCTCAGATTGAAAAACAAAATTTTGTTCTAGATGCTTAGAAGGTGATTTAAGGTACTTTAGCAATTAAAAGAAGTTATCCATTTTATTTATATCATTTATTCAAATCTTAGGTGTCTTCAAGAATCCAAAGTTACAAAAAATGTGGAGTCTATAAAAGCATATTCATTATTTTTCTTTGAATGCATACTTCTTGAACATACATACGATAAAAACAACTGATGAACCTAAGCTCAACTGTTTCCCTGGAAACATCTTCAGCTGTTTGAACCCCTCTAGTTAATTTAATACATGGCTCAGCTTCAGGTCTGGTATATATATTGTTATTTTGGGCACTAAATTCCTGACAGGGATGGGGCAGGGGAGGGGGGATGTCAAATCTAACAGTAGGACTTGTATGTTTCAAAAAGTGATGCCTTAGGTCACACTCAGAGCTCTTCAGTGTTTACATATGAAAGTGGTCTTTTTCTCAGAAATGACCGAATAGTGTCCATTAATATCCGGGAACTAAGCTCCTCTGAAAATCCTCTGTTGCTTTATTGAAATGCTAAAGTAAAGATTTATGCTTTTAATGTTATGCATGTGTGTAAATGTAAAGCATCTCATTTACAAAAATCATCACCACATCAGTCTGTAATTGGCTCTCAGCTTCAGCTCAGGTGTACAGGATTGAATGCTTGTTCCCCGCAAAAGTTAATCTTCTTCCCAAATGAAAAATGAAGACGTTTTGGATACTGGCAGGATTTTGCTACCTCATTCTGACTATAATCCTTTTGCAGAGCTGCTTGCATGAAATGAAATTTTTTAATATTAATTTCAAAACCAAAAATAAATTTGTTTACTCAGTGGCAAAAGCAGCCTGCAACCCTCCAGTACATCCTTTCATCCAAGAAGAAACTTTCAAACCTTTAATCCTCACTTTTGAAAATTTTTTACTGAGACTAACTCTGATTTAATTTCATTCATCACCATGAGACTGGTGAACGATAAATCAGGCTCATTATTCAGAACTCATTTATTTTCTTGTCACTTCCTTTTTTTTTCCTTTGATTTCCTTCTTTATTTTTGTCCTCTCCTATTCCAACAATTTAGGTGGATAGTAGCTACTACAACATGATTTACATTGAACACAGCAGTGAGTCAGTGCACACATTTGGAGATCTGTGTAATGAAGAGCTGGGAATGCTTTCACCACCAAGCCCACCCCCAAGCTATTCACTGACTAGAAAAATACAGACAGAACTGATGTGTTCTTAGTGCTCAATGTGTTGAAAATACTCCTACAATATCATATAAACTACAAAACTCTCTAAGCTGAAATGCTGTTGCATAAGATGTTTACATTGTTCAGTGCCTTCTTATAAGATTCCTAATACATTTTTATATATATTAATCAGTGAAATATCTTGAAACATTGATACTTTATTATTGATCTTGTTATTGAAAGTAATCCAAATGCTTGCTTCACAGTACCTTTGAAGAAAAGGGATTTTTCCATTGAGGAATGCAAGGAGAAATTAAAAACAGAGTATATGTTCAGTACATACATTTGTTGGTTAGCAACTCAAATATTTTGCTTGTAATGATGTGTCTTGGTAGCTGTAGATAGCAGGAATTTTCATGGAAAGTGTCAGCCACCTAAAATATTTCACTGTTTCATTGATCTCACTTTTGCTATCAGGATCAGTAAACCTTCTTTGACCTGAAGGTCAGTGTAGGAATAGTAATCTAGTGGCTTCTCTAGAGATGAATAACATTGTGCATCAGGTAGTCAAATTGTTCCTTTTGCAAATAAGTGGTTCCAAAAGGAAATTTATAATCATGGAGAAGTAAAAAGGTCAGATCTTCTGTAAGTCTTCATATTTGCAGCCAAATACGTGCTGCAGATGCTAATAAAATTTTTCTACCGTGTAAAAGAAGATATACAGCAAGGTTTTTTAACTACATGGCATATATTTAACAAGTAAAAATTGTCTTCACCTCTATCTGAAATAAGTTTACAGCTGTGAACCAGGATTATTTATTAAATGTATTTTTATTGCTTCCACATCTCTCATTTTCATGAACTGCCATATTATTTTGTCTAAAAAACTGCTCAAGAGTTTAATAAAATTTCATTAGCCACAAATAACCCAAACAAACAAGCAAATGAAGCAAAATTTATAAATACAAACAAAAAAAAAAAACCCGACCTGGATAAAACTTCCATTTAAGCTCAAATTTAGTTTCATATAAAACTTCTTCATTCTTACTCAGCATATATCATAGAGTTATAGGAATTTTACTTTTACTTCCACAGAATAGCTATATGTGGTTTTTTCCATCATTTTTGCATAAATTTTTTTTTTTTTGGTCTCATCAAACCACGACACTTATATAGAGTATTTTTCATTTGGGTTGTATTCTTTAATTTTGATCAGAAAAACAAGCCAGATTTCATTTATTTTTAAAGCCACGACAGCTGATCTGATCTTCTAACCATAAACACTGTTTCATCAACCAGAGGCAATAAAATCATGTGAGAAGATTAGTATACAGTGGAGAATTTTTTGACCAATCTGTGGTAGTTACAAGTTTTGATATGTCACAAAACTTCAAATAGGCACCCATTTAACATTAAACACATTTTTGAGTGCTCTTTCTTCACATGGGAAATATGTGCAGGTATAAGCCTTTTTTATGTTATGGGATGCAGCACAGAATTGATTTTTAGACCCATAGTGAATTTGTGGATTCACAATGAGAAAAATCATCTTTTGACTTGCAAACAGAGTACCAGTTGATCAAGGAATTATTGTAAGTAATAAATACAGAATTCTCCAATTTCATATTGGAAGATATGCATTTAAGGTTATAGCTATTTCTCCCAAATCTGGTGATAAATCTGCCATTTAATTCTCGGGATTTTTTTTGCCAAGATTTGAATGTCTGTGGTTCCCTAAAGAATATTTTTGCAAAATAAATGTTTTCTTGCAGCCATAATAATTTCCTAACTTCTTAAATCTTTTTACTACTGCTAGATATCAAGAATTAAAAGAAAAAAGTCTAGGATCAATAACTCATCAGACAACTTTTATGTGTGTTCCACTAAATTCACTGTATAAAGAAATAAGAGGTAAAGTTTCTAGTGATTTTGAGTGATCCCACAAAACTATATGTCACAGTGGTCCCCTCTTCTGTGCAGTACCCTGTTTCACATTGTTTATACACACATATTCTAGAAATGCCTTCTCTGTTTGTGACACTTCTTTAAGAGATTGTATTACTTAGCTGCACTGCAACTAAACTGTATGAATAGAATAGTATAAATCTCTGGTTTCACTTCCTACTTCATTTCCCTAATCCTTTCAGTGCCACTGGAATAATTTTGGGATTCGTGTTTCAAAATTGCGTGTCAGTTGGCTTCATAGAGCAACACCCACTGTAATTCACAGCACTGCTTTGCACACTGCATCCCCAGTTAAGGGAAACCAAATACTTTTTCATTGCTGCTCACATGAAAATATATTTCTTAATTTTTCACAGCCAAAGACCCATTTCATTTTCTCCCCTGCCGCCACCACATTTCCAGCAGTGTCATCAGAGCACATGGCCCTGCCACAGCATGTAATTATCTGTACAAGCCAGAAAGATCCAGCTGTGAAAGGTATTCGGCTACAGGTAACATATGGCTCTGCAGGGTGTCCCATCTGCCATGGCTTCAGCAACCACAGACAGTCGCATGAAAGGCTTCCCAGTGACTCAGCTTTGAGACTGCATTCTCCCTTCTTGCGGCTCCTCACCCTGTTTTCTGTTTTCATACAGCTTTGATTTTAAGTACTCTGTATTCTCTGGCATGATCTGTTCAGCAACAGTAAAGCAGGCACTTAGAGAATGGTACCCATATTTATTCTGAATGAAGATTAAATCCCTTAAAACTCTGTTTTAAAGTTTATGTCTTTTCTCCTTTGAATTTTATACCTTTTGACAAAACCAAATGCATGTGCCTGTTGATAAGGAAATGGAATGACCTTTTCACCTGCTAGATAATTGGGCAGTCTTGTCAGTGTAAGACAGTTTGCAACTTCTGCCTGTATTCCTATCTGGGGGTGAAGACTAGAAGAGGTGACGAAGTTTACCCGGGCCTCCTAGTTACTATGAAAAATAGAAGTTTTAGGCTAGAAACGTGGTTTTCAGTGCAGACAGTTTTCTTTTGCTCAGTTCTTGTTCAAAGTAAAGAGTCAGGCCATAGCACGGACACATCAGTAGTAATACTGAGGGACAGCCTGCTCTTCTTTTCCCTTCCAAAATGTTTTTCATGTCTTCTTTCAAGGCTCTTTGTGGTTGTTTTTCATACACGTTATTGTACTTTCTCATCAGTAGCCCATCTTATAAACGACACCATGAATAATTATGAAAAAAACCTCTTTATCCTCCCCTCTTCCAGTACTGAAGCAGAGTTTGCTTGTTTGGAAGGCTAAGGTGCATGGTTTTATATCCCCAGCTTCTGTTACTGAAGAAGCTGAACTGGACTACATCAGGCATAGAAACACAAACTGGTCAGCATTCAAAGCCATCCTTCATTCCTTGGCAGAGCCAGAGACCTGCAAGGCAAAGACAAGGGATTCAGGGAACATTTCTGTCTCTAAGGGTTTCTCAGAGATTTCAGTTGACACTTTCTCTCTTTAATTTTCTTCCTTGTATTTGTTGTATTTTGGGGGGTTTTGTTTGCATTTCCTTGTCTAGGACATTTACAAAAAATGTCTTCTTGTTTCCCACTGTGCTGACTGAGTTACAGCTTGATTTCCTGTAGAAAAATTCTCTCAGGGAAGAGAATAATTCTGCCTGTTTAAAATAATTTTAGCCCTTTTTGTCTGCAATATTTTATTAGTTGGAGTTGAATTGACTTATGCTGAGGCAGAAATTGGCTTAGTATCTTTCAAGTTACATAGCTACATTTAATATCTTTCAAAATTCTCTGAACGTTTTAAAGATGTCACATCATAATGTGCAAGTGAAACAGAATAAACTGTATTAATACAGCTTTATTTTGAATATAGAACACTCTTTCCCGTTTGTATCAATGAGAGCAATGGCAGGACACTAAAATTACAGGGCGGCAATATTATGTTATTTCTGCATGTAGTTGCTTGACCATTTAATATCATATTTATAAACAGTGTAGGTTGAATAGTAAACACCACCAAATTACAGGTTTAATAAAATTACTATTTCCATCCCTGCTGAACAGATTTGTTTTTCCAAAGTTAAATCAGACACTATGGCTAGGACGAATACTTTCAAGCTCTTTAAAGTTTATTATTGTCTCTGGCAAGAAAAGAAATATTGAAAATAATGTTTTAAATTGTCCCTTAAAGCAGGACATAAAAACTTGTATCTGTAAATGTAATCTGCTAGCACTGAATATTTTCAGTGTAATAAACCTAAACACGTCTCTGCTCTGAATGCTTTTTTGCTTGTACAGAAATATATGGCTTTATTAAGTGGATGAATAGTGTTGGAGTAAATACACTAGACTCCATTGCCTCTGATGCTATGTACAGTTCCTAGGATTTTTCACCTTTTATCAGGATTGACGAACCCACTTGGAAAGCTTAGCACACCTAGTTAAAAAGAAAGGTAAAAGCCTTCTGAGACAGATGTCTTTTCTTCCCACTTTTTTCAGTGACCCAGGTCAGTAAAGTACCTCTCCAATGCCATTTGCAGGAGGCTTCTCCTCCTCTATTAAATTTAAAGCACACCCAGTTAGATACTGTTTCCCCTTGCAGATCTCAGACCGGTTGAATTTAGCTGAGGTCTTTGGTGGAGACAAGTCACTCCTCCATGTGGGGAGACAATTGCAGGTGTCTCTAACCATGGAGAAGGGGGAAGAGAGAGAAGGAGGGAGAGAGGGAGTGAAGAAGGCAGAACAGGAGTACCCCCACTTAAAATATTGTGTGCAAAGCAGCATGGAGTCAGGAGGACTAGGGCTGTGCAGATCCAATGGCTTGAGAGCATTCTTGTGAGTCCTGACAAGAGAATAAGACTCAAGAGAAAGAGCTAGAAAATCTGTTTAGTGCATTCCTCTGTCACACTAGGCATTGTGCATGCCAGGAAGCAATGTGAGATTTTGAGAGAAGTATGTTTATTCAGATGCTGAAGATAGGGTCAATAAATCTCTTTGTCCTACACATCACTGTAAGGAATTTTGATTTCTGCAGCCCCAGGACACAGGAATGGATATGCAAGCTAAACCATCAATATGCAAGCAATGCAGCTCTACTCCATAAGCTTTACTGCAGCCCTTGGCCACACCACCAGCTGCTGCCACTCTAATCCTTTCTACACAGTTACTTTTTCCCGTGGCTATGGATGTTATTGGACTATTGTTCATATCAGTATCTAATCCAGGCAGTTTTCAGCTCACACACTGATGCTGAGAGAACTACTCTACAAAGATTAACACATAGCACACACACAGAGATTTACACATCATTTTAGTGCTTATCTATAAGTTATCTCTGAAGCTTAAATGTAAAAGGCTTCATATATGATTGAAAGTAGTACTCACTAAAGAGTCATGTATTCCATGTTCCTAAGATGCTGCAAGAAGTCTATATGCAGGATTGAGTTCTCTGAGCTGAATCTTTTGCTCCTTCCCCTGCTTAGCTCTTCAGGGCTCACATATTATTGCAGATGCATTTTTTCTTGTTCTCTGTTGGCTCAGGGTAGCATAGTTACCCTGTTGTGGTAACTACACTACTTATCTCCTTACTATCATCTGCCAGCTTAACAGCTGCTTCCCTTTGGCTTTTCACCTCCATTGCCTTTAGCTTTTTCAGCCTCAGCCTGTGTAGTAATCTTTGCTGGGTTTAGAAGGGCCAGATAGCAAGCAGAAGATCCCAACATTATTCATAATACTGTGTAGAGAATGAAGCTCTATCAAAGCACAACCAAAATTATGCTTTGTGTGAGCTTCACAAGGTGTTGGCTGAGGTAGAGTTTATTTTCTTCGCAGTGGTTAGTGTAGGACTATGTCTGGATTTGTACTGGAAAAAGTGTTGATAACAACGAGATGTTTCCGTTATTGCTGAGTGGTGTTTGCACAGCATCAAGGGCTTTTCTGCATCTTGTATCCCCCCTCCAGTGAGAAGGCTGCGGGTGCACAAGAAGCTGCGAGGGAACATATCTGGGATAGCCAATCTCAGCTGACCAGACGGATATTCCAGACCCTATGGCATCATGCTGAGCACATAAAGCAGGGG
This sequence comes from Falcunculus frontatus, assembly GCA_013398115.1. Taxonomy (NCBI): domain Eukaryota; kingdom Metazoa; phylum Chordata; class Aves; order Passeriformes; genus Falcunculus; species Falcunculus frontatus. The sequence continues at coordinate 78,632 of VZRV01006407.1, read as the reverse complement.
GAAGAAGAACAAACTGGGGGGACTTTTAGAGAGATGCCATTTGTCTTCCCAAGCAAATGTTATGCACGACAGAGTCCTACTTTCCTAGAGATGGCTGAACACCTGCTCAGGAGAAGCAGTGAATGATTTCCTTGTTTTGCTCTGCTTGCATGCACAGCTCTTGTTTTCCCTATTAAACTGTCTTTATCTCAATCCATGAATTTTTTTACTTTAACTCTTCCAATTGTCTCCCCAGTCCTGACAGTGAGGGAGTGAGCAGCTGTGTGGTACTTAGTTGCTGGTTGGGGTTAAAGCTCAACAGAGAGAAAGCCAGGAGAGGAAAGAGGATGAGGAGATACAGCCAACTAATTAAGCAGTTGTTTTCTAGAATGATTGTAGAACAGATTGTCTTCGGGCACTGCAAGATGAAAATAACTTATAAAGAGGTCTGAAAGAAAACAGTCTTTATGTGAAGCAAAATATAATGGAAAGTGGCACATTAGCAAATACAAATGAAATGTTAAAACCTGGCAAAAAATATTAATAGATTTTAATGAATGTTATAGATAACAAGAAAAAAAACTATTGATTTTTAAAGTTAAAAATACATGGTCATGGTACAGGTTTATGTCTTGTTGTGTATCAGTTTCATTCTTGGTTGTTGTTTCTCTCTTTCCTCTGCCCCTGTTTAAATAATTTTACACCCATTAGCTAATGTTGAACAAATTTGATACAGCCATAATATTTCCCAAAGATATGTTAGTCATATGTGTTTCCTGAAATAGATCTATAGATACAAATCAGATGCTTCCATTTAATCATCTAAAAGCTTTCGATGATACCAAAAATAACTACTGGAGAGTACACAGAGGACAGAGGGAAATAACTTTTAAATATTCTAATTATGGAAGAAGTTTCAGCAGTGTCTTCCAAAAAACTGCAAGGCACAATTGAATAAAATCAGTATTTATTAAAAAATTCCACGTTGAGCCAAGATTGTCAAAAAGAGTAAGAGAGATGAAGGGTACTGTTGCATCAGTGGAAATAAGGTGAGATGATATCAAGATTCTTAACAGTCAACCACAAGGGAAAAATACTTTCAAAAAGCTCAAGATATAAACCCAAAGAAATACAAAGAAAGATTCTGGCATTGCTAGGGTCTGCATTAGAAATTAATTTTGGTGATTAATTTTGGCGATTAATTTTGGTGATTAATAATGGAGCCGCAGCCAGCAAGCAAAACCAAGCTGTTTGAAAGATGACTATAGATTGGAGCTATGAACTTCAGTTTTAAGATGTCATGAAAATAGACAAATAGAAATGGATTCTAGAAGTCCTAAAGGTGAGAGGCATTCCCAAGAGGTACAGGGAGAAGGATCAGGACAGTGTCACCACAATGTGGGCAGATAAATCATGGGCATAGCTGTTGACCAACATGGCCTGCATTTTGTGATCTAACAAGTGTCTTCCATCATATCATTACAGAATCTTTGAAGGACGTTTTAATTACGTTAAACTCGATAGAAACAATGGTAAGGGTTTTATAAATATTTTTGACCATTATTAATTCACAAAACTTTGAAAATTAAGTTTTATTTAAGACAGTTGTTTCTCCACTTGCCAAGTTTCACAAGCACAGAGCTACTATTTAATGTAGAAAATGACATCACTTCACTTGGTACTGCTGAAGAGGAACTTCAAATGCATGAGCAGAGCACAGCCAGCTTAAAACAACACACAGAGAGAAAGACAGCAAGGAAACGAGACCGGTCTTTGATTTACAAATGCTTCTCAGCAATGAATTCGTTTCAGGAACAGAAAGCAATCTCTTCTGGAGAAACAAATAAGCAAAAAGCAAAACAGAATAAAGAGCCAGAATGTAAACTAAACACTTGTCTGGCTCAGAGCCTCCAGTTTGATGTCTTGGGTTATAAATAATCAAGTGCACTTGTATTACCCATGTTGTAGAGCACTGGTATTCATGAATACTTAAAAATCCTCTGACAACTGGTAATGTTTCTTCAACCATAAAGTACAAAAGGCGAATTAGTGTTGTTTTTTTCATCACCCTTTGTGGGCAAAAAGATCAAAGACGAGATTACCATATTGGCAAAGACCTTGTCAGTCTTTTTCTCTGCTTATACATAAAGATGTGTTTCAGCAATATGACAATGAAGACTGGCAGATGTTAAAACGAAAGTCACCCCCTACATAAATTGAGCAACTTCAGGATATGAAGTCTTTCATGAGTATTTTATAAAAGGATTTATTCTTCTTTCATGTTTATTTAATTATTTTATACCAAGAACTGGACAAGTCAATTTTTCTGTGAAACTTGCTTCTGGCATATCTGAATTTTCCTTTTTAACTGCAGAACAGGAAATCGCTATCTCTGTCATAGAACATAACTTCCCAGAATTTTTATGTTTAACATAATTACATCACTAATTTAATGACAATATCCAGTGAGTAAAATTGCAACGTTGCAATGTTATGTTCTATGCTCTATATACTATTATACTGTATGCTAAAATTTAAAATGTGCATTTTTCAACAGTAGAGATTCCCTTGTTGGAGAAAAGATCTATGTGAAACATTTCAGTGAAATGTTTGTCACTGAAACTGCAGAACAATGTCAGCAAGGTGTGAAACTTTCCTTTTACTATGAAATGTCCATCTTTTAATAAAATCATATCTTAAAACTGTAATTCTGCATATGATGGTACTGCATGTGTAAAGTAACACACAATGTAATTTCTATCCTAAAAAATTATGTGAACACATTTCTTTAAATCAGATTCTCAGAATTATCTTTGGTAATTATTCTGAAAACGGGGAAATTTAAAATTGTAGCAACTGTGCATTTTCCACATTTTCTCTCCTGCCACCTTGTGCACTTCCCTCAGACATTGTCTCAAAATATGCACATACCAATGCATCCATGCCTGAAAGAATCTAATGGAAAGAGTGACCTTCACTTGCCTTTTGTGACAGTCCAGAGGTGAGTGTAGCCCAGAAGTGATATCCGTCTCCATCCCTGTTTTGCACCTGTGGCTCTGGCTAAGAGCAGCTCTCCGTAAAGCCATTTATATGGGGTACTTGCAGACGGGATGTGACAGTCTGGGGTGCCGTGACCATGCCCCCAGGTCTGCAGCTTGCCTGAGCCTGTGTAGACTCCATGGTCCTGGCAGGGAGCGCCGGCAGCTTTGGAACTCAAGTCACTCTCCAAAAGTGAGGATTCACTCTGCCTGAAATGGAACTGTGGCAGGAGCTATGGGCAGTACTTTGAATAGCGCCTTAGGGAAACTGAAGGCAGATCATCCTCTAAAACAGGGTTAGATGCTGCATTACGGTTCTTGTGAAAGCAGCCAGCTGAGTATCCATTATATCTTGCATTTAACATTTATCTGATGGGTTTAATTAAGACTATAGCCTCTTCTCGTGGGGCAGATTTGCTCTGGATAGCATTTATTTTCATCCTTCCTATGAAGAAAGGGCATTAAAATAAAAATTCAGTCTTTTAAGGTCTGTAATTCTAAAAGAATACAATGTATTCAAAGACCACTGAAAGGTGTGTTGCTAAAAATCAACGTGGTAACAGATAGAAATTGTTTTTCACATTTTAGCCATAAAGAATATTCACTACTGGTGTATGTGGTCAATTCTGAGCAATTTGCAAGATAATTTTTGGCCACAGAATGTATTCAGAAAGGCTTTTTTCTTTGATTTTGGAAGGATGAACTGAAAAATGGTCCCAGTGTTCCCCCTGCTGAAACAATCAGCATGATTTGAGGTTGTTGGAAAGCTGACGAGAAATAAGAAAAAGTAACATCTGTGTTTTTGCCAAAGAAAATTCCTGGAAGACATTTAATGTATAAACAGGTAGATACTAACTTTCTCTCTTTTTAAAGACTGTTTTGACACACCAGCATTCTTAATGCTAAAAGCTGATATCCCAAAGTTTATTCATTTTAGTGACCCATGTATGATTATGCTCGAATGCATAATAAAACCACTAATTTTATAGAAGAGGAGCTGATTAAAAAATCTTCTTTGGGTCTGCTGTATTGTAAGAAGGTGATACTGTTGAAAATAAAATACTTAAGAATTCACCTATAAATGAAAAAATCTGTTAAGATACCATTGATTTTGCTGTACAGCAATTGTAAAAGACATTAAAATTCTCTGGTGCATCTAAAATATTTGTCAAAATGTATGGCAATGTTTAAGGTTACAGCACAGAACCACAAGCTTGCAATGTAACCTTCAGGAAGTCTGAAACTTTTTGATCCAAAACTTCATGAAGCTCATCCATTTCTTGACCTATTCCCTTAGCTCTGTGGTTTCCTGATGGAAGCAAATAATAGACTGTAGTACTTTATTTCTACTTCTATACAAAAAGATTTCCCTGTGGTTTTCATGTGTTTCCTGAAAATAATTCTAAATCATTTTCATATATTTTTTTAAAGATACGAATCTCACATATACCCAGGGAAAAGGTCTATTCACTTGCTGTCTGTTCATTTAAAGTAAGAGAATGAAAATTGGTTTTCACTCAAGTAGGATAAAAAATAAACTCTTTATAGCCAGGACAACTGGCTATATAGAGTGTATAACAAATTCAGTATTTTCAACACAACTTTTACAATGCTTTTTTTGTAATTTTAACCTTTCTTTCACCAGAATATTAATTTTTCTGCCAATTTATCTACAAAGTCCTTGAGGGCATTACAGTCTCTCAAGATTTAGTGATTTAATATACTGAATTTCTTGCATCTTCTTTTTATTTCTATTAAAATGTAGCTATTTTACTGGGAAGGGCCTAGCAAGTCCTTTAAAATGTTTTGCTTAACTAAAGATCAAATACCGTGAGGCTGGAGATGAACCTCGTGTATAGGTCATCTGGGCCCTACTTATCCTTTTAGTGAAGGAATATTCAGTCACATGCAAGAAAAAGAAAAGCATGTATTAGTAAAAACAAATAAATAAAAAGCTGCCACTTGCCTTCCTGGTTAGCTTTGACTCTTAATTGAAGGAAAGACTCCTTGGTTTCCCAGATGTGAGTCCTATACTGTTGAAGAACAAGAAAATGCCCCTTAAGCCTTGGGACATGCTTCAAAAGAGTTCTTTGGTGTTTTCAGCTGCTTTCATTTTTGTTTGCACAAATGGAGACTCTTGAAAGGACTTTACTTTCAAAATACATTTTCTGAGTAATTTTGTTAAAACTCTGTTCAAAGGAAGAGTCTGTGATTGGACATCCAGAAATGAGGCACCCACTACTTACAATGAGTCTATAATCCCTTGGCCAGGAAACTACTGTCCATTCTCATTAATATCTCACTAATCTCAGCAAAAAGAAAAAAAATCTTCCTACTTTAATAAAACACTATCTTGTTCTCAAAGATAATGAAGAATAGATCAGTTCCAAATATTATTGTTGTTTCATTTTCAGTAATTCACATTATATGTGCTGAAATTGTGCCCTTACAGTTTCATTTGATTTAGCCCCATTTATTGCTTCGCAGTCGACTAAGGGTTTTCCCCTCACACATGCTCTACTGTTCTCTCCTATGTATGATTTCTTGATGGGTGTTTTCTCTTCTATTTTGCTTTAATGATTTCACATTTACAGCTTAAACCCCCGGATCCACAAATACTATTGTAATTTGCACCGTTTCTCCAGCTCTGGAGCTGCCAACAAGAGAAAAAAGTGAACCTGTTGGAGGGAGTGCAGAGGAAGCCACAAAAATTATCAGAGGGCTGGGGCACCTCTCCTGTAAGGACAGGCTGAGAGAGCTGAGGTTGTTCAGCCTGGAGAAGAGAAGGCTTCAGGCAGACCTTAGAGAACCTTCCAGTACCTAAACAGGGCTTACAAGAAGGTTGGAGAGGGACTTTTTACAAGGGCATGTAGTGACAGGACAAGGGGGAACCTAAACTAAAAGAGGAAAGGTTTAGATTAGATATTAGGAAAAAATTGTTCACTGTGGGAGTGATGAAGCATTGGAACAGGTTGCCCAGAGAAGTTGGGGATGCTCCATCTCTGGAAGTGTTCAAGGCCAGGTGGGATGGGGCTTTAAGCAACCTGGTCTAGTGGAAGCAGGGAACTAGATGATATTTAAGGTCCCTTTCAACTCATGCCATTCCAGTGATTATCTGCCCAGAAAAGAAAATAAATTCATTTTCTCTCTTGTGACAACTAGAGATTAAGTGTTTGCTCTCACCTGCAGCTAACACATGGTGAGAGAGAGGCATTTTTTAGGCTGTTTGTACACAACTAGGCCCTAGAGGTGGCTGTCCAGCATCTCAATGAAAATAATCGGTCTGCAAGGAGCTGGGCTGCTCCTCCTGTGGAGCTGATGAAGGATGGGGGCAGTTCAATGTCCTGTGGTCACTCATTTTCTTGCAGCACTGGAATCTTAACCTCTTAGGCAAGATCCTTTGCTTCAGTGTGATCTCGCTTGTTTGAGCAGGATGCATTGACACCAAACATGTGTCTGCAGAGTGCTGGAGGAAATAATAGGATACAGCCAGTTTGCTGGAAAACCGATTTCAGAAATTCTCTCAGGCAGGTAATTACTCCTTGTGCTGATCTTATAGAGAAAGTCTTATCCAAGACAAGCAGAATACTAAAGCTTTCTTTATCCATACGTAAATGCATCAGAATTGTTTCAGAATCACCTGGTCTTTTAATAGTTTCTAGCTGAAGACATACATATACATAGTAGAAAAAATTACACAAAAACCCCACAAATATCATTTACCAGGACTTGAGATGTATTACCACATTAATATATGTTAATATATATGTTAATGTATTCTAATCTTTGTTAATTTAAAACTCCCTGTATGAAATTATGACCTTGGTTTACTCAGAGGAAAGTTTTTAGAAATTTACAGTTTTCAAAATCGTCATCCTAACTAGCTTATTTTTAGGGCTTCAGATTTAGAACTTAGCTATGACTACTAAAATGAGAATGCATAAAAGAAACATTTGACCTCACAAAGTAAGTGATCCCTATTACAAGAAGGAATTTATATATATGCGTTTTTTTACTTTATCCACTTTAAATAAGTATAAATAAGAAATAAGAAAGAAATAAGAAATACCTCATTGTCCAAAATGTCCTTTTTATCCAAGACTAATCATTTCACAATTTTACTGGTAATTTTTTACTATGTATTTCTATAATTGTATTAAAATCACCTAATCAAACTATACATAGAATTACATTGGTGCAAATGTCATTATCATGTGTAAGAAGTGATGCCATGTTACTGAAGGTTAATTGTGGAGTAACATCAGCATTTGTTACACAATTAGGACTTGAAAACCTGTGACAAGATTTTGAGGTCTCACGTGGCCACAGAAAAGGTTCATTCAAGGGCATTCACATTCACAAACCTGTTTGAGATCAGGTCTGAAACAGTCTGGAATCAGACCAGGCACAGGGAATAAAAATGGCAGCTCTCACAGGCTGGGAAAAGCAAATAGAAGCAAGCATTAGAATTGCTAAGGAAGGCTAAATCTGGGGAAGGCAGAGCGGTGGGAGAGCTTGCCTTAGCCATCTATTGATTTTCTGATGTACCAAGTAGCAAAGAGGAGAAAGGATACGGAATTGAGCCTGAGAGAATGGTGGTGTTCATGCAGCAGTAATTAGAGGTGAATTATCAGGCTGCAGAGAGGGGAATACCTGTGGATCAAAGTCCCAGGCTTATAGAAATTATTATTTGTAGAGCCAGTGAAGAGCAGTCTAGCTCCTGAATGGCCCATTAAGCTTTGAGCTGTGAGGGAAATTGGCGGAGAGGCTTTGCAGATAGAGACGGAGTCTCGTCGGGTTAAGGTGAGCGCAGAGCATGAAATCCACTTACACCATCACTAATGGGGAACTCTCATTCAGACAAGTCAGTCCTCAGCTCTCTGAGCAGCAGGGGGCGACAGGATTTTAAGACCTGTCCTGTTTCATTTCCTCAATTTTAAGACCAGAGGAAACTAGTTTCTTGTAAGCAGAGCTATATTCAGCTGCTGGAGTCACAGCTTAATGGATTGCAATGGTACTGCTGGGAGCATACCATTCCTACTTCCCTGGTGTGGGGAAGGAATCCACAAGTGAGACAAGCTGAGAAGGACTAATTTGAGAAAGACTCAAAAGAAAGCTTACATTGTAATTTGGGTTTTAATATCCTAATCCTAGCACCTTTTTGCTGGATTTTGTGACTTCTAAAAAAAACCAAACCAAAATTAACAAACTAAAAGTGCACATTTTATAGGCTTGTTGCATCTTATCAATATTATTTTTACCCTTTGAATAAGGTCCAAAATGTTAACCAAGGAAAAAGTTCAATCCAAACTTTTACTTGGATTTAATTAAGAAAGCACTTTGCTCTGACTTCTGTGATTGCCGTAGCATCTCCAAGCGTCACTTTAGAAAATAAATACAAAAACTCCTAGTGATGATCTGCAGCTGATTCAGTTAAGTAAGTGAATTTGAATATGGAAGAATTTCTTGCAATTAAAGCTGGGTGAGATCTGTTTTTCAGATTTCAATGGATTCAATGTTCCCTGCAAGTCATCAAACCTTCTGACCTGTGCCAATGCCATTGGGAATCAAACAGTAAATTTCTACAGGTTGGTCAGATGTAGATATAAGGTCTGCACATCTTGATCACTAGTGTCATGCTTATTCTAAAGTATTTGTGCATAAACTGCCATGAAGGATTGGGATCTTAAACTCCCATATGTCCATGAGAAAGCAACAGAGACTAAGATATCGAAATCAGAGGAAAGAATATGAATCAAAGTCCAAGAGGAATGGGAGGTCTCTTTATCCTCTACACCCTAGAAAGAGCAAAATGCAAGAGAAAGTGCTTTGTCTTTCTTCTGATCAGTGTTGAAATACTAACAGTGATTTTTCTCTCTTCTATAGCCAACCTGTTTGGTAATTTGTGGTGGGTTGACCCTGCCTGGTTGCCAAGTGCCACCAAAACTGCTTCTATCACTCCCCTCCTGCTGTGAATGAGTGATTTTGTCCTCTTAAGGAAGCACCATCAAAGGTATTAGCAAAAAGTAGGTTTTAATATGAGTTTGTGATAGTGCTACTTTTAACAGAATTATCGACAAGGTTCACCCTATTACTGACTACACAGATGAAGCACACATAGCAAGCTGTGAAGTGAGAGAAGGTGCTGTCATGGTGGCTTTGGTTTAAAGGTATAGGACTCTTCCTATTTGTCTGAACACAACACTGGGAGACAACTGCTTTTTTGTTTTTATTTCAGACACAGAATATGATAAAGCACATTATTCTGCTTCCTGTTGTGGTTTAACCCCAACTGGCGACCAGCTAACCCTACCTCAGCCCAAAGCAGCACATTCCCTCTTGTGAAGACATGGTGTTTCTTCAGTTTAAAATAAAACTTAGTTCCTTGAAAACAGAACTTATTGAACTAGGGACAAAGACAGTATAAAATGACTTTTTACAAATAGGAGTATATTTAAGAAACAGAAGTATATTTAACATATGGAATGGAAATCAAATTGGGATTGAATTCCTTTTTAACATCCCTAAAAATTGGCTGTATCCTAACAGTGCATTATACTGCCTGGAAAGTATATGGTTTTTTTGTTTTAGATTTTGCTACTATGATACTGCATAGTTTAAAATTTTGCATTCCTGTGTTTCATTCACAGTCATTGTTGCAGTGGACTAAGTATTTTCCTTAAGACTCGTAGCCCATATTTCATATTTAAAACATGAAAAATAAAATTTTGGTGCTGACATGTGGTGGGTTGACCTTGCCTGAATATAAGATGCCTACCAAGATGCTTTATCGGGAACAGGATGACAGGAAGGGGAGAAAAGAAGATGGAAAAAACTATGGGTCAAGATAAAGGCAGTTTTAAAAAGCAAAAGCTGCCCTCGCACCTTCTTTTCTCTTAGCTTTTGTGGCTGATCAATCATTACATGGTATGGAATATTCCTTCGGTCGGTTTGGATCACCTGTCCTGGGTATGTCCCTACATCCCCTGCCAAGATTTTGCCCAGCCCCAAGTCTACGAGTGTATGTGGGAGGAATGTTAGTGAGGCAGCCCTGATGCTGTGCAAGGAGTGCTCAGCAGTAACTTAAACACCAGTGTGTCCTCCACACCCTTCTAGCTACCAGAAAACAGCACAGCAATGTGAGGACTGATATGGGGAAAATTAACTCCATCTCAGCCAGATCCAATACACAATATTAAAGAGAATTGTGATTAGAAAGAGCTGCTTTGAACTGAATTATTCTTGTCAACCTGTCAATGAAAAGTTGCTTGAATATAAATATCTCTAGAAATGTGGTGTGAAAGACATACTTCTGAAGCGTAAAGGGATTTAAAAAGTTCTTATTAAATCTCATGTTTCTTGGGAGGGAGAATTGAAATGGGATAAATGGTTTTTAGACAAATAATCAGGGGCAGAGGGTTTATGAAGATAAAACATGCAGCATATCATCCTGTTAAAATGTGTACAAACCAGATTGAAACCTATAGCAAGACAGTGAAATGCTGTGTGAAGGGACTTCTTCATATGAGTTGTAAGAAGACTTGATTCTTGACTCAGAACTGTTAATGTCATTGAAGTCATGGAAAATGAAAAGAGGGGACACTAGAATCCTCTATTCCCAATAATGACCTAGAATTAGAACTATAAATGGATATCAGCCTCCAATTTAGAAAGGAAGCAATGTGAGTCTCCTTGTTGCATTGCTCTTTCAACAAGAAAAGCATCCACTTAGCAGCAGTGCTACAGCTCTAAGCTCAGCATTAAACCTTTTAAAGTGTCACTTTTTTCAGCATTAATCTAATGATAAGAGAGAAAGGCAATTGCAAAAGTCATTCTTTATTGCAGCATTTAGCTCCTTGAAACTTCATCAAAATCAGGAGGGACCCGTTTTTGCTCTGATTGCCTGACCCAGAATCTTTAATCCCGTTCATTAAAACCATGCCACTTTGTTTCCTCGTGAATTGCCTTCTGAGCTCCTGGAAATCACCAGGCACAGACGCAGAGCAGAGCTGAGGGCTGTACCAGAGCATAGCTCTGCCACCTGAAGAGCAGAATTCTGCTCTGAGGAGGCAGCAGTTTGAATGTGAGACATAAAACCGACTTCCCATTAATGAAAGATAGCATTAAAAACGCCACTGTACTTGATTAAGTCATCTGCTTAGACTTCAAATCAAGAAAGCAGTTTTCTTCAGTTTTCAATAGCTCTTATTTCAATAGCATGTCGCTGTGGTTCCAAACTGATAGAAAAGGCACCTGTAAAAATGGATTTGTTTTGGTGTTCTCACCTTCCCTTCAAAAAGTTTTCACAGGGTGTTTGGGTTTTTTTAAACAGCACTAAGCTTTCACAATAATGTTTGGGAAATATTTGGGATGGTAAACATATTTTAACACTTTAAACGTGTCCTAATGCCAAAATTTACTTAATTTCCTTGTTTCCTTTCTTTCTTTTCCTACCTACAAATAAAAGGGTGATTGATCTTTTACAGAGCAACTGCAAAAAAAGGAAATTGGTGCAGAGCTTTGTTTTCCTGGGGGAGGGTTAAATGCATCTTTCTCTAGCTAGTAGAAAACAAATATAAAACTGAGTATAAGGCTTAATGAAGTGGTGGTACAAGGAGTGAGAAATAAGGGTTTCCCTATTTGACCAGCTAATACTCTCTCATAAGCAAGACTGACAGAGGACATAGATATATTTTCCTGCAGGACTGTCCCTCAAGGAGCAGAGGTGACTGCAGGCACAGCACCCTTCACCCAGATGCCTGAGACACCAATGATCTAAAGAGGTCAGTTCCCTGCCAGTGTGTATAAGGGCATATTTGCACAAGCAGCACAGGCTTGAAGGACCTTGCTCTCTCATCAGTAATAATGGATAGTTCAGCTCAGATCTGCTGGCAGGAAGCCAGCTCAAAGTGTGTATTTTGCAAGTGCTGCTGGTCATTCTGCTGGTGAACTCATGGGCTAAAACCTGTTTATGTTATAACTTGAGCACTGGATGATAAGCTAATTGCACTCTGCAGTTTCACAGTCCTCCAAGTCCCAATTCCCATAGAAGCACACTGATTCAGTTTGTCTTAGAAATCAGGAGCATCTGAAGATTTGCCATCTGGAAGTGTCTAGAGCACAAAATGTCTGAGGCTCTCACTGCTGACATGGAAGGGGGTGTGTTATGTCCATTGCCAGCAGGTTTTCAACATTTGCATTCTATTCCAGAGCCAGAAGTGCTCAGAGCCACAATACTACTGTTGCTCAAAAGCCTGTTGGAAGCTGCATAACACTGTTGGATTCAGTGGTGAAATAAAGCAGAGCAGAGTTGATGCCAATCTATGCTGTGTAGAACATCCAGGGTCTTTATGATTTTCTCACTAAGCTGAACCTTTTATGGCATTTTTTCTCTGTGATTGTGGTCCATGGGTTTGCAGCATGCCTGAGTTTCTTCTCACTCCGATCTCTGAACAGGATAATTTTGTATCTCCAGTGCTGGCAAAGGGCAAGGCTGCTGCCCCAGCTTTCCAAACTGTGAAGCCTGTTTGAGTTGGCAGGAAAAAAGAGGGGGTTCAGCTGGCTGTGACTGCTCTCTGGTTAAACACCAGAGCAACAGAAAATGCCTCAATTTACCAGTAAAACCATATTCAGTACAGTAAGTGATCCTGTCCTATTTTGGACCAGTGTTTCTCTTATAAATACTAAAACCCAGAAAAGAAAATGCCAGACAGACTTTTTGAGTGAGTAGTTGAACCAAACGCTCCTGTTTGAGGTTACAAGTCTGTTCACATCCATGCTTTGTTCATAATAAGGGACAGTATTTTTGTATCATAGCTGGCTTAGGTCAGTCAGGCACAGAATCTATCACTGTTTCTTATCCAGAAAACTCAGGGTGTATTTTGCTGCATAGATTTCAAATGCCCAGATTTACAACACCATTACTTCTTTGTAGAAACATATAAAACCAATTTGAACAACCAGGACTTTAGTGTAATGGTTTCTCTGTTTTTCCTTTCTTACTTCATTGGCACAATGGATACTTCAGAAGTCTAAGCCTGTATTGAGCAAAAGCTGGGAGGAGGAACACTTCACACCTCCTACCTGCCATTCAAGTCAAGTATGCAGCTAAACCAAGCTCTTTAACTCCAAAGAGACTGAGAATCAATAGATTCAGGAAGAAAACAGTAAAATATAATATGTCTGAGAGTAATGGTTCTACTTACAATAGCATGGCAGCACTCTTCTCAACACAGTATTTAGTATATTTTCTATCCATTATTTTACCTATGATTTTGCAATGTAACTAACTCTTTTTATAATGCTGAACTTAAAGAAAATACTGTCCCCTCTGATTAGATGAATGAAAAGAGAAGCTATCCTGTAGTGAAGGTATTTCAGATGGCAAGATATTAACAATAATATGGAAATAGATGACATAAAAAGAATTTACGGGGCAGAAAGAGTGTTCCTTTATCTGTCATATAAACTAAAGATTCTCTTCAATGTATGAACACATTTTTTTACAGTTTAAAAGCACTCTGACAAACTTCTGCTGAACCTTTAACAAGAAAATCAAGTCTTTATATACAATCTAACTGAAAAATAAAAGGCAACTTTCAGTACTGTCTCAGATCATCTTTGATGTTTTCTCACCTCCGCCTTACCATTAAAAAAATTCTGCTTCTGAAAAATTCTCTGTGTGTTGCACTTCATGACCTGTGAGAGGGAAATTGCTTGCTGCATTCTTCAGGAAGGCATAAATATGATCAAGACTCAGGTCAGCAAGGTCTATTCCTGCAAAGCCTTCATGTTGCCGGCCTGTTTCTGCTATCCTCATTCTCAGTATAAAGTTAAAGATGTAAATAGATGGACTTCATAAAGATGAAAATACTCTGTGTGCTGTATAAATTTAGCATTATAAATTAATAATTTTTAATTTATCCTCTGGTGAATGTCATGTAAAATCTTCAAACACTAGGGGTTTGTCACGGTTTTGGAGTGATTTAGGATGATTGTCAGTAGTGCAATTGTATCCTATGAATAGTGTATGATGTTTCCACAGACACTGGATATGATTTTTGTTTACTTTTATCTGTGCTGCTGTGTTTCCTTGGTTTCATAAATATAAGGTAGTTTTCCCACTCTTTCTTCCCTTAAACCAGTGGTCTGCTCTTATGTTTCCTGTTTAGTTGTACAGCATTTCTTTGATTAGTAAAACTTAAAGCTCTATAATATATTTCTCTGTGTCACGAGACACTGTTAGTACTATATTAACACCAGCTAATTCTTGTTTGTCAGCACCATACCCTTCTAGGAAGGCATCCCAGTTTGATTTTCAATTTTAATGCAAGGGTCATAAAAACTTTATTTTCTTTTGTTGTCACTAGTGTACACTAGTAGGTAATGCAGAATCTAATTGTTATGAAACTGAGAAAGTAGAACAGTTCTCAGAAGAATAACTAAAATCAATTATCAGAGGGAATGAAGCCACCATTGGTTTTGATGCTCGCCCCCACGAATACAGCCATTCTCATTCCAGGACATAAAGGAATTATTTTAATGGAAAAGAGTAGCTGGCTTCTGAGCTTTGACTGCCAACAGGAGAGTCAGTTAATTTTGAAAGCCACGAAGGATTTTCTCATTTAAACATTTTTCTCTGAGGGAGCGCGGAGAAATAAATGAAATATTTAATATTTTAAAATTAAATTGTTCACTATTAATAGGATTGTTGCTTTCATTTTTTACGCTACAGAATTTGTTTGCTCATAATTTTGGAAAAGGTGTTTAGAGATGAACGTTTTGATCCAAATACATTGTCTTCAATAAAAGCTGAGTGCAACGTGATTGTAAAGTCAGTATTGTGTGGTGTTTTGCTGAGCTGGTGGCAATGAAAACCCATATTGCATTTGGTTAGTGTTCTGCTGTAAAATAAATGACTACTTAAGAGTTTATGGGAAATAGGTAATCAAATCCACACATGATTTTTTTTGAGCATGAATTTTGAGCATGAGTAGGACTTTTTCTTGAGAAGGATCCTAAGCTATGCCTGGTTTTGGCTTCCTCCAATCATGCGTTCATCTTCTTTCCTCCTTTTTCCTTTATCTTAGGTACTGTTTTTCTTTATATCTTCTGAATAATGTAAAAAGAAAATCCTAGCAAAATATGTTTGCCTCATATCATAACATTCACATTTTAGTTACTGTATAAGTTTTTAATTAGATTGCATTCTTGTTTTCTCTGTGGATTTAAGGTCATGTGTGGTTTTTGAGAGCACAGGGATGGCCCAGACATGAGAAGGTCATTAGTGTTATTTCCAATGCTCTATCAGCCCACACAGCACCCTGCATGTCCATATGGTACTATAAATAGCTTTTCTTGGACAGATATCACATATGTTGAGATACTGATTAAATTAATGCATTGCATTCATTCTCATTTCCCCACGGGTTTCCATGCACTCATTAGAGACTAAGAATATCTTTCCACCCATTAGTTCATGTAAATTTTAAGATAAAACCTAATTTGTTTGTTCTGTTTTCTTCTTCTTTGCTTCATATATATTTTCTTGGAACACAATATTTTATTACATTGATTCAGATATTTATTATATTATATTATAATATTATTTATATTGTTTCTTTATATTATTATAATATTTATAATATTTAACAACCAATTCCCATTCTACTTCTTTTTAGTAAGAGTGGACACTGGAGAAATGTGTGCAAGAGGATAGAAATATTGCTCTGAGATTCAAATATCCCTATTTCATTTACAGTGAGACTGCTTTGCATCTCTTTCCATATTCTTTTTCTGCAGATTAATTTGGCTACTATTTTGACTTAAATATTTGGATGCAGGGCTACTTATATTATTTCCAAGGAGTAAAAAATAGCTGTGGACAGCTGAACAGAAAGCAGCCATGTTACAAAGACATTAAATTCATTGCCTAGGTACAATTTCCTAGTTGCCCTCAAAACTATTTTCAGTAGCTCACAGTACAAAGGAAGTCCAGCTGTAGCTGGAAACCTCAGTTCAGCTTTCTGGTCACTACATTCATCTGGCAGCTCCTGAACAAATATGGCTAAGAAGGCAAGATGTAACAGTTATGGGAGTCACAGTGACTTTAATAAAACCTCAAAAACTTTGTGACTCTCTTTGCCATATGTAGAATTGATGCCCAACAATCACTGTGTCATAAGAACAGTTGCAACATCTATGATGGTATTGTTGAATCTGTGGGGTCAATCTGGAACAATAACAGTGTTTAGGGGGAAAAGGAAACTCCTATCACTCCATGGTATCATAAATCCTAAGACATTGCTGATATCTATATTTTAAGCTCTTGTAAAATCAACTTCTGGCTTTGTAGACTCAATAATGTGTGGCATAGGGACATAATACTAAATAAAATGCTACATTCATATATTCTTGTATCATACACAAGTGTAAAATTCTTTAACAGAAAGCTCGCTTTTCATTTATGTGTACATATTTTCCTACCCCTAGAGCTTGTTTAAATTTCTCAGTATTATTGTATTCAGCTTGAAAAGAGCACCAAATTATGATGATAACTCCTAAACCAATACACCAAATTATGATGATAACTCCTAAACCAATACACAGAATTCTGGATATTTTTAAATAATTTCCTGTGATTTATCAATGTTGGGTAAATAGATTTACAGGAGTTAAAAATCATACTAAGGAACAACTTTCGAAGGTGTGTATTTATGAATACATCCTTATTTAAGCCCTGAACAGACAATTAGCACATAAATTGCTACTTGAACATTTTTTTTCTGTGACTTTAATTCTTATTACTTTCATCCAATCTTGCAGACCATCAGAGAAAAGTAATAACATCACTACTTCTGTACGACAAATGAATGGAAATTTTAGCTCAGTGTAATTAATTTCCTGTTAGAGAAAATTTAACACAAAAAATTGAAATATCTTTGAGATTGCATAGTTTGTTTTGCTTTCTTTCTTACATTTCTTCTGTCTGATTCTGCCTTATCAACGAAAAGCATTTCTCTCTCTCCTTCATACTCACAGTACACAGTAATCCTCTTCTAATTTCAACTATTACTAGAAGATGGAAATCAAAGCTGCTTTGCCATGTTTAAAATGTATTATTAATGCATACAGTTAGAGGAAAAATGTCCAGAGGATACCATCATTTTGACATCTATTTGACTGTTCTCTGGCAGGCAATGAATCAAAAATGTCTTAATCATCTAGAAGAGGTTATCAGATTTCTATTACAGTTGTTGGAACTCTTTGTATGATGTCACTAACTGAAGAAAGAAATCTATTTAAATGCATTTAAATAGCTCACAGATGCCTACCATAATCTTACACTTCCTGGATTTGTGTTGTCAAACCAAAAATATTAAAGATGCTGATATACATACCTCAAGGTTGAAGATATAGGAAAGGACATACAGTCACTGTAATGTGATAGAATGAAAATTGCCAGTCTCCCCAGCAGCTCTATAGAAAATAGTGCATCCCAGATTCAGTGATGGAACAGGAGTAAAATTGGCCTATATTGGAGCAATCTGGCCTTTGTGTCTAGTTTTCAAAAATGCTTCATTTAACCTTTCTCACAAAATCTGATATTGAATTACTGACATAAATTCCTCCCCTTCCCTCAGAATCTTAACAAGCATTCAAATCTTTCTGGTTTGAAAAATAAGAGAATAAATGATTGATCTTTATTATATGATTAATCCCTATAATAAAATATATCTGTCACTAATAGGTCCAGACATATATCACAAGTTTTACTTAGCCAGAGGCATTATTGGAACAGAAAAATTTGCTGTTGCAGTTTAGCTTAGGTGCTTTTACACTTCCTCCAAAGTTATGATCTGAATATTTAAATCAACCAAATTTTTACTGTTTAGTTCACTAATGAGGATTCTTTACAATTACAAAAAATATTCATGTTCATTGCTCTTAGTGTTCATCTACTTCATCTTCATGCAAAAGAAAGGTAAAGATAAGCTGTGGTAATCCAGCGCCTAAAATTCAGGGGCGGGAGTGAGAAATATGAACTTCTGCCCTTGTTTTAACATTTCCAACAGATGTTGCCCAGCAATTACACCAGGACAAAGCACTTTTCTCTCTGCTGATACTATTGCATGCACCCATTTCCTCACAGTTTTCTTCAGAAGGACTCTGGGGCTAGTGATTTGAGTGAAACATTTTGTGGGACAGAAGCCTAACCTCCCCGCCCAGAGATGTTCCCGGAAAGGCGCTACCTCCATCTGTCGTGCTGCACTTCCTGGGCCTCTCCGTGGGAGCTCTGTCCACAGCTCTCAGACACTTCCAGCTTTAATGCTGAGACTCAGCAGCATAACACTGAAAAATTACAAAAGTGACCTTTTGAAGATTTGTATTTATCCATTGTGGTTTGTAAGGGAAAGGTCCTAATTAGAATCCAGTTTACGTAACTACTGGGGGCATGTGTTTCTTTAGACTCTACTCGTCTTTTTAAAGGTTTTTTTTTTTATTGAGGATACATAATAATATAAGTGTATGAAGAGTTATTTCATGAAGAAATATTTCAGCGAGATATTTACAGCAGATTGTGACTACAGAACTAATCAAATAAGATGAGACAGCTTATAAAGAGGGTAGGATAAAGTACCATATCAATTTATATAACTCTAGCTATATAAGAATGCAGCTAAGAATTTTGCCCAATTTACTTACAAAAAGATAACAACTAACACCTTCTGAACAGCACATCAACCATTTGCATTTGGTTATGAAGGAATAGGAAATCTAAGTGTCACATATCAAGGAGCAGCATTGTCATGTAGAAGTTGTAGAGGTCAGGAAAAAGTATCTTTTTTCAAAGGATTGCCAGGAGTTAAGTTTAGTCTTGTCTTTTATATTTTCTAGAGGTTTTTCAAGGCAAGATAAATTTCATGAGAAAAAACTGACTCTGAATCTCACTTTCTATTTCGTTTCAGAACCAAAGATGTGGTCAAAGGTTTTGAGCATGATCGACTTGAAAGACCAATTGAGCACAACATTTTTGGTCAAAGAGGTTCAAACCTACAAAGTACTTACAAACTTTTTTCCCCAGACTATCTAAAAGCTGATTCTATTTACACTTCACTCCTGCATTCTGTTTCTCCCTGATGACTTCCTCAAAACTCCACAATCCAATTCAATTGGACTTAAAACTAAAGCCATGAATCTTTGGTCTGAACTAAATACCCTGTGCTTCAAATCAGAGAAAAGAGCATTGCAGCCTTCTCTTACCCCAGACTGAAAGCTAACTGTGGAGCACTGCACAGATGTCTCAGAATCACAGATAAGAAAACAGGAGAGGAGGAATATTAAGCTGAACCTTGCCTTCAAGACAACTCCATACGTATCTGTGTCATTACTGAAAAAATATTCATCTAGTCTACTCCATACAAATTTTCACCAGCTAAAGCTTTTCAGCCATTGCAAACTTTATTATGGTACTTCCCAGTGTTTCAGATTTCTTTTTTTTTCCCACGAGTGCCTAGCCTGAATCTTCTTCCCTGCAATTTAAGGCCACTATTTCCTGGCCTGTTCAGCAGGGACAGGAGAGCAGATTATTCGTCTTTGGCAGAAGGCAGCACATATTTGAAGACTGTTACTGTGTCTCCCATATATTTCCTTTTTTGCAGGCTTAATAACCCCAGTGTGTTCTCTCCTTCTCCAAAAGTCATAAGTTTCAGAAGTTTGATCAATCTTTTTGCTGTCCAAATGGTCCACTTCATTCTTGAATTGTGGTGCACAAAATGAACCTAGTACATCACCTAAGGCATCACCCGTACTGGAAACAGTAATTACTGTGTGTGTCTCGCAGTCTGCACTGCTGTTTATACATCCCAGTATGATGCTTTTTCACAACAGCACGACATAGATGACTGTAATGTGCTTGTCCTCCACAGAGATTTATTATTTGATAAATTGTTCAGTAACACGTGCATACGTACGTATATTTGGCGCTGAAGTTTCCAGAGGGTCTTTTTTGGTAGAAAACATATAGTATATTGCTTATTGACTTAGCAAAAACAAATTAAAGTTTTATTAACTCCTGCACAGCAACATTGCTATTCTAATTATGCAGGAGATTTGTTGATAGTCTGGTGTATTTTCCTCTAATTAATTATACACATTTTATTTTGTGAATATATTTTGGCTTTTCTTGTAGAAGTAAAACAATTTATGCAGCCTGAACATAGTATATATACACACATAATGGAAAACAAAATCAAGAACTCTTTTAAATTCAAGTCATATCATTTTCTGAAAAATATTACTTTCCTTTTTTCCTCTGGCTTCTCCTAGATTGCACTCAACTCCTATACAGTTTATCAAGAACAGAGAAGCAGCCTAAGAACCACGCTCTTCCATACAGCAGAAGAAACAAAACACACTTTCAAGACCCTGTGCACTCCACCTGCATCTTCTCTCTTGCTTCTTTGAATAAACCTTTCACTTGCGGACCTAAGTGAGAAGGTCCTGTCCTCAGCTGAGACTTTCAAGATAACCAAGGGTTTCCTAGTGCAGCTGCTTAAACCTCAGTTTACTGAAGAAGTGGGTGTCAAGTGTTGTAACCAACTTTATACCTCACAGGGATCTCTGGGGCTTAGAGCCCTGTCTCTCTCAGATGCAGCAACCTCTCTGGTCAGTAAGTATTTAAACTCTATTATATGTTGAAGAACATACTTGTTCTTCTACAAACATAAGAAGAATTCCTGGAAATCTTCAGCAGATATTATTTCTCTTCCAGACTCTGCAGATGGTCAGATTGAGGGGAAGTATGCCATTATTGGTAACCTTTACTTTTGTCTGGGATGGAGAGCACTTCATCAGTGTGGACTTCAAGTTTCTGTGTTTGAATAGAGCACAGGTAAGAAAGATACCCAAGACTGAAGTATACTGAAGAAACATACTGGTTCCCAGACTGAGTTTGTTCTCTCTATTTCCAAGCAGAAAACAGGTAGGTTCTTAATTTATATCTTGCTTATTAATCTGCATCTTTCCTTAGATTCTACATATATTAATCCATCTTCGTATTAGGCCTCTCACTCTCCCAGCTACAAAAAGGTCACACAAAGCAGGGAAGAGGTAGTGAGTTTGCCTGCCAAAGCTTTTCCTCCTGGAAAGAAAAGCTCTGTTCTGCAGAGATCACTGAAGCGATGCAGTACTTCAGCCCTGACTATTAACAGGTTGAAGGATACGGTGGTTACTTTCTTTCTCATTTTCTCTAGGCAATGCCCTGTGCTTTGCCAAAAATGTGTAGGTGCTCCGCGTTTCACTGCTTTTTGTGGAAAAATAAAACAGTATGATATAAACCAATTTTTTAGAAGAATGTAGTTATTAAAAAATTACATTTTCCAGTTCAAATAACCATGGGATGGGGACATAGGGATAATCACGTAGTGGTGTTCACACAAGTTCTCACTAATAATTACTGCTGCACGGACAGGTCTGCTCACCATCTGTTCAGCCATTATTAAAGTCCTGACTAAAGATATGGCTGAAGATAACTACCATAGTCTTTAAAGGCTTTCTTTTAAAAACTGTTCAGTGGTAAATTGCTACAGGATTTCCAGGGCTCCCACCTGAGTTTTGGGGGATGAAGATGAGTTGTGAGCTCATTTAGAAACGGGCTGGGCAGCCTCATTTGACAGGCAGTTAGAGGACTCCTGTTCTAGAAAGAGGTTTCCATGTCCAGGGAAAACAGAAGGCTTTTTTCAAGGGGCTGCCTGGCAGAGGTGACTCAGTGATGCTAGTCCATGCATCAGTTCAATATCCCATTTATTTTTATTGGTACTGATGTGATACTCAGGGCAGTGCATCAAGAGCTCTATTCTACATTCAGTGCTGCAGAATTCTTAGCCCCAAGATGTAGTCTACTTCTGGTTTTTTTTCCTTTATTTCATTGCGACAATCAAGTTTACAATAATGTAAGAGGTTAAACAGGTGTTCAAATAAGAGCAAAATGTTTGTTTGCTACTGCGGCATGCTGAAGGTGTAGTATAAATAATAAATCAGTTAAGAATCACAAACAGTCAAGAATCAGAACATTTCCCAGGGAAACAATGATATTTAAGCCATATTTCAGCAAAATACTTGAACACACATACTTTCTAAAATTCATATTTAATCTGTTAGTTCAAGGCAGTCTTCGGTGTGGTAAGAGCACTAGAAACAATGACTTGCCATGTGCAGAGCCAGCCACCAGGAGATGGGGAAGTAGACATAGTTTATGACATGATGGATAAATCTGGCAGCTTCGGGGAGACTTGTGGAAGCTCTGTGTAAGAGTGCTGCTGTCCTTGAGGCTGCCTCTGCAGGCACAAGTGAGAAGGACAAGGTGTGGAGCAGTCAGTGCTGTGTACCCCAGCTCCTGCTGCATCTGCGCCCCCTCTGTGGCCGCAGGACTATGGGAATGCACAGGAGAAGGAGGCACCACCCACATCGTCCTCCTGCCAGAGCAGCATTGTGAGTTCCAGTTACAATCTCAATATCACTGTCAGCATATTTTTTCTTTTCACAATTAACATCTCCAAATTCCACCTTTATAAAATTAGTAAGTTAATTAATTTTCATCGAGTCACTGGACACTTATCCCTGTTAGCATAAATAAAGATTAATCAGTCATGAAAAGATACTTTCAAACCACATGGCTTGTAAATGCAATAAATTTTTAATGTGAAGATGAAAGAACTGTACATAATGCTGACAATTCACTCTCTGGACCTTCTTCACTCCCTGCTTCAGTAATGATATAAAACTCACTTTAAATCTATGCCTGGAAGTTTAGGCAGCTGATGTTCTTGAAGACTTTTATTACTATCTGTCTGAATAAAAGTAATTAATTTATTCTTCCCTCAAAACTAACAACTAGCATAGTTCTCTGCATCATTCTTCATCAAAATCCAATTTCACTCTGCTTTACAGAGGTCTGAATTTTTTCTATTGATTGATAAACTAAATGAAATATACTTCATTTCATAGCACAGTATGGAAAATATTAGTGGGAATGATGTGCAGAATTTTATCAGTCACAGTTATTTACTTTTGTGTCTTCTATTATTTCATGTTTGTGTGGAGATTTGCCATTTTGTTTTACTCCTCTTGTAAGATTTCAGAACTGTATATCAGGGTAATAAACACACACCCCAGTGAGAATATTCAGTGTGTTGGTGAGAAACTCTGGAAACATCTTAAGCAGAAGAAGAATAGAAATAATTTTCAATTATCTGAATAATATTGCTTACATCATAGATGGGTGGCCTGTGGATGATCAGTACAATATAAATAACAGAAGAAGAAAATATATCTTCTGCATTTGTAATATGAAACCCATTCTCATATGAAACTCTTTTTTCTTCAAAGCTCAGAGAGCTCCAAATCACCCTTTTTAATCAAGGTCATTGATGGTATTTTTGTTTTCAGAGTAGAGATATATTTTAGATTATTCTCATACAGAGTGATAGCCAAGTGTCTCTTCTATAGGCACATTTTATTCATTTAAATGAAATGAATTTTTTGTATTGTTCTGAATTGTTTGCTTGTTCATTTATTTAATCAATTCATATGGCTAACAGCTTACTATCTTATCAATTAGGAAAAACAAAATTAATTGTTCCCAATGACAAAGTCCAGTCATTGCAGCAGAACTGGTGCTAAGGCTTACATTTCTGGCTTTTTATGTAGTCAATGAACAGTTCCTCATTCTAAGATTTAATGTTGTTAGTATTCATCTAGGCATTGCAGTTATAATTCAGTTCTTCTAGCTCTAGCTGTGTAAGCAGTACAGAGCTTATAGTATGTCTGAAATTTTCTTTTTAGTCAATGCACAGTGACAGGTAT
Source organism: Falcunculus frontatus (assembly GCA_013398115.1). NCBI lineage: Eukaryota > Metazoa > Chordata > Aves > Passeriformes > Falcunculus > Falcunculus frontatus. The sequence continues at coordinate 54,750 of VZRV01006407.1, read as the reverse complement.
GTTCAAATGGATCTCTCCATTTTAATTATTTATTTATTATGAATAGGGTTAAGCCTGTGGAAGCACTTTTTTGCAGCGATTAGGCATAGATCAAATGAGTTCAGGTGAATCCTAACCTGTGTGTCTTTGTTGTCCCATTAGAAGGTCCACTGTATCAGATCTGGCATTAAAATCTTGTCAGTCCTTCCTTTGAACCCCAGTAATTATAAACAATCAACTAAAGATTTTAGTAACATGATAAGTTCATCATAATGAGAAGATCTAGACCACAAACAGGAGGCTGTTTTCCACTTAAGGAAAAAAACTATGAATTCAAAGAGGAAATGTCAGAAACATTATTAGTAGAAATATTTCATAGAAGACATGGGATAAAATAGAAAGCGTCAGGTGTAATAGGATTGATCTTGCAGTATCTGGATTAATTAAAAGTGATTTGAGATTTTGGAAGATAGATGGGCTTCGCTAACAATAGCAGTTGTAGCTCTGGATGTGATTTCTGGCTGCATAAGAATTGATTTTTTTTTTTTTTAATATTTAATTCTATTCCTGAAAATTGGGTTGGAAATGATTTATATTACAGTATTAGATTCAGAGTTAATGAACCTGAAGAGGTATAACGTGGTTTTCAGAATTTCTTCCAATAGACATGGATAATTTGTCTTACAAAATATTCAAGCATTTAAATGACAAATGTTTGAAGGTAGTTGTTAAATTGAAGTTGTTTGGTTTCATTTAGGAATAAATGTTGGATCTCAGCCTTTTAGATAAATACAGAAGAGAAGATGTGTCTACTGCTACTTGTTTGGTTATTCCTGTACTTTTGATCTGTCAAACTAGCTACTCTACTTGGACAAGGTTGAAATTTATTGAATCCTTGTTTTATCTACATTATCTGCAATGACTTTGACTTCTATAAGTGAGCACCTTCAAAAAGAAGGAAACCTTTGCAAACACAAAGCAGGAGGCAGCTCAAGCCTGTGAATGTTTAAATGCTATTCGGGCCTTACATGGCTTGTAGGCAATGTCGGCCTTATATTGCTTCTTTCGTTCTGCAGCTTCATTTCTGATAATTTATTATTTTTGTCTTCTGGAGAAAAATCCTTTCCTATTATTTTTGTGTCACCTGGAAGATTGAGAATTTATAAGCAGGTGAAGAATAGCCAGGGAAAATTCATGTGACTATAAAAAAAAAAAAACCTGACAAAATCTTTCCTAAATGAGTATACACAGGAGTTTTGTGTTGAAAAAATAAAATTTCTGTTTGATGGCTGGTCTCTCAATGTGATATAAATGGATTGCACCAGTGTATTTTCCAGCAGAAAGTTATGGTTTATCATAAAATGCACCAACAACGCAGTTTCATGTCTCTGTCGTCTGTCTCCTGAGTATGCTGTCATGGGCAGCATGCAATACTATGAAAACTGAACTCAACTTTGATCATTAATCAGTCTCTCTGAAAGAAATCAGGATTCTGGGATAGACAGAAGAAATTTATAATAACACAATCTATTATAGTGTATTAAGTAAAAATGTAAAGCTTTTATTTCCCTCTCTGTTAATTTGATGTTTTTCAAAATTACCAAATTCTCTTAAAGAAACTTAATTTCTCATGAATATTTTTTTTAAAATCAAACTTTTGAAATGCAAACTCATACTCTATTCTTCTTAACCTTTCAATTTGAACAGACTGAAAAATCAGTCCGACCCCTCTTGATTCGACATGAACTCGCTAATCTGTTGGTAGATACAAGACTGACAAAAGCAGGTTCACGGCTGAAAATTCTGCTGAGTCTTATATTAATCACTGGAAATCTCACACTTGCATTATAGCTATGAGCAGTAAGCTGGAATAAAGAAAAGGAGTTTATTATAGTCCAACATACCAGAGGGCTCTGTGAGTAGCTGCAAAGAAGGACCAGGTCTATCAGACAAGTGCACAGCATTAGAGGCATGACCTGTCAAGCATCCTCTGTGACATAAAAAGAGGGAAGCAGAGCAGTGGACTTTGCCCAAAAGACAAGAAAATACATTCTCCAAACTCCAAAATCAAGTCTGAAAAGCAATCCCCATTTGTAATAGATCATTGCAAGAAACTTTCCACAAAGGTTCACCTGCAGTCACCATCCAGTACTACCAGATTATTTGCTGTTTCTCTCTTTGCAGAGTTTTCTCCAAGATAAGCTACTTTTGTTGCTTTGAGTTGTCTGCTATGTCACTGGGGTTGTGTTTCTTACATCTTACTGCAACACTCTTTGTACATCACTTATTTTCTGTATTGCATGCTAAATGTTTTAATATTATGGTGATATATGCTAGGCAGTAAGATGGTGGGGGGAGGGGAGCAGCACATCCTTCCTTTTCATATTTATTACTGGTAGTTCACCCAGAACATACTTAATGAGGCTTCAGATAAAATGTGAGTCTCATCCCTTCAAGCATAATTTGCAGGCAAAGAAATATAAAGAAGTAGGTTACACAATACTGGTTGTTAAAGCATGTATAATGGCTTGTGTTTTTAATAAAAAAATAAATGTGTGCATAAATTATGTTCTTTACAGTATGATACTCTGATCATTCAAGCATAAGAAGAGACACTGCTCATGCACTCATTATTCCAATGCAGAGGAAAAATCTGTATGCATTGACTGTATTTACAGTACCATCCTTAACTTCTGTTATCACAACAAATATTGCATGTATTATTGCTTACAGAAGTGTATGTACTCTAGTATATTTTTAGTGTTTAATTTTAGGGAAAACCAGAAATCAGGATACAAATTGGTGATCTTTCATCTTTAAATAAGGACTGTTTTAATATGTATAGGTTTAAGATTGAGTGCACATGGCATTTAAGGGGCACTACCACATTTGGGGGGGGATTCTTATTATGGTTACCCAATATCTCCATGGTTTACAAAATCATCGTCTATGCACTAGGTAACTGGATGCATTTGAAACTATTTCACAGAATCAGAGATTATGCATTGGAAGGCACTCACAAGGATCATCAAATTCAACTCCTGACCCTGCATAGGACATCCCCAGGAGTCACACCATGGGACTGAGAGCATTGTCCAAATGCTTCCTGAGCTCTGTCAGGCTTGGTGCTGTGATCACTTCCCTGGGGAGCTGTTCCAGTGCCCAAACACCCTCTGGGTGAAGAATCTTTTTCTAATATCCAACCTAAACCTCCCCTGACACAACTTCAGGCCATTCCCTCGGGTCCTCTCACTGGTCACCAGAGTGAAGAGATCAGTGCCTGCCCCTCCTCTTCCCCTCACAAGGAAGCTGTAACTGCAATGAGGTCTCCCCTCAGTCTCCTCCAGGCTGAGCAGATCAAGTGCCCTCAGCCACTCCCCACATGGCTTCCCTTAAAGGCCCTTCACCATCCTTATTGCCTTCCTCTGGACACTCTTTAGTAGTTTACAAATGCAAAATATATTCATCATTTAGTCTGAAAGTTTTCTGTAGTAGACTTTGTCTGGTAGGCAATTTCTTAAGAGCTCAGCTGATTTTCCAGCAACTGTAGTTTAGTCTTACCATGGCCAGAGAGTCGTTAGACAAAACACTGCAACATATAGACAACATAAATTGCAAATATATAGTATTTATAATGAAAGAGTTTGAGATGAAATATACATGCAGTGGAGCAACAATACTAATTCTTCTCTTGATTTTCTAAAAAATTGATCTGACTAGGCAACAATTGCCTGGCCAAATACTTCTAAAAAAATCAGCCAAGTGTTATTAATCAGAGCTTTCAGTGAAGTGCATTGTATTATAACACCATGAAGCTGTCACCATACCCCAGCGAGCAACACTAAGCACTGCTCAGACATTACTTGCTCCAGTGGAATTCTTCAGTTTCCAGCAGTAAAGAAAATGAAGCCCAGGTGCATAGCTTGAACCAGCTGGCAGCTCTTTAAATTAGATAGGCATGAGCGGTGTATAAGATTGGACACTCCTCCAGATGCTGCCACAATTAAAAACAAAATAGTTTTCCTTATATTGGACACCCACATAATTTCTGGCTGTCAAGAGATTGGCATATTTTGACAGTTTAACTAAAATAGATGCTTTCACGGAAAAATATAAAAGCTGTAAATTTTCTTGACAGGGAACTTTTTTCCCCCTAAACTTGTGTTAGATTTAAAAAAAAAAAAATTAAAAATCCAACAAACAAACCCACAAGCATTAAGAGAAAGAAAAACTAACAAAACCTGGATTCTAGATGGGTTGTTAGACCTTGAATAGAAATTATTAAACTTACTCAGAAACTATCAGTGATGCGTTCTTTTCCCTAGACACGTAGACATGTGAAGGCATTAAAATACCCACCATCTGCTTTAGCTTGTGCTTTGTTTAGCATGCAGAGCAGTGACAGGGAAAACTCATAAGACTCCCAGATTTTATTTCCTTTTTCATTATGGGTACAATTTGTCTGACTTGAAGTAGTAGCCCAAAATCAGGTGAGACACCAGGTCCAGACTAGATGCCTGCTTTTCATCACTATTCAGCTGCTCAAGGGCAAGCATCTTTCTCCCCTGCTTACACAGAAGGAAGCCCTCGGAAATGTCAGATGGAGAAATTACATTCCTGCAAATCTTTTCAGGTCACTGCACCAGGGAGAAAGACAGGTATTTCCAGAGCAGATATGCAGCATCATCCTTCAATCTCCTGCTTGTATAGCTCTACACATGTAGGCTAACCCCTTCATTACAGCTCTCACTATGTGCTTCTTCAGAAAGACCTTCAAGGCTCATACTCATATATCACCAAGACTTCTGCAAAACACAAGACAGCAGCATTATCCTGCACAAAAATACGATGCCCTGTGTGAGATATGGTGCCCTCTTTACCACTTCTCCCAGGAAAGCAGACTTGATCCTAAACTAAATCCAGAAGAGACAGTCCTTAAGAAGTCATACAGCAGATGTGTCAGCAATCAGGATGGCACCAACCAGACTGACTGTTGTTCATATCTGAAGGGAGGCTGTCAAGAGGATGGAGCCAGGCTCTTTTCTGTACTGCTGAGCAACAGGACAAGAGGCAGCGGGCAGAAACTGATGCACAGAAGTTCCACCTGAACATCAGCAAGAACTTCTTTCCTGTGTGGGTGACCAAGCGCTGGAACAGATTGCCCAGAGAGGCTGTGGAGTTTCCCTCACTGGAGATAATTAGGGTCTGTCTGGATGCAATACTGTGCAACGTGCTCTAGAAAACCCTGCTTGAACAGGGAGGTGGGACCAAATGACCCCAGCTGTGGCCGTTTTCCAACCTTGACCATTCTGCCATTCTGTAATCTCCAAATACCTCCTCGGCATCACAAAAGGACAGCTGTTCCCAGACTTTGGGAAGTACATGTTCTATGGAACATCTTTTGTAAGTGCATGTCCTGTGAAATTTCTGTCAGATGTCATCTCTCTTGCAGCTTTCCTAATACCAGAAGCTGAATGAAAAGAAGTATTTCCTTTTAAAATCAAAGATTGTCTTAGCAGTTTGAATTTTAAAAGTGTATATATACTGATATGATAACAAAGACAAGGCTAAATATTCAGCAGACAGCTGAAGACACTAGTATAGACCATAAGCCAAAGACAGACTGCAAGACATTGTTATTATATGCTGTAAATAAACAGGATTTAGTGCTGAGACACTGACATCTGTTAAAGATGAAATAATTCTGTCCTTGTGGTTCACATTTATGTGAACATTACATAAATGTTCATCACTTTCTAAAGCCAACAAACCAAGTGAACACTTGTTCCTGTAGGTGAAACAAACCATTAAGATCGCCATTATTTTCTTTCAGTGTGTTTTTAATTTCAAATAAAATACCATTTTATCAAAACAAACAAGCAAACAAATCAGATGCATGCTGATTGGAATTTTACAGCGTATTTTTAATCAGCATTCTAAGATTTTTAAAAAAAGAATCTCCCCTTTTGAAAAGTGTATCTTAATTTTTGAATAATTCAACTCCTAGATACGACTATTAATCATAGTCTGACTGAGCATCTCCATTTTATGAACTTGACAAAGCTAACTCCGCGATAGCCTCAAAGTCAGTAAACATGATTATCTCTTCATGAGTTGATTCCCCACAATTCAGAAGTGTCAGTCATTCCAGAGACTCATTTCATATGTCTCCCCATACATTCACTGTCTTTTAATGTTCACAACATCTGCTGTCAACAAAGAAAAATACAAGGAAATTAGTTTTGATTTGCATTCTTTTATGATAAGGTATTCCAGACACATATTGTCACTATTCCAGATAGAATTCAGAAGCATTCCTTTATCAACATTTCTTTGTGTTAAGATTATTTGATTTTTTTCTCAAATTTACTTTTTTTTTTTTATGGTAGAGTTCTCGGTGTCATTTGAAGTGCAGTGGCTAGGGCAATTTAGGCGAAAAGCAAAAGCAATAAAAGCAAAAACCCAAAAAGTGAATATAAGAAAGAAATGGAGAAAAATTAGTAAGATTCCGAGGTTACAATAGTAGCTTGCAAGATAAGCACTGCTTATAGCTCTCATAGAGCGATTCCTTGCACCAAAATAAAACCGAGGTGTAATATGGGGAGGTTTTGTTTGTGTTTCAAAGGGAGCTTCCCTCAAGCAGTGAAGGCTCAGAAAAAGTTTAAAAGTATTCATTTGAAGTTTTACTGTAGTTAAACGGTAAACCTATGGTACATTTTAGCTTCTTGGTGAGTTTGCATGGAAGCTCTATGAAAATAATGTTCCTGCTGAAATCCTTCATGTGAAACCAATTGCCTGTCCCCAGAATCTAAAGGGTGATTTGCCCATCCCAAAATATACAGCTTGCTGCAGTGTCATGCCCTACTGTTAGTCCATGAACTAACTACACCCCGATGCTTCTCCAGTAAGGAAAAAAATCTTTAAGCTATAATTAGATTGCTGAACAAATGGGAATAGTGACAGGCACATAAAGCCATATAAGGTGAGCCCATTGTTTGAGGAAGGAATTTGAATAATTGGTTTCCAAGATCTTTTGGAAGTTTTACAACACGAGTTCTATGTCATTTTTCAAGTAGTTTGGTTTCCTCGTAACGCGAACAAAGGTTTTCTATTGTCACTTGGTTATCACGATTTGTCCATTTAGTTATGAAGTATTCAGTGTCATTTATGTCTTTTCAAGTTCATTCTGCATGTCTGTAAATTATAATCCTTTATTAGTGTTGCCAATGAGCGGGAATTTCACTACTGCTTCAAAAATTATATGTCTGCACTTCCAACCTCTTCATATCACTGCCAAATTTGGAAAATTAATTCTTCTTCTTTACACCAGCTGTGTCAGGAGATAATTTAACAAGTGGAAATGTGGGGAGAAGATAACAGAAAACAGGAAAATGGAGAACTGGGATTGAAATTAATTTGTCAGTCTTAGAAGGGTGCACTTTTATAATATCTACTGCATGCCAAGAATCATTAAAGATAATTCCAATTAAAGGTCTTAAACCAAGACAGAAAGCAGGAGTACCCACCACTGTTTATTGCCTAAGACAAAATCTAAGAGGAAACTGAAATTCAAGGCCATACTTTCTAATACATTGAGAAGAATGTGTAGGATGTCAAGTGGCACTCATGAAAAATTACATCCCTAATGAAAAGACGATAGAAGGCTGCCTCCAAGGAGTCAGAAAGACCAGTTTAAACACTTGTACTAGATCTGCACACATTATGTAACAGCAAGTCAGATAGTGCTCTTTCTAGGGCAGGTCTAGCAGAACCCAAGGATCCTTCCTCCTGACAAACAATAAAATACGTCCCCTGTATTTATCTTTACTTGATTTTCCATTTCACTTAATTCTTCCATATGAAATCCATCAAATCCCCATAACCTCTCAAGAACTCTTTTTCAGTGTTCAGCTTTACTGTTGGAAGCCAGAAATGTGGACGATGACAGGAGCTTTGTAAGGACAACTTGCTTTGCATGCAAACTTGTGGTTCGTATTCAGACAATGCACGAAGCCAGTTAAATGGGAGAAATTCTCAATTTGTATCAGACAATATTAAATCCCTACTGATCTGAAGTTATACTGCCGTGTTCCTGAACAGCATGAAACCTTAGCTGTAGCTCATACCTATAACCCTCTTTGTCCTTCTCTGGCAAGGATATCCTTTGTTATTCTAAGAGCACTGGATGGAGTGCTGCATAAGTTGATTAGACATCAGGCAGAATCAAAATGAAATAGACTTTTATGTCTATTTTGCCCCTCTTTTTTTTTCCACTTTTCTCTGGCCCTACTTCCCACATGTTTAGACACTTAATGTATGCTTAATGAACATGTTTAAGATATGCTTAATAAACAAGCTTCCAGGGTGCAGGAATAAAATTTCTTCATGAGTAGACTTGTATTTTTTTACCTACTATTTATACCTCTGGCTGTTCACTATGGAAAGTTTCCAACCAAGCTAAAGTGATCTATGATGGTATATTGTGTACTCCCATTATTTATTAGTCCAAGACCATTACCAGTAAAAAAATGCATCAGTTTAATAGAAATATTTACTCTTACTCCTGGTTATTATAATTATATAATCCCACTCCCATCACTTGCCTGAACTTTTCAAAATGAAGTCTGAACAAGCACATGACTGTTTCAGTTAATTTTACATGAGGAAGATTTGGAGAATAAGCATAGGAGGATCACAGGGTAATCCCTTCAGATTGTCAACCTTTATTCCTTTCTGAATTAAGACTATCTTAAATAGTTTAATATTGGTTTGAGTGACTCATACTTTCTTCCGTATCTATTTTTATTAATTTTAATGAAAGGGTTACATTTTTTCAAGTTTGAACACTCAAGGCTAGGCTGATAAATAGCTCTGAAAAGTTCATTTATCAGATTCATAACTGAATATAGAACTAATTTGGAAGAACATTTTAGCTGAGCACCTTATAGGGACTAAATGCTTTTGTGGTTGGGTTAGTTTGTTGGGTTTTTTTAAGTCTTACTTCTGATGCACATTCCTTCTGAGAATTTTAAGTAGCCTTGTGGATGTGCATTACACAAATGCTTGAGAACACTTTGCTGTCTCTCATTTACAGCAGATAACCTGCAGAATTGTAACAAAAACTGGGACAGCAGTAAGAGGCCAAATAGCCTCACAAATAAAACACTGGAAAATGTGAGGAAAAAAATAAAGATAATTGCAAAAAAAAAAATCAAGGCTTGAATAAGAATCCTGAAGATAGTCCACTCCAGAAAGTCAAAGCAAATCCTTGGGCTTTAAAATTTGGAAACATGGTTATATAATTATTTTAACCCACTGCAGAGGTCAAGTATGGTAAATGAGAGTAAACAGTCATTTATAGATCCAAACCCCAGAAAAATGGTGGAATCAATTGTTAATATTAATGCATTTTATATGCTTGGTAGAGTTTTATAGACTGTAAAAATCATCAGCTCTTTAGACGTAGATTTTGCGCAATGAATTTGAAGGAATGAGTTAATGCATGACATGAAAGGATCAGCTTGGGAGCATTATAATCAACATAACAATTTTTTCAAAAGCATTTAAGAGGATTTAATAATCCAAACAGCCCTGAAAGTTACAAAATTATCACAAAATGTAATACAGATTCCAACAAAATTCATCCTCATTAGTCTCTGCCACTGAGTGCTCCCTTCCCCTCTTCCTCAAGTCATAACCAGAGCATTTTATAGAAGAACCAAAACCACAGGTTTCCTTGGGTGATACCAGACCAGTTTTGAAGACTGTTTCTTGGTCAGTACTATAACAAAACACCATATGACACCATAAGTTCATTTATAAGCTCCTTCTTCTTGTAATTACTCTAGTCATACTGTATTTCATATTCCTCTTGTAAGCATGTGCCTCAAAAACCACCCTAATGAAACCAAGTGGAATATGAAATATTAATCAGACAAAAAAAAATTTAAAAAAAAAAAATAAAGAGCCTCTAGCCCACAGGCACTTCTCTTTGGTCTTTGCAGTCCTTGGCAAAATAAAATTGGATGCTTCTGATGAGCTAACAAGACAAAAGTAACCGTTAATGACCGCTGATGAATGAAATGGGACTCTGATTGTGATTACATGTTCCTATATCTGGTGTATGTTAGGTTGCGCTACTTTCTTTCCCTAACAGAAGGAAATAGACTGTGTTGTCTACAGCTGCTATTTCGCTGGGTGTACTAGAAGTTTTGTACATATTTCCCATTTCAACGGCTTGAATACTGATGTTCTTGCACCATTTTAGATCTTCCTTTTGCTTATACATATCTGCTCATCTGTCTGCCCCTCATTATTATTTTTTCCTTTGACTGAAGTACTTGATTGTCTATAGATGCAGTGTTTGCTGTTCCTTTGTCACTGACCTATAGCTTTGACAATTTTAATAGCTCTACATTTCTCTGGTGTCTCCACCATTTTTAACAGGCTTCACTCTGCTTTCTCTCTTAGCTAAGAAACAAGCCTTGGGCTGTGGCATGTTTGCCAAGTTAAAGGAAGGAGTATAGGTTTTCATACAGCTTTTGTTTTCCCAAATGTTTATAAACTCCGGCTAAAGGTAGATAAAGCTGTACAGATCACAGCTAAGATCTCATCCTTCTCTTTTACTTTTCTTTTAGATATTTGTCATAACTACGATGCTAACTGTTATTAGTTAAAACAATCATCTTGTATGCTTTGCATTTACTAATGTTGTCTTAATTCCAAATAGGCTTCATTATAGCAATGTGGCACAAAAAAAATCTACTTCTTTTTACCATATATCAGCTTTTGAAATGTCCCTTCTGTTCAAGCTTCATAAACACTGTATCTTGACAGAAATCACTTTGGAGCATATGGAACTCACGTTCCTAAAAAAGTCTGAGAAAGTGACGGCAGTTCCCCGGGGTTAAATAAACAAGGTTACATCTTGACAATAAGGCATTTTCCCCCAGTGTTTAGGCTCTATAAAAATATGTGAGATCTCATCCAATTCCTCTGTCCAAACAGTAATCACTTAACTTGTTTCCATTTGTAGTTTAGGTTTTGTTTTTTCTGTCATCAGTTTCAGCGAACACTATGTCGGAAAGTTTATCGTAACCTCATTGAGGGGGAGAATCAGAAAGCCCCTAAAAAATGGCTTCTGAAATCAGAAATCTGTAGAAGGAAAAAGAGGATTTTCAGCGTGCTCTGAGTTTGTAAAATATTCCTTCCTTACATCCCTGATAATTCTCTTTGCCATTACTGGAAACCTACTGGCTTTGCAGGTTACAGTACCTTTGATGATCTTTTGGTCTGATCCACTCTCCTAAGTTAGTTTAGTATCCTCAAAGCTATCAAGGATCAGTCTAACAGGATCCAATGTAGGTAGACAAAGGCATTTTGGACAAAAATGCTTTTGCATGTTAAAACAAGTGTGCTCTTACAGTAGATGGTGAGTTCTTTAGGGCTGGTGTTTAATTTGGCACAAATTGGCAATAATCACCATTGCAAACTTCTTTGGTGTTTTGAGATGTGTGCTTGTTATAATAATCTTATCATCAAAAAAGAATGAATTTTCAACTCAAGTGAATATTTCTGAAGTTTTTCATCTGGAAACAGGGAAACAGATATAAAGTTTATCACTGGCCATGTAGAAAAATCTTATTCACTTTCCATTATTGTTTGTTATTTGATAAAGTATCTGCTCAGGATTTGAGGGTCTGAAAATATATCACCTCCATGAAACTTTGCTATCAATTCTACAGCTCTTACACAAGCCTGTTAATGTTAATTTCTTCTATCACAGATGAGTCATTACTGTGTTTCTGAGTTCAGTCTTTCCTCTGTTCAAAATTTAAACCATTGCTAAAGTTTGTTTGTTACTGCATGGAAGCCAGACATAAGTCTGAGAAAAACAGAACACATGTATAATATCTGGGTTTCATGCTTCATCTTCCAGTTACTTTAATTCATCTTTCCTCTGTTTTCTTCTGTTCATTGTGTTTTGAGGATAGTGGATAATGAAATAACATCCATACACTTGCATTTGTTCCCTTTTACTAACATGTTAAAACAATACCTTCATGAACTTCTACTCTGCACCAGCAGGGGAAAGAGATGTGTTTCTGTGTTCACCAGCAAAAGTTAATGAGACTCATTAGTTAATTCCTTTCCGGTTTATTTATGGGGATAAATGTCGATTGACTTCCTCTTCTACAATAACTTTATAGTAGCATGTATGCTCAGAATTAATGTTTTTGGAATTTGTAAACATCTTAAACACAAAAGCAAAAATAATTTCCAATATATTGTAGGAGGCATTGACCTTTTAATACTGCCTTCTCATAAAACTAATGTAGAGAAGGAATTTTTCATTGGCTAACACAACGTTCTGGGAAAGATATTAAAGTTCCAGTGACAAGCCTAATATGAACATTGTAATACAAGGTATGTGGCAAGGGAACAAAGAAATTGTCCCTGAAAGTGAAACTTAACTTTCTCAGGAGAAGTATACAATTTTATTACTGGTGATGTCCAAATGGCCCATTTACTTAGATTGCTTTCTCTGTTTACAGAATAGTTAATTCCTTCTTGGTGAGTAGGGCTGTAACGTGCTCACCAGCACAATTAGTATCTATAGAGCAGATTATTTCTTTTTTAATCCTCTAATAGATGTGCCTCTGTGAATTGGGGTGTTTTGGAAGAAGGCATTTTGAGTTTTTCAATCTAATCTTCTTCTACTGTCTTCTTGAATACTTCCCTTTCTTAAACAAAACTGCTTATTCCATGAATATAGAAGTAAGTCTCTTCATAGAATTTCTCTGTAACTACATGTTTATGAATATTCTTTTCAGTTTGGAAAACATTAAAGGAAAAAAAAGGTTGTAATTTTCCACGCATCACACGACAATTCAATAAATTCTATACTAATTTAAATTCTTTTGCTTCTAGGAATAAAGAAATGTTTATAAGAGCATTGAACAACACTCTAATGTTTTAAGAAAGATTAAAGAACTCTGATGTAAAATGCAACCTGCCTTTCAATAGAGAAATAAACATTATAAAACTCTCTAGCCTTTTCTCCTTTATTGAAAATTAATATGAAAATTATGTTCTTCTGGAAAAATAACCCATACAGCAGAGCAATTAACAGAGAGCTTTTGATTGTAAGCATAGAATGTATTTAGCATGATCCAAGCACTTATTTGCTCTCATTCATTAAGTTCATAGAACCACAGAACTGAGAAGGTTGGAAAGTGGCTCGGTGAGTGCTTCTGCCAACTCCCTCAGTATCCTTTGGCAGATCCCATCTGATCCCATAGGCCTGTGAGGTTCTAAGTCATGTAGCGAGTCTCTAACCCTTTCCTCCTGTTTCATAGGGGCTTTATTCTGCTCCCTGTCTCTGTTTTCCACCTCACAGGCCTGGGTACCTGGAGAAAAGTGGTCTTGCTATTAAAGATTGAAGCCAAGAAGGCATCTGCATTTTCCTCATCCTTTGTCATTATCTTTTCCTCCACACTCAAGCAAGGATGAAGACTCTCCTTAGCTCTCCTTTTATTGCAGATGAGTTTGTATAACCATTTGTTGTTGTTGTTGACAGCAGTAGCCAAATAAATCTCTAGTTGTGCTTTGACATTTCTAATTTTCTCCCTGTATAATCTCATGACATCCTTGTCGTCCTTCCAAGTTGTCAGTCCCTTCTTCCAAAGACTGTGCACCCTCTTTCTTTATTCTGAGTTTGAGACAAAACTCTCTGTTCAGCCAGGCCAGTCTTCTTCCCTGATGACATATCTTTGGGCACAAGGGGACAGCCTGCTCCTGCACCTTCAAGGTTTCCTTCCTAAAGAATGTCCAGCCTTTCTGGACTCTGTTGCCCTTCAGGACTACCTCCTGAGACTGTTTTAAAATAATTCATTATCTACTGGTCATTTCTCTATTTGATTAATGTTCTCCTTTTTTATGGAAAGCTGTTTCTGTCAAAAAAAAGAGTAAAGCCTGGTGTTCACTGAGTTATTTTAGTTTTGAAACAGAAAAATTTGCAATAAATTATTGGATCACTGTTTGAAAATTGTAGAATAGCAAATGTTAGGAATTCTAAAATGTTGTATTTTCATCTCTATCCTTTATCAGTGATTTTTTTTCTTCAGATTCATTTCACATCCTATCATAGACAGCCCAGCAACACATCACCTCTAGTTTTATCTAGTTCCTGAAAGTGACTAAAATTCCTTTCAGCTTTTTCTAAAGAATGAAGTTTTGACCACTGAAGTCAGATTAATTTGCTGATCTTAAATCTCATGCTGTTTAGAAAACCCTACATTATAAATACTATACATGAGGTAATATTCTCTTGCAGGATGAGAAAAAGTTGCTAACATTTGCCTTCCTTTCTGTGGCAAACACAGGGGAGAAAAAAAAAGCTTTGGTTTTCCCCATATATTTCTTAGCTGTTTACAATTTCATACTTCATTTAGTTTTTTGTCCAAAGCTGAAGAAACCAAAGTCAGAAAGTAAAATGTAGCTTCTTACTAGCAAGAGGCACCATATATTTCTGTTCAGACAGTGAATGCATTTGGGACTTCAGAAAGCCTTTCTTCACTAAGTAATTAAGATGTGTAACAGATCACTAAGAATATTTATTTTAGTAACTACTTAATATAGAAATGTGCAATTTCAGCTTCTCTTCTTTGTCTGTCCGAGCAGAAAAATAAAGGAATCTGTATCATTTTTTGTTTAAAATAGTTACCAAACAGTACTCATTAGGATATTACAGAGTAACAAGAGCAGTGATTCGGTTCTTATCAAAGGCATTTTACCCCTTAAAAAACATCCTTGGAGAAGCGATCCCTCACTTTCTTAGGAAAGACTGCTGTTACTAAATGAAATTCTATACTAAACTATTTGTTTATGCCTTTGTATAAGATGCTTTTAGTTAACTCCCTTTGAAGCTAAGAGAACATAGTGTTAATTTGCAAGATGTAAGATAAATTATTCAAAAGTTCAAACACACAAAAATACAACATTATGCATACAGATAAAGTTTCTTAGTATTAATATAGTCACTTCGCCCCAGTCATTCATCCACTGTATGATGTTATGATAAAAAGTAAAGAAAAAGTATGTTTTCCTTGCAGATACACAAAATACATCTGTATTGTTAATGAATGTGCTTAAGATAAGAAAGCTAATGCTATCAAAGTTCAAGTCATTCTGTGAAAGAACAGTCACTGAAGGGAAAATGTCAAAGTTTCAAATATCGCTCTTCATCTCCTTCCTCACTAAAAGTAATCAGACTGTTGTGAGCGTTCTCGTCTGGAAAGTTAATTCATATTAACTCTTCTGTCTGCTTTGCATGCCCAGTGCCATCTGCACTGACTCTTTCAACTTCTGCTGTCTTGCAATTAAGGAAAGTCACTCATACAAGCAATATGTCTCTGAGAAACGAAGTCTGAAAGGTACAGATTTTCAAGGAAACTAAAAGAGGGGGGAGGAAGGTGGGGAAAAAAAGCAGATTAGGAACTTCCTTTACTCTCCCTATTTTTCCAGCACAACTTTCTCTACACACCAGCAAAATCTCACAATTTGTACACCGTTTTGGTATCTATGAATTGTTCTTATAACTAGAGAAGAATGGCATTCCTTATTGAGACAAATAAGATGCAATTGAGCCTAATCAGATTAACAGAATTAAACATATTGAGATAGAAAAGAAAGGCCTTGCAGTCTTTATAGGCAAAGCAATGTTAGAGTTAGTCTGTTCGTCTTCATTACTTTGGGTTTAGAATACAGGGATGTGGGGGTTTTTTGCAGTTAAGAAATGAATTAGATAGAAAGACTTATTTTTTGTTAGTGATAGATTATTCTGCAGGCAGGCTAGTTTAATCTATAACCAAAAATATCTGAAAGATATTGTGATAGCTCAATCAAAGAAGCATCAGAGAATGATAAAATATGCTGAGTTGGAAGAGAATCATTAAGTTCAGTTCCTGGCCCTACACAGGACACCCCAAAAATCACACCATTTGCCTGAATGCATTGTCCAAATGTTTCTGGTATTCAAACAGGCTTGGTGCTGTGAGCTCTTCTCTGGGGAGACTGCTCCTGTGTTCAACCACCTTCTTGGATGAAAAACTTTCTCCTGATATCTAACCTAAGGAAGCTTTGGTCTAATAAAGCTGTAATAGTGATATTACTTTTCTAGAAGTAATTTTCATCTGAGACCATAACCTTGACTTCTCATTTTCCTATTTAAAATTAGTTTAGGAGGAAATAAGATAAGAAGAAAGTTGATTTTTTTTTTAAATATGCATTATGAAGAGCATAACTTAGACATATTTAAATCACATGTGTTCTCCAGTAACCTAATGAAGTCTAACTTCTAGCATTTCTAACAACCCCAGGATCATTAGCAGTTATATTTCTGAATTTAAAAATACTAGTTGAGAACTATTTCAAGTGACTGGGATGAAAGGAAATGTACCTGGATTGCAAAAGATCTGAGAAATTCCAATCTAATCATTTTAGTTTAACTTCCCAGAAAGAAACAGAAAATGATCAATTTGTAGAAGTACTCAGGAAACAAACAATTGTCATCATACATTTGACCAAAATATACTGAATCCATAGCAACTTTTACCATTCAGACATGCAATTGCTGTAGGTGAGAGTAAGAATAACCTGGAGTTCTGTAAGGCTTTGATATTGCCTCAAGATAGTGTTCTTATGGGCAAACTAAGCACCTACAACCTAGGAAATACTAGTACAAGAGAGTTTTCCCAACAGTTGCTCTGCTATCATCAAGCAATTATCAGTAGATCTTTGTCTGACTGGAAGGAGATATAAAGTTGATTTCTACCAGAACTATTTTGAGTCTGATGGTACCCATTCACCATCTAAGCCTTAGGCTGAATATAGTCCCTTTCATGATATAATGAGGTAAATAGACAAGGAAGTCAGCCAGGCTGGACGTGGCTTGGGGCCTGTGAGAGCTGTGTACCTGCTGCAGCTACTTCAATCCTTCTCCACCTGCTGTGGCAGGGGAATAAAACATATTCCCCTCATATATATGAGGAGACAAGGCTGTTGCATACTTTCTAAGAGTTCATAGGCACGCTAAGACAGCTGGGGAGCTTGACTTTTATTGAGAGATTGGAGCAAATCCTCCAGAAGATACTTTTTTTTGGAGGGAAGAGACAGGTTAGGATGACAAGGGATGGGGATAACAGGGAGGGCTGAGAACATGACTAGTAGCAGTAGAAGAAGATGCATTGGCAAGGAGGTACAGGGAGCTGTAACATAAAATGAGGCATGGTGTAATCAAAACAGAAAAGGGCAGTTTAAGCTAAAAAAATTAAATAAAACTCCAAGAACTTCCAGGAGGAAGAACAGGGGTATTAACCTTGCAAATTACTATAAGCGGGCAAAATTGCAAACATTCAGCAGGACAGAATTAATACACAGTATAGTCTTGATAAACTGAAGAAAGGGTCTGAAAAAATTAAATAGGAAAGCACTTTGTGCGAATAAGAAAAATTAATAACTTAAGCACAAATGATCTAGAGGAGGGCCATGATGATGATCAGGGGGTTGGGGTCTATAGAGCCTGGGTTATTTACCCTAGGGAATAGAAGGCTCCTGGGAAACCTGATAGCAGCCTCCCAGTACCTAAAAGGAGACTACAGAAAAGATGGAGAGGCTCATTATCAGGGAGTGTAGTGAAAGGAAAAGTGAAAACAGATTTAAACTGAAGGAGGGTATGTTTAGAATAGATATTGGGAAGATACTAATTTGGTGAGACACAGGAACAGGTTGCCCAGAGAAGTTGTGGATGCCCCATCCCTGGAAGTGTTCAAGACCAGGTTGGATAGGGCTTTGAGTAATTTATCTAGTGAAAGGAGCTAGATGATGTTTTACTTTCTTTCTAAGCATTCTATGATTCCAATACAGAATTACAAGACATAGCAGTTCTGCATTTATAATTAAGTTTATTTATTATTCATGTGATATAAATATTCTGCTTCATTAAAAGTAATCTGTTCATTTTAACCGCAAAATATCTATTCATTTATAGGCCCACCTCCATTTTTGACCTGAAAAAACATCAGATACAGTTAGTTTAGAAAAAAAGAAGATTATAGAAAGACAGGAGTCCTCAAATACATGAACTGTTGCCTTAAAAAAGAAGGAAATTAGGTTGTTCTATGTTCACTGAGTGTAGAACAAGGAAGGATGTATTTAAAGTGCAGCACTATTCTGTTAAGTGTGAGTAAGACATTTTTTATTATGAAAGCAAATGAGAATCATAGTTGACTGTTAGAAGGATCAGTAATATTCTATTTGGAGATTTTCAGCTGTAGATTAAACTGGCATTTTCCACAAATGCTTGTGTTACCTGTTTTAGGATTTTGCCTTGACAGTGACCTCTGAAAACCCCTTTCAGACCTCCAGCCTTTGATTTCCTAATGATGTATCTAAAAGAACTTCACAAACTGAACCTTATAAAGAAGCAGTTGCTTATTAAATGACTGGCTTGGCTGAGCAGCATGTACAGAGTGTTTTCTGTGGATTCTATCACTAGGAGGTTAATTTTCAAAGTAGTCTGTTCTACTTACCAAGTTTTCCCTCACAAGCATTTTCTATTGTTTGGTCTATGGGGGCTGTAACATAAAATTAGCTTTCACATTTTTTTTTTCGGTCTAATTGGACTGCAGTAACATTCCCTCAAGAAACAGAGAAGAGGAACAAACTGCACATGAAATGTTCTTCTACAGTCAAAACTGATCTAGATTGTCTTATTTTCAATCATCAATACACACTTTATTAGTTACACTTAGAGTTTCATCATCTTAAGGCTTAATTTTTTCTTTAGTCAGTGTTTGGAACAGATTTTTTTTTTCCTGCTGATCTTTTGATGATGGCAATATCAACAAAAGACAGCTGAGACAAGGAGGGACATCATGCATGATCTCTGTGAATTTACGTGTCTTCAGAACAAACACATAACTGAACTTGCACTGCTTACTGAAGGAATTAATGTGATTCATTAGGCAGGCTGGTGTCTGATTCCATCTACCATTATTTGATACTAAGTGTTTTTATAGTTCTGTTTTCACTTCCAACTCACTTATACAGGTTCAAGTGAGTACACAAACAGCACTCTGTTTATGGATACAGAGTCTGTGAGTTCAGTCTGTTCTTCTGACATACACTGGTGTTGCGGTGGCCCAGCCCACCCTTAGGCTGAGAATTAATACAGATATCCATGGGTTGATTTCCCCGCCTGTGGCAGTGGGTCTGAGGGCGGTCCTGAAGGCGGTGCCATGGGTGGCACCGAGATCTGAAGCCACAACCCCCTGGATGTCACGCTGAAGCACCGCTCCTCCCCCCAATCTAGAAGGTTCTGTTATATTTGGTTGCCCATTGGGCCTTATGTTTATGATTATTAATTTCCCCTGTTACATTTCTATTAAGTTCTGGAAAGTTCGTCCTTGTTATAATCCCCATTGGTTCGTTTTAATAAGTCACTCCTCTTGATCCCTGTGGTTGGATTCCTTCCCTGATGTTGTGCTTTCCTATTAGTTTATTCCTTGTACCTCCCATTTTCCTTCTGCTATATAAAACCTTATGTAACGCTTCCCCCTGCGCTCTTTGCTACGTGTCTGCATTGTGTCCATGTTCTCCCGGCTTTTCCGCCAGGGAATAAAGATGTGGTCCTTTCCTCCTCCTTCGTCTCCGCCCGCTGTTGTTACACCGCTGCTGCCAGCCCTTCCCTGAGGCTGTGAGCAGGCTGCTCTCTGCAGAGATCCTGTCACAGGATGCGGAGCTTTGAACTGTCCGGTTTTCAGGACACTCAAGCAAGCCGCGGTCAGCGGCTGTAGCGGGTTAGGTTCGTTAACCGGGCAGAAACACCAATTAAGTGTAGTGGTTTAGTTCGCATTTCTTACCTTCTGTGAGATAAGAGGTTTGAAGAAAGGCAAAGCAGGTTCAAACTTAAAGAATATGAAAGAAAGTTTATTACTAACAGAGTTAAGAGTAAAATAAGA